>JAOXYL010000078.1:9885564-9973442 GCA_028564955.1 Terapon puta
TAACAAAGTTTGTATAGCTATAAACGGAGGGCCTCTTCTACCACAGCACCATTTCATTGACTCCATGATATCTCTTCGTTCTCTTAATAACAAACGTAAACACCTCTGAAAAGCTCCAGCCAAAGCAAACATTCGGCCTTTATCAATAAAACCAATATGTGTGTCTATACAAAACTATATGTGCTAGCCAAATGTATCACTGTTTGCTGTGATAAAGCTAATGAGTTCTGTTGCATTATACTCAGAGCTACGTCCGAACAGGACAGCACATTCTTGGAACCGGAGAGTTTAAAACCTTTTAAATATGAGATTACAGGAAAGAAAGGCATTCATTAACGCGGGTGTGAAGAGATGTTCATGATTAGCTTGAGAAGTTTTTCGTGTGACTCACTCTGTCACCCTTTTGTACAATAATGGCATGCCAGTGCAACAAATCTTGCCAGATGTTTTCATTTAAATATAGACCAACAACCATTTGAAAAAAAGGGTTTAAATGCTTTGTGTTTGTTACAGAGGGAAGAAGCCAAGCTCATGTGTTAAACAACTATCCTGGTTGCACATACAGCTGCTGGTCGTCCTACTGGCAGGTATGGTTTGACATGAGCTGTGACGGGCCGTTCGCAGACAATGGAGCACCGGCTTTTGTGAACTTATCTAGACTGACAACTCCGCACCTCTATTTATAAACACGTCTGACATGCCAGTCATTCAGCATTCGTCATGTTACACATGCACGCACACACACGTCATTTGTCCTTTCTAATTGATACTGTAACCTGTTGTTCTAGTCTGAGTGCTGCCTGTTTCCTTATCTGCCTTAGCTTTTGCTGTACAGGATGTTAAGAAATATGGCTAATTGGGAGAAAAAAGCAGAGATAGCTCAAGTGTAATTCAATAACGTTGGAATAATTTATTCATACATTTTATAAATGTATTTATGAAGTTTCCTCTTCATCATCAGTTCTGTGCAGATGTAAACTAATTCCTCTTTTTCCCTCTTAAGGTCAGGCGTCCTGTGATGAGCCCTCTGCGTTTCCTGGCTCTCTTTCCATCACTACAACGAGAGTCCTCTCTTCAGGTGAACATGCAAAGGCTGACAGACTCATGCTACCCACCGCCCTACACATTTGTAATTTCAGAGGTCAAGTTGCCCATTAAAAAGTGCTGACATACGACAACTCTGCTCCCCATCCTTTCTTTTCATCCTCACACCACTACTGCCGGTCTCACACATCTGCTGTAACATGTCACCTCTCTTGTCCATTCTGGCCATTCTGACAGCACAGAGAGTCTAAAAATTAATTTTGTGAGGTCATGATATTTTGGTCTTGTCTGAATTGATTTTGATGATTTTTTTTTTATTCAACAACTTTGTTTCATCTCTTGTTTTTACAGAAGTTCACTACCATATTTGTGTCACTGTTGATGTCACTGGAGAGCTGAAAAATGAAACGGAAATCGAGAAATGGGTATGAAGTTATGGACAAGATGCTTATTAAAATACCAAGTTCAACCAGATTTACATCCTATCATTAAATGTAATGAGCACGATGTTCCTTTTCTCAGCTTAACAACGTGTTCCAAAATGACACGAACTGCATGACCTATGAAGAAATAACTACTACGCCAACTTCTCCACAAACTACATATGTCACGACACCCACAACGACATCAACAACATCAAAAAACGAGAGCACAACTACAACTACAACATCAACAACATCGAAAAACGAGAGCACAACTACAGCTGCAACACCGACAACATCAACATCAACTGCAACAACTCAGTTTGAGACTACGTCAGGGAATGAAGGAAATGCCAAACCATCAAAGAATCCAAATTCTAATCAGTCAAACAACAAGCCGCGAATAGCTCGTGAAATACGAAAAAGTAGCAGCGTGAAACAAACCCGGTATGACTGCAGAGATTTCTTATAAAATCAAATTAAGTCAAGTTTAGCAGCAGTAGTATTTACTAGTAGTATTTTTTGTTGATATTACTCACGGCCAGAAGAGAAAGTAATTCACATTTTACTGCAGCATCTTCTGTATTTGTCTCTTAACAAAAGGTATGTAGACTTGCTTTAAATCACTCTTGTTTTGTGATTCATTTTGTCCCACATTATTTTACAGAGAGATCAATAACAAGCAAACAACAGGCCAATTTCTAGTAAGTTAATATTTAAAGTCATCTGTGGGTTTCCATGCATGAATAGAAGGACAATATGATTGATGATTTATTCATCTTTTAACAGGAAATTGAACTTTCGTGCAACAGGAAGAATGAAATTAGGTAAGTGAAGTAACAAATTAGTTTCAAATGAACAAAACAAATGTAAAGATCTTTTTCTTATTGTAGACAAACCAACTGCTTTGTGACGCTGAAGCTGACGCAGAGCGTATCTCCATGTTGTATCCTTCGGACGCTCTGTGCAGCCAGTAAAGCTTCGACTGACATCCATGTGGTGGGAAAAACTGCAGCAAAAGCAAGTGAGTATTGCATAGTTGTTAATACATAATTACTCACATTTTGACCAACATGATGTAATCAACCCTCTGTGTCATTGAACAGATGCACTACAAAATGAGTGCAATAGCAATCCACAAGAGGAAATCAGCTGCACGTATACTGGTCAAACTGGGGCGTCATGGTAAGATGCTTTTCACCCCCCCCGCTCTGACACCCCAAATTATTTATTGAATTATATCAGAAACAACATCAATGTGACATTTATGCATATTTATGATTAGTAGTACTTTTTGAAGCAATATTTATGAACCGAAATGTTATATACAAATCATTTATATGAAAATATACTTCAGCTAATTATTCATCACATTTTCATCTCTTACCAGTGAAACGTCTGAGACTTCATATAAGGTCAATCAAAGCAACTTATCTCACTGTGTGGCAGGTGAGTCCTGAACATTTCTCTGAAGATCTTCATTCCACGCAAAGTAAGGGAAGTATTGAAGCCCTTTGATTTGATTAAATTGTGTCGCTGATCATAAATATATACGTTAATCCATGAAGAAAAGCTGTTTTAAATTTTACACATTTCTTCTGGTTGACAGGTTTTGGGCCAATAAATGTTAAAGCATGTCTTGCTTTAATTGTCCAAAACTTTGCACTTATCACCTTCTCATATCTCTGTTTTAAGATAAAATAATGATAATAACTTTTTAATGCCTGGGCTGTTTATTGTTTGTGTTGTGTTGTCATTGTTACTTTCTGTGGTGTATTATAGCTCTTCACGAGCACCCTCAAATTTCATCGTAACCCCCAGTACAATGACAGTAAAGACTATTCTATTCTATTCTATTCAACATTAAAGATCGACCTGGCAGAAGCACAAAGATAATCACAAAACTGGACCATATGGCAGAATGGTCAATCTGAGTGAAAACAAAGTACAACAGAACCAGCACTTGAAGCTTTGAAAGGCCTGAAGGCAAAGGCATTAAATTTCTATGTCCGGCACGGACAAGGCCTCTTATTAAGTGATCAGTCATGAAATGCCATAAAGCAATCCAGTCACTGTTGATTTTGAGGAATATGTTTGAGGTCAGATGTGGAGATTAGAGCCGCCATCTAAATGTGTCCTCATTTCTCCTCAATCAAAATGGAAATTATATCACAGAGGCATGAAATGTGATAAAAACCAGTTATGAATGAATACCATGACACACTCTGTTCCTACAGGCATTTCTTTACAGTAAACCAACATGCTTTGCTTTTGTTTCAGATAAGCAGAACAATACCTGCAACTGTTCCTCTTACTGCAGTGGAGATGGTTAGTGCTTTACCACCCCCCAAAAACATCCATTTATAATGTAAATAGATTAGTTTTAGAACTTAAATATTATTAATTAACCTATAAATTGATGTTGGTATTATGTCTTTGTTTTTAGATACATACTACTTTCTTAACATGTCAATACGTGATCCCAAGGTGAACGAAACATATCTGATGTCCCTGGTAAGTTTGCCTGCACACGCATCATTTGCCTTCTGTTCATCATTGTACCAGCAAACAATAATCCTTTGAACCTTTTCAGGTTTGTAACATAAACGAATCACTAAAGTGCTCTCCAGATAGTGGGTGAGTTTTTCCATTATGTAAGCATATCGGAGGTGACATGAATAAATACCCTATTTTCAACTTCTATAATTAATCACAATCTCTGGAATGTCCCTTTGCAGTGTTCCATGTCCAGCGCCTGATGTTGTATCTGCTCTACGGGTAATCAGCTACTAAAGTGTCATTTTACTGCCTAAACATTTACGTTTTCTTTTATGACTCATTTATCTATTGTTTGTTAGAGCAAAACAAATTAATTTTGGCCATATTATCTAAAAATAACAAAGGGTTAACTAATTTGCTTTAAGGAGATCCATCGTTTACTGTTGGCCATAACTGGTATAACTGAGATCCAACTGAAGTGCGTCATGAGACTGTATTTTAAATTTCATGTCTTTTTCAGACAGAGTTTGGGACTGAAGCCTACATGTTTAGCCAAAGCCATAGGCAATGTCAAACTGTGCATTTTGTTGCCATTTATTTTAACTCAACAAAGTTTATGTTTCTGATTTATACATTTAATTCAGCAAACTGGCCATCCATCATACAATGCTATTTCTTGAGCAATTTCTTTTTACTCTAATCTGATAGCAATATCAGATACTAATAATTATAGTAATCTCATGAGATAACTTGACTAAAATGAAAATTTCCACTCAGAAACTTGAAGTGACCTGTGAAAGCACAGCAACAAAGTGAGTGCAGTCATTTAATTAAATTTGAAGGAACGACATTTCTACACAATTGATCAGTGACACAATGGATCAGTGACTGAAATCTGTGCTCTTTTGATTTTCTTGATTCAAAGCTGCAGAGGGATTTTAGTCTTTACCCAGGAGGTTCCTACCTGTGACGTGTTGGGCATTATGAGAGCTGTGTTTCAGCCTGTGAAACAAGTCAATTACACAGTGACTCAAGCAGGTCTGTATTTTATCTACAAGGAACCAACCCAGTCATGCAGTCCTAATAGTGATAACTTGAGGTGTGTCTGCAGAACATCTAATTAGATTTTTTGTGTGTTTTATATCACACAGCATACTGTGGGTATTCAGACAACCCATTAACATCCCAATTCTCACCGATAAAGATAAAGCCTGCTAACTTTTGTACGGAAATGGAGTCTAATATGTTCCCATGGTTTGTATTATCTTACTGCTATATATATTTGCACTCAACAAATATTTACAAGCTAATTGAACATTAGAATAGTTTTCTTCAAAAGTTATGCCTGGTGTAAAACTACTTTTCTCTTTATAGCCAAAATGGGAACTTTATTTTTGTGGATGATCAGTGTGTTTACCCAAATACAACAACCGCACAACCAAACACCACCTCCCCACTGAACACAACAGCTGAAGCCACCACCACTTCTGCTAATGTCACACTCAACACGCCTGCCCCCACCGAATCAGGTTCGTCATCACCTCAGCACGGTTGTGTGCAGCTCCATTGCCATATACATCGTTTTGGTATCATTACAGCATCCGCTTTCAATGTTGTTTGACTGCAGCTGAGAGCCAAGCCAACGAATTGCTTGAGCTGACGAGAGACGTGTCCAAACTCAACTCCAGCCAAGTGGATCAGCTTGTGTCCCAGCTGGAGAGCCTTTTGTCAGGCCCAAACGTCAGCCTTTCGCTGGGGAACATCTCTGTCCAAATTGTCAGCAATCTGCTCGGTGCTTCTTCTGACACGCTGGCCAACTCCTCTGAGAGGTTCCGGATGAATTTTATTTGACATTCTTTAAGATATTGTGAAGTTTTAAAGAAATAAGGTGGTAAATCTCTGGGGTTCCAGAGGGTTTTGGCCCTAAAATTGTTTTTGTATTCACAGTTTTGTTGCATACTGTGGAACTAGGGAGTGCATAAAATCTGGGAATGATTGTGCTCCATACCTTCCATTACATGAACTGAAAAAGTTAGAGAGGGGGTCCCTTGTTGATCCATTTATAATTCACATGCATGCAGTCCGCATGTAGTGAAATGCTTAAAAAAGAAAGAAAATTTGTTATTATTGACTTCAGTTCAAATTCATTTCTACAGCACCCCATAATAAACTATAAAGCCATATGCATGTTCTTTTTCAGCTTTTGCTTTACAAAGTCAGTTCCTCAGGGCTGGTAGCAAATGGAAATCACTGGTATAACTTCATTGTTGAATTATTCTAATTTTGCACCATGTTAATTTGCTTGTTGTATTTTCATCAGGATTATAGGAATCGTTGATACAGTGGCGTTCAAGCTGGTTCTCAACGGAGAGACTGAAACCCTTTTGTCCCCATCTGTGGCTCTGTCTGTGAAACCAGCAGATGGCAGCAACTTTCAGGAAACATTTTTTTCCATCTCAGACCCCAATGATGTGGAGGTACTGTTTTATAGCCTGTGGGATACTTTTAGATTTGATAACCTTAAAAATTAAAATTAGTAGAATAAAGTTCTGATGAAATGCTGCATACCTAACAGGGGCTGAAAGTGATAAGTGTATTTACTAATGTGCATTTAAGTAAATTTTGAAGTACTTATAACCCTATTTTGCTACCTAATACTTCAACTCCACTACTTTCAGAGGGAGGTGTTGTTCTTTTTACTTTGATATTTTTTCAGTGAGGTGAACTGAGTCAGAGAGTCTGAAAGTGTGCCTCCCTTCCTCACAATGACATGACTTTTTTAGTTTGATTTTCTGTGGGCTCATCCCAACATTACATTTGTTGTTGCACATATAGTACCCCTTTGAAGAGGAAATGAACTGTTGTGGCTCAGCTATAAAGGAAATAGTGATGAACATCTGTGGTGGTATAATGCAGCTGTTAATCCTCTCACCCCATGTGTGCTGCAGGTCCGTGGGGATACCAGGCCCAGCAGGAGCGTGAGGAAGGACTCCTCCATCCCTCAGGGCTCCATCACGCTGCCCCCCTCCCTCACAGAAAACCTCTCATTTGAGGAACAGCAGCTGGCCTCCAGAGTCCAATTCAATTTCTACCAGAAGAGCACAGTGTTCCAGGTCTAGACATCCAACAAACGTCTCTGCCAAAGTGGAATATGCATTATATTTAGTTCGGCTTACAATTACTGAAGAGTGTTATATTCATTGTCTGTGGTTTCAATATTGTGCTCTTGATTTAGTATGGGAAAAGGAAAACAACTGAGTTCATTTTAAATCATGTGCTAAATCATTGTCTTAACAAATTTGTGTTTCTCATACTCTTTGACCACGCAGGACAGCTCTATGGGAAACAGAAAACTTAATAGTGGGATTCTGGGAGCAAGTGTTGCCAACCTGTCAATCTCAGAACTGCAAGAAGATGTTATAATTCACCTGAGGCACACAGAGCCCATCTCAGTACGTTTTTAAAAAATGTTTTTATAAGACAATAGTATTATACTATTTGCTTAACTGCTCTTTTCACATATATGTTTTCCTTTTGTTTCAGGGCAATTTTGTGGCCACATGTGTTTTCTGGGACTTTACTGAAAACAGTAAGTTTTCGAATGTTATCGATCTGAATCAAGTTGATATGAACAAACACACATGAAAATATGGTTCAACTGTGTTTTCTACTGGCAGGTGGATCAGGCGGTTGGAATTCAAGGGGCTGTGAAGTTCAAAGCAGCACAGACAATGACACCACTTGTGCCTGCAACCACTTAACTAGCTTTGCTATCCTGCTGGTGAGAGGATGTTTTTTTCCATGCTGTGTTGTTTTAATCCCAATCCTAAAGACCTTGTTGTTATTTCTTTTTTTTAACGTCTTTCTTTTTCTTACAGGACTTCTCCAGAGAGCCTCTAACCAGTCGCGTCCAGGCCACTATCCTCACCTTTATCACTTACATCGGCTGTGGAATCTCCGCCATCTTCCTGTCCATCACCCTCCTCACCTACTTGGCTTTTGGGTGAGTAGTGAAAACCATAAAATAAGTCACACATATGCAACATGTAATAGTTAGAATCACAAATGTTTACATCTTGGCTTCATGCCACGCTATGATTAAGTTACAGGGTTTTCATGGTTTGAAGTGCCTTAGATTCTTGCCTTTTCAGTCAAATACTTGTCCATTGAGAAGAGACCTTTGAGTTTCTAATCCATCTGCAGGAAGCTACGGAAGGACATACCCTCCAAAATCCTAATCCAGCTGTGCCTGTCTCTGCTGCTCTTGAACCTGGTCTTCCTGGTGGATGCCTGGCTGGCACTCTACCCAGATGCAGTGGGTCTCTGCATCTCCACTGCCTGGTTCCTCCACTACTTCCTGCTGGTTGCCTTCACCTGGATGGGACTTGAGGCCGTCCACATGTACCTGGCACTTGTCAAAGTCTTCAACAGCTACATATCACGCTACATGTTGAAGTTCTCGCTGGTCGGCTGGGGGATCCCGATGATTGTGGTCATTATTGTCATTGCGATTGACAAGGATAACTACGGTCTCATCTCCTATGGAAAGTTTCCTGATGGCACCACTGACGAGTTGTGAGTCCTCCGATAGACGCTTTCTCTGCACACGTGAAATAAAACCTGCACAAAAGTGACAAGCTAACCCTTTGATTCTCTCCCGTCCTGTCCTCTCTCACAGCTGCTGGCTGAAAAATGACATCGCTTTCTACGTGGCAGTCGTGGCCTACTTCTGCGTCATCTTTCTGTTCAACTTCATCATGTTCATTGTGGTGTTGGTCCAGCTGTGTCGTATAAAGAGGCAGAACCCCCACAGCGTGCTTCACCGCACCACACTGCAGGACGCACGCAGTGTGGCGGGTATCTCCATCCTACTGGGCCTCACTTGGGGCTTTGCCTTCTTTGCCTGGGGAGTCGTTAACCTGCCATTTATGTACCTCTTTGCCATCTTTAACTCCCTCCAAGGTGAGCTGGCTCATTTGGGTCTGCATGGTCACGTAATAGTGACTCCATTAAAACCTGCAGATAGTCATTCTGGTAATAAATATGATATAAATAAGAATGTTTCCACAGCTGTAAGTGGAACATATGAGAGTATATCAACTCAGGTCTTTTGTTTGTACACACTCAATATACTGTATAGCACCAACACAATACAATACAATAACTTTATCCAGAGCCATTGGATAGAAAAACACCAAAGAAGAGAGGTTGATTTCATCCACTGTTATTTTTCTTATCACTGTTGCTGATTATTGAAAATTTGCAGCTTTTAATGTCACATAATTTCATACAACTAGCATTGTATGTGTAGCACACACTGTTTAACACACTGTTTAAAATAACAATAATTAGTTTGGGCTCTTAAATAACCCAAGAGTAATATAACATACCCTTCCCTGGTAATTTTAGGTGTGTAATTTTTGCCCTCATTGCACTGCATTGAGTGGACGTGGGAGTAAGTGTGATAAATAGATGGGTGGGGATGGCTGGGAAATGGCAACGAAGGGGAAATTAGGAGTGTGGCTGGAGAGGTGAGACAAAAAGACAGATGTTTACTCACCAAAGGACTTACTGAAATCAAGTGACAACCCAACACCCTACAATGAAGTCCAGTAGGGTAAAAAACACCATCAGACGTGATGCGAACATGCCAAATCTTTATCTAAGACTCTTGACTTGCTAATCCCTCATTGCAACTTCAGCAAATACAGTGCATCAAAGTTAAAAGAGGGAGTTGAACTGCAAACTGTAATAATTTCACCATTTACCTTCATTTTGTCTTCCAAGTCAGTCCCACCTCTTTTATCAACACCACCTCATTCTCTAAACTCGGCAATTAACTTGGTGAGAGCTATAGCTGTAATTACACATAGGACTCATGGCCACAACCACAACAAGAGCCAACTTGTACGGACTGGAAGGGTATTTTAAAAATGTTTGGCTCTGTGTTGTGCTCACCTTTTACACAAAACATGACTAATATGCTGACTGAAGTTGTTTATGTTTTGCACTGCAGGTTTCTTCATATTTGTGTTCCACTGTGCGGTGAAGGAAAACGTGAGGAGGCAGTGGAGGACCTACCTGTGCTGCGGCAAAATGAGACTTGCAGAGAACTCGGGTTTGAGATGTTCACAACTCGCACCAGTTCAGTTGGAAACCTCTATGTGTGTTTCTTTCATGCATCACCATATTTGGTTTCTTTTTTTTTTTAACAGAATGGAGTCGCACTGCCACACAGAAGACTGCAAAGAAGTCATCAGTGACCAGACTGACATCCTCTAAGTCCTCCAAATCTAACAATTCTACCAGCTCCTCAACTTTTCTTGTCAGTGACTCATCAGAGCAGATTAATGGCATCGGTAAGCAACAGTCACAGCCTCCTGAATGCGAAATGTTTAATTACTCATGAATAAATCAGATTACTGATTCATACAGTTGATATGAGCTGTGGTCTTTTTTTAAATTCAATTTGTAGTTAATTTCATGACGCATTTGCAAAAACAGTTTCAGACAAATGTTATCTATCAGAAATAATGAAGTAGTGCTGTGTTACAGGGAGCCCATTTGAAGACAGAGTGATCACAGCGAATGAAGAACCAAGCATGGACGTGATCCTCAACGAGATCAACAGCCAGTACAGACACCAACATGCATCTTGACCCAAAAAGGGAAGAATAGAACAGACTCAAACTTTTGTTTTGAAACTCTTGTATATAATGTAAATCAATAGAGAGTAATTTATGGATCATCTGTCTGCATGTCACATGTATGTACTGAATTGTAATGAGCAATGCAAACCTATATACGGCACTTTCTTACACACTTTCCAATAATCATGCTTTTCTTATTTGTATTAGTACAAAGGTCAAGCCAACAGACTGCTATGAGTCATGTTGAACATTCAGTAGTGTGAAATAACTTTACTATTAGTTATTACAGCATTCAAATAGGCACCGTGACTCAAATCCCTCTTTACAGCAGATATATCTATCATATATCAACATTTCTACTAAAGCCAAAGCCAAGCCTACAACTTTGGTCCAGACTGAAATATCTCAACAGCTACAGAATGAATTAAGACTTTTTACAGATTTTCATGGTCCTTTGAGCATGAATTGTCAGAACTGTCTTACTTTAGTTTGTGACCCAAAACCTCCAAAACCAATAATATGCACATCATCTTTGGCTGTGGCTCCCAGTGTTTGAGAGATTTTAGTCTGTAAGGGTTATTTGAATAAATATTTTGTCAAGTCATTTTGGCAGAAAAGATTGGATATTGCTCTTTAAGAATCTAAGCAGCAATGTGGTGCTGTAAGAACAAATCTTCTTATTAAACACATATCATACATGAGCATTAAATCTTAGTTAAATGCACAAACTCACAGCCATTTGAATTATCATTATTATTATATTATTATTATTAAATGCTGGAAATCATACGAGGTCACTGGACTACTAACAATAAAGTGTTACAGGCCTTTCTCCCTGAGGACATTTTGACTTGTGAAAAAACAGAAATGCAGTTGATGACATTAATAATGACACAAGTCTTATAGTATTATTTATCTAATATTTTAGAGACCGAAAGTGTTAAAAACCTTTCCAGACAACAGGGTGAAATATTCATGTACTGTCTTATGACATATGACATATGATACACAGAGGTCTTCAATACAACTGTCCTTTGACACACTCTGCTCTCGTTACACTCCATCACACTAGTTCATATTATGTTAAACTGAGAACTGAGTAGGCAAATCTAATCACTCCATGCATCTGCTTATTAACCTGTTAATTACTCAATAAATCATTTTTATAAATCATTCCTAGAGTCTGAGGTAACATCTTTAAAATAGCTTTTCTTTTCTTTTTCAAACTTTCCCAGATATTTATTTATATCATATATTACAAAGCTGTCATTCCTTACATTTCAGAAGCTGGAAATGTTCAACTTTATTGCTTGCATTGCTTTTTTGATTGTTAACAATGTTAACAATCAATCAATTTGCTGTTGACCAATTAAATGTTTCAGTCTGATTTCATGTACTGGCCACTGGTTTTAAAAGATGTGACCCATAGCACAACTGCGCAAAACGTGTTGTTTTCCTGCTTACTGTCTATATAGGCATGGTATTGTAAAATATCAAGTGTGTGTGTTCAAATTCATTTCTTTTAGAGAAAAAAAAGTCAAGATGTTTTCCCCCAAAACACTTTATTTGTAGATGTCACAAAGCTATCTCAAGTGGGACAGAACAGCATTTGGTGAAATTATATAGAATAAATAAATGTAACTTAGTCCCACAGAGCTGATCACGTGTCAACGTGCTGTGTACTGTATATGCAAGCTACATTCAATGTCCTTTACATGCACCTAATACAGTTTTAAAAAACTTATCAGAAAATATATCAGGAAAAACCAAAGGTGCTAATAAAACATGACATGTAAACAGCACAAGCACAGAGGTGGCATTAAAGTGGTGGAATTGTTTCCCTTTTAAAACACATTTGGACTCAAACATTTCAGTCTCACTGGACATGATCACATTGCCTTGATACAACCTGAAAGAATCAAATCACATTTGAGAGGCAGTAACAAAAACAGAGCTTAAAAGCAACTCAGTTCAGCTGCGCTGAGCCTAAAGATTGCCCTATCACACAGTTTGAGCTCAAAACTCAGAGTAAAGAAAAAAAACCTAAATAAAACAAGAGAACACGTGCCTGTTTGTAAGAGGAGTTACACCACATATTCAGTGTATCAAATCACTGTTTTTACATCTAACAGTTCCTTCAGAGTACATGCAAATGGACATTCCAAATCAAGTAACACAAACGAAATACAACTGATAAGTTGTAGCAAATGATGGTAAAACACAACTAAAACAGGGACGAGAAGGAAGATTAGGGTAGAATGGGGCTAAGAGAAAGAGGATAATAAAACTTTCACGTGCCCTTAAAGTTATGTTCAGACTGAACGCAAAGTCAATTTTGATTCATTCACAATAACTTGACAGCTGGAGTGTTTTGAAATCTGTATATGTAGGTATACCAATATTAGACATAGACTACCATGAGTGTATGAACGACTCAAACTTATAATCAGACTCATTTTTGAAGTTATATTTTTCCAGATCCATTGGTTAATAAAAAGCCCACAGAACACTGCATTAATTTAAACTCTGTTGCTTCTCACTGTCACATCACATTCAATCTGAACACACTTTTTAGGCCAAAGCAGAAATGAGAGGGGCATTCACATTCCAGCTGCTGGGGATTCAAGCAGAGAAAACGTGTTCTCTTCATTTCTTCCACACGGTGTAGAAAACCCATCTGACACAATAGAATTAAGGATCGCACATAAGAAAACATGGCAGCCTATAAACAGGTACAGAACCACTTTATCCTTATTGTGGAAGTATTTATTTGCTTACTCTGCATGGTACCTGTGCTATGACATCAGCATATGAGAAACATTTTATAAACTTAGATCTGATGAAAGGATACAGCTCTGAGTAGGAGGGCACGCACACCACCTCTTTGGAGAACTCCACGGGACACGAGAGCTTTCCCAGCTGTTCCTCGTACAGACTCAGTGCCTCTGTCAGGTTCACGCTGTTGCCCTGGTGACCAAAGAGTAGGAGACACATACTGTAGCTAATTTGTTTTGTTTTTGTTGTTTTCAACCATTCTTGGCCACATAAAATAAAAAATGACTTCTCCCCTTGGTAGCTGATTTCGCATTTCATAAAATATTCCTCTCCCTGACTGATATCCAAATACTTAAAAATGTGCTGTGGTCTGTCCTTGCAGTATTTCCTGCATGCATATTCTGTTTCAGCAGGAAATACAGCAAATAAAAGCAGCAAGGTATTTGGAGCAATCTGAAGCAGGGTTTGGATTAAATGAGGGTGGGGGAGAAAATGTACATGCACCTTTATCTGGCCCATGATTCAGACCAGCTGATGCGTAGTGACAGTCTGAATACTCTGTTAGTAAAAGGATGATACTCACCTGTGTGAGATACTTCCCAGAAGGATGCAGGACTTTTATTGACAGATCTAAGATGAGACGCAGAAACTCCCATGTAGAGTCTACGACAAGCAAATAAGACAGGATGAGACATTAGTGTCCTGTTCGTCTCAAACAATGTGCAATGTACAGTGTTCATCTAACCACATCCAAACTTAAGTTCCACTTAAATGAATGATTCAATAATTCTTTATTTACTTAATATTGTTATATCTGTATATATTTATCTCTTTAACTTTTTTAAAAAATACAGAAACCTTCTTCTGGCTCCGTGGATATTGGGATTGCAGTGAGGTCATTAATGACGTAATCAAACATCTTTCCTTCCTGGACATATTTCTTCAGCACAGGGACGCAGTCCTCGACTAGTACCTGTAATGCAAAAGACAAGAGGAGAATTCACTCAACTCTCCCCTTCTTTCACTTGGAAGAGAAGATGAGAAGAGAAGATCTTATGGCAGTAGCTCATGAATATTTATTCAGCACTCACTTGGTAACAGTCTCCCTTCAGGTTGTCCAGGATATGGCCGCAAGTTTCTCTCATGTGCATTTTGCATCCATCAATCACCTTCTGGTCAATGTACAGAGTTTGTCAAAGAACTTAATGATCAAGTCCAGGTCTACATTTATTAGTAAAACAGAGAGAAAACTACATCACTTTGGAGAAAAAAAAGTCACAATACAGGAATGAAAATGGTTCAGCAGAGCAGAACCATAAAAGGATATCTCCAACATGGTGATCATCTTTGGCTTTTGTTTGACCACCTCACAGAGGATGCCACCATCACCTCCTCCTAATATCAGCACCTCCTTCCCAGCGTAGTTTTCTTTTCCGCTGCCCATGATGGCTTGGGTGTAAGCCAAATCACTCTCTGCCAGGTCTGTAAGGTGAATTAATTATTTACACACTAACGTAAATGATCAATTCTTATAAATAATTCAAACTAACACAATAATCATAATCAATTTAAGTAATGAAGGTTTAATCTAGTACATGACACTTTTCACACTTGATGTGTACTTATTCATTTATCATGACTGTATTTGCACTTACTAACGTCTCCATTGAGAATAAGGATATTTCCATACTGCTTTGAGTGCAATATTTTTATGTTTTGGTATTCAGAATCTTCCTCGTACACCACTCGGTCAATGTCATACTCGATGATTCTGCCGTCAGCTGTGGGCCAGTATCGGTCGATTTCTGCTCCTCGTACAAGGGCTGGGAGCCTAAGTGTGAATGGTAGAAGAAACAGTTAATCGATACTACTGTAGGATTCAAGCTGCATGAAATATGTTTCTTTCTACAGCATGAGTGAGGCTGTGAACCTCCAGACACTCACCTTTTAATCCTTGTAATATTGCCATTTAAGAGAACCTTTAGCTTATTTTCCAGTGCATTTAAAAGCTGCGGAGAAACAAATGAGTGAGATAAACCATTAAAGCAGTTTTCTGTGCCTTGCAATCTTTTGGCACATCACATAAGCTGTAAAACTTATTTCATAAGATAAAAAATGTCTTTACAACCACAAAGCATCAAAGATTACAACATATCATAACATGCTGCGCTGTGAGACTTCCTGTGTGTATTGGCTTTTAAGAAATGGATAAAGCATTGTGGTTTAATTTTTTTTCCGTTTGAGTTACCTACATTGTCTAGTTGTGCAATGTTATCCTCTTCATAACACTGCAGATCAATGGTGACCAACCCATGGGAGTGCACGCGCAGAATAACAAGCCTGAAAAATTAAGCAAATGAATAAAATGAGAGAGATGGGACAAAATGCAAAGAAGTCAGCAGAACATTTGGATTTTAAAGTACTTAAAATCAACTTAATATCTATGACCTATGAGCCACTAGAAGTGTGTGTCTGGATCTGCAGAGACACAGCCGTCTGACTGTTTTTTTCCTTTATTTTGCACTTCTCAGGTCACCAACCGTTGGCTGTTTAGCCTCCAGCCAATAACAAAAAGCTGGATATTGGGTGTGGCACTTTATAACATCAGAGGCACATTTGCTTTTGTACAACTATACAACTGCAGCTGTATTCACAAGTCATCCAAAGTCTGAAAATAGGTGCTCAGTGTCCCAGTTACGAGTTTATACATTTTAGTACTAAAAGTAGCTCCTGAGTCTGAGGCCAAAGGTAGTCTCCAGGACTCTTACATGACTAAGATTTGCTCATAGTCAATATTGATCTGGAGGTAATGGGCATCATCTGAATGAAACAGTTCAACAACAAGCAGAAACAGCAAATGACAGTTTTGCTACTTGGCACTAGTGATCTCAGTTCATTAAGTATACATTAAATAATAACTAGCTGCAATAAGTACACAAATAAAGTTTGTTTTTTTTTCTATTCTAACCACAAAGTGTAACTTTTTTGTCAGCTAGAAGAAATGTCACTGTGCTTTATTTCCAACAGCTTAAGTTAATGTTTTGCTTCGTTTTATCTGTGGAGCAGTTTCCATGAGTGTGATAACTTGAGTGAAATGTAAAATGAAACTTAAGTGAAAGGCTAGCCTAAACGTGTTCAGCAGCCGATGATCTGACAGGATTGTTTGAGTGTTTGTCCTACAACTTGACAAACAAGCCTTAGGGAATTCAAAGTTGTTATGAGAGCCACACAGACCAAATGCTTTCCTAGAACATCAACTTTTAGTGGAGTACTGTAAGAACAGGCATTAAATTAATCAGCAAAAATTCAAACCATACCACCCAACTATCTGAGCCACAACTTCCTGACCACGAATGACAGTTTGTTTACACTTTAAGGAAGAAACACTGAGTGTTTTAACGGCACAGTTTTGAATCTCATCCACATTTGGATCATACTCAGAATGTCCTTACATAACATGAGAAACTAGGAAATTAAAATTCCTCTTTAAATGATCATAACAGCATCCAACACTGGTAAGAGCAGCCCTCCGACTGAGGAGTTGCGGTATTAAAACCAAATGTCCATGTGTATGCACAATGTGCAACTACTATTATGAACTAAACGTGTTTCTGTAGCACACAACAAAGACAACACTAAGAAAATAAGATCGTAAGAAAAAATGGTTGTTCTTACCGGCCATTCTTGCCTACAAACGTAGCAAGGTATCCATGCCCATTTGTGTCATGGACAGTTTCTGTCATTTCCTGCTCATGAAATATGGACAGCAGACCAGGGACTGTCGAAGCAGAGTCAACTGGAAACAGAGTGGAACAATGAGAAATAACAATACTACTACTACTACTAATAATAATAATAATAATAGACCATTTCTACATAAGTGGTGAAAGAAGTACAAAAGTATCCTCAGCAAACGTGCTGATTATGCAGGCAGAGCGGCTCCTGTCATATCATTATATGTTATATTCACAAATTATGCTTTTATTATTAAAGATGGATTAACATATATAAACAACATCTGACTAGTGACTGGTGGCTAGTTTGTACCATACAGTGGAACAAAGCACTGTGCTTTACATGCTTATTGTAGTATTTACATTTTTTTTACTATGTAATGCAGCAGCTCATTTCACCCATCAAATGAATGTCTTGGCCTAAAAGGTTGCTCAAAAAGGAAAGTATAAAACACCTCAGACCTTTACTTAAGTGAGCAACAACAATTCAGTCGGTTAGCTGAATGAGATAACTGACAATCATTTGTCATTTTAATTCATCTTTTTTTTTAAATGCAGCTTTTCACATGTTTCCTGTTTTTTTCTGGTCTTCTAAGACATTAACCTGAATATACTGGGGTTGTAGATAGGTTAATGACTGTTACAATGAGGAATATTTCCATTTTATACTGCTTTAAATGTCACTTCAGATATAAAGAAAAATGATAATAGTACTCCACTGTATTTTGCTTTATGCAACAGTTACAGTGACTACTAACTTTAAGATTATTAACACATTATCATATATTAAAATACCAGTGTTTGAGGCAGGTTTTTGTGGGCAGTACTCTTAACGCTTTCACTTTTCCCACAACTACAACAGACAGATGTCATTGAAAACCAAGATGTAGTTCATATTTTATCATCATATAGTCACATATTTCATTATGTGCGACTGAACTGAGCCTTCATTTATGGGCTCTGTTGAGACAAACATGTTAATGCAGGTCGCACATGCACCAGCCTCTGTACCTGACGAGCCATGGTTCCGTGCCACCACACTTCAACGCTGAAAACTACAAAAATGGCAGAAACTGCGTCACTTCCTGTGCGACAGCGCTGAGCAGACTATTCGCATTGTTAGCCAGACAGGTATTGAGCTGCAACCCAAGTTAAAAAAAAATGCAAAAGGTCTAACATCGCACCACCTTGCAAATGACATTCAAATGAAGCCTCTCAGCCTGAACGACCTTTAGCCACACGTTTAAAAAGAAAAAAAACACGAGTACGAGCCCCCTGCCAGCCATGTTTCACCCGAATCAATACACCGCGTCTGTTTTGAAGGGCAGTGACAGAGGGGCAGGTTAATATTAGCAGGCCGGCCTCCCGTTAGCATGCAGCACCGATGCAGGGGAGGGTGCGGGGGGGTGAGGACCGGGGCCACCTCCGCCGCCCCGTCTCTTCCGTCTCCGACTTACCTGCCGCGGAGAGGTTGAAGTCGAGGGTGTAATGTCGCAGTGCCATGGCCGAGAGCAACCGTCATCCATGCCTGGGAGAGACGGGCTGCTGCGAGTATTTATGTGCAGAGACAGAGGGAGGGCCCTGCTACCGCTACCGCTGCTGCTGCCGCCGCTGCTGCTGCCGCCCCTGCCCACTGCGCTCCCCCTGAGCCAGGCGGGGCTACTGGGACTGCCCCGGGGCGGGGAGCAGCCGCAGGAGCCAAGAGAGAAATCCTCCCGCCCTGACGGTTCGTCTTAGACACGCTCACCTGCAGTGAAGCGTCTTTAACCTTTGAATAACATTTGTATTTTAAGTTTTACATTCAAGTATTCAATTAAAACACTGTAGAAATATTTCAATCTACCCAAGGTTTGGACAGACCAGCTGTTTCTTCACACTTTTATTTAGATATATTCAGCAGTGATAGATTTCTCAGTCTTTTAATCAATCTTGTTGTTTTTTGTATGTATATGTTTACAATAATTGTATCATTTTATGTACATTTATGTGAGCACATGGTAGTTTAATGTTGCATTTTCTACCATGGCTCACTATCAAACATTACTATGGCAAAATATGGCAAAATATGAATAAAAGCAAGCACAGCTGACTCATTTCCACATGTCAGTTTTATTCGTCAAGTAAAATGGACTCAAATAGACACAACATACATTTGCTTTTAACCTAACATAGATATAAAGCACAATAACAGCTGGATATTTGAGAGAAACACAGTACATGCACAAAAGTGGATAGTGCTGAGGTTCAGAAGAGCCCTGAAGTAGGTTAATGTGTTCAAAACCAGAGATTGTAACTGTAACTAAATGAAAAATCTGATGCAGATCTATTTTAAGTCAAGGTTACAAAATAAACAAAATGCTCCTACAGCATTATGTAGAAAATGGTTCACAAGTGTTGCATATCCTCCACTAGAGTAGCATCTATGGCATAGACAACATTCATTCACGGATTGTATCATTTTACCGCACACAGAGCACATTATGCATTCTCATATATTCTAATTACATTCACAATCACTGACTGCTGATAATGACAAATATAACAACTGATGCACAAAAGAAGGGTGGGCAAAATGCACAAAATGAATTTTGTAGTAATGTTATCCATATAACAACATGTGTTTTAATTCAAAATCAAATGGTAACAACCTTTTACTTTGCCCTACTAAACCCGATATTGAAAATATTAGAATTACAGTCACACTGCAGTGTCAAATATGATCAAATGTTACAAAATAGTCTAGTTACCGCCTGATAGATGGTGTAAGAGGTTGTATTTAGTGTATTTAGTGTGCTACCTGCTCAGCAAAAACTGCAGACAGCCTAGCTGGTGTCTAACATGAAAAATGCGCTATGTAACATATAACATACAGGTGGTGCAGAATTTAGAGGTTAAAGAGAGAGGTATTTCTCTCAGGTGTCAGACCAAAAAGTGAGCTCTCCAGGTGTGCAGACACTCAACTGAATGTTAATTATATGTTGGTGTCTGTTGTGTTCACAAGAGAAATAATTTACTGCAGGTTTGAATCATTGACTGACGTTCAACATCATTACAGCTGACCGTTTTCACAACATCTGAGCAGCACCATCAGAAAGTAAATCCACCACAATCGAAAGCATCAAAATCAGAGTCTGCCACTTCAAAGTCGAAGCTGTTAAAGTGAGGGGAGTCGAGCGCAGGGCCGCCAGTGTGGTACGCTCCTGCTGGTCCCATGCCAGAGAAATCCGTGTTGAGTGGCAGGTCTGGAGCTTTGGCTTCCAGATTAGAGAGGGAGCATGCGCCTAGGTAACCCATCGCAGAGGAAGCAGCAGCCCCTCCCATCAGCAGATAAACCGCTCTGACTGCTTGGGCATTACTGATAGTGCCGTGACGCAGGCAGCCTGCAGCGTGTGCTCCTCCTTTGTAATACTTTGACCGGGGAGAATTTCTTCCTGTTGGATTGAGTAGTTTGAAAAAAATAAAAACATTAATGCAAATGAAATCCTAAAGAACTGTTTATATTGACCAACAAGCAAACACCCTAACCTCACCTTTTTCCTTTGGGGAAGCGCAGGTCATGGGCCCCGGGGAGGCCGTCTCTGTGTCACTAAGCGGTGGAGTTTGTGGATCTTTGTCCACGATTTGCTCAGGCACCAGATCCTTAAGAGTTATGCGAGGTGGTGGAACATGATGTCGCCGACATGGGCTGAGAGGTGATGAGAGACTCTGCAGAAACAAAATTAAACAAGAGCACCATTTGACTTCATACAGGGGTTGTTGAAAAGACTAAGAAATATATGAATGATGACTGAAACATCTCTTTAATCTTTGGGGCTAATAAGCTTTTCACTCAAAGCACAGCTGTTATTAAGTATAACCTAACAGAGCAACAGCAGATTCTTAGTTTTCTTTGGTATATCTCTTTTGTATCAACTCACCGATTTGACTTTTCGCAGCATATTCAGCCATTGACTAAAAAGTGAAAATAAAAAATCTGTTATTATCTCCATACCAATCATACATCCACCAATATATCAGTTAAAGTGCATACCAATGAAATGACTGGGTTGTTTGTAGGAGTGGAATGTGCTCTGCATTTTCTGCTGCATAATACTGTGCATTGTCGTAGGCTGTGTGAGATGTGCTACTGAGAGGAAAGGTAAGCAGGAATGGAAAATTGAAATGTACGCTATAAAAAAAAAGAAAGAAAGAAATGCTAATGTGCACGTAATATGGAATTATGAAAAAATTAAAATGCCACTCAGTTTATTTTACTGCAAAACATGTGAGTGATACCGACAATGAAAAGCTGTGCTCATTTTTAGAAAGTGGTATAAGACTCTTGAGATTGGCACACACTACTGATAAGTTCAAATTTGTTATCAGCTGTCAAATAAACCAAAAAAAATGTAGCCAAACCACTTGCTAGCTACTGCATGTAGTTAACAAGTAGTACTTTAACTAGTTCTCCACTTTAAGTTGCAGTAAATCTATACATTCAGGTTTGACTGTGGCTTTGCACCAAACTACTTTTTCCTGTTTCTAGTCTGCAAGACACGAGGGTAATGTTGATCTTCTTGTCCTACCAACTACTTGGAAAAATATGAAAAGGTGCAAAAACAACAATACCCAGAAAAAATGGTTAAACTGCCCTGGTGAAACTATACCACAAAATATTTTGAATGCAAGGTGTGGGAAGTATGTATTACTATTGGAGCAAGACAAAGGAAACAGTAATAAGAAAAAGCAATAAGTAATAAGCACAATGACCACCAGACCTGCAGTCTGCAGAGGTTTCAGCCAGCAGTAGCAGGTACTTATTCTGGGGCAGGATCAGAGCAAAGCAGCAATCTCTGCATCCACCGGAGGGTAATTTAGGCAGATCTAGTATCTCCTTTCCTTCCACAATTGCCTCACAACCACCCTGCAACAGCACAAGCTGGTCAGGAGGAGATGAGGCATCATGGCACACAAGGAGACTGCCCTCGGCTGTCAGGAGCAGAAACCTCTTCTTCCACTGTTTGAAAATAAATCCACCTGGATAAGAGAAGCTGGTTGTGAATAAGCGGAAATAGCACTGAATGGTTGATTGAACTTGTTGGAGAAACACGCTTTGTCTTCTAATCGTGACCGAGCACCAAAAGCTTATTGACAATATTAACCCTGGTCACAGTGATCATGATAGCAGTGGCAGCAGCGTTCAGATTAAGGCATGAACACTCAGTCATTCTATCATCCCCACAGATTAGAGGCTGTCAGATGGTTGGAGAATCTGTGCTGCGGATGTTGGGCTCGACCAATCGGACGACGCTGACCAGTGTGATTGGACACAAACATGCGCACGCATCTGGATATACTCATTCTATATACGTACAGTAAAAAAACACATGGGCACACTTTATTAAAGCACATAAAAGGATTACAACACCAAGAGCTGGTGAAAAAAGACTTTGGTGTTTTAATCTTTTTCCAGTGTATTTTCTGATAGAGATTATGTTTTTTCATCAGGGTTTGCCACTCAGCTGTGAGTGTTGAGTTTGATGTGTTTTCCTTTTTTAAAACACATTAAAATTTTAAAAACCCAGATAACTTGGTCAACAATAGTTGATGTAGAGGTTAAGATCATTATTATTTTCTCAAAACATACTTACCTATATCAGAGACCAATTATATTAATTATCCAATTAAACAATTATTTAAAATCATTGCACAATAGAAATCCTAAAATCCTCTTATTCTAACAAGGCAAAAAAAAAGAAAATCAAAACAATATCAGCATTTATAAAAGCCTGATATCCAAATTAGGACATTCCCATGAAATCTACTGAGAACCACAAAAACTACCCCATAGCTATTTATAAGAAAGGCACTTTTGCTCACAAAACATCACTCACTCAGTGAAGAAGAAAATCAGCTCACCATACATCCGGAGTGTCCCACGGTGGATCCCAGAGACATTCATGTTTAGCAGTTGATGTGTCCCGGACTCGGAGAGAAATGTTTTGAGGACAGGATGGGTGAAAAGCACATGAGGCTCAATGTGAGTTTTAATGCTCAGCCTTAATCCCCATTCAGCCGGGATGTTCTGCAGTTCAACAGCTTGATACGAAAATGGGTTGCGATGAGACGTTACACGCAAACTGCTGCAGTGTGTTTGTGTGTGTGCAGAGTCGCTGTGAAAAAAAGGTCTATTTACTTGTATTTGTGTATTTACATTTTTGTATTACCAGTGGCATTGAAGACAGAGGAGCAAAGTGAGAATTTCATTATACAGTGAAACCTGTTTGTATCTGTGCAAATGACAATGAAATGCTTGATTCTTGAAAATGACTTGTCAGCATGATTCAGCTCTTCTTTTCATACATTTTGTCTTTAATGTCAGTTCAGTTCTACATACACAACTTTTAATCATTTTCACTAAACTGCTCATTCCTTCTCATTCAAACAGAAAACAACTACTGAGACATCTACTTTAATCAGTAAATGTAATAAATCCATCACTGAACAATAAGCCAACACTATGGCCCCAAAACGCACGTCCCTGCCCAACTGTTTTAATCTACCTTTCATGAAAAGTCTGTCAAGTTATGTCACGTCCTTTCCTGTGCAATTTAACGTCTGGTCATCTGTAATCCTGCACAATTAGGTGGCTGTTATTCAGTCAGACTGCAACACTCAGAGCTATTATCGCAAACATTCATTGTCACTTAAGGAGAAAGATGCAGATTTGTTAAAAGCATGAGGGTTACATAAATGTAGCTGACCCTGACAGGACCCTGTGGTTGCATCACTGCTGATCACACTCACATTACATACATTATACATACAGTCTGATACCAATGACTACAAGATTGAATTAATGTCACATATTCAAACAAAGGTTATTTTAATACGGACTATTCATCATCACAGACTTTAAGTTGTCTTGAAAAAACAATAAATAGAATTATTTAAACTCAAAGAGTACCAGAACAAAACTAAACACTCACTGAGACACATAAATACTCCAAAGTCAATCAGGAGGGATGATGAATTTGAATAAAACCATCAAATATATATAAAGACAGAAAGGCAAAGTGTAAAGCTAACTTTCTAGCAGCTAAATTGCGGGTGCCAGTCAATGCACGTGTTTTACTGCTCAGACACTTGATCACATAAACTGTGGTTTTTGCTCTCCTCTATAGCAGACACAAAATTAAATATTATATTTTATAGAAACCCTTAATAATAATAATAAGAAGAATGATAATAACAGTAATAATCATTTGTGAAAGAGGCAACATTATTCTGCAGTTTGATATGTGATTAAATAAATGAAAATACTTGTGCGTAAATTCTGTTATATAAATAAAAGTGTCTTCACTGGCAGTTTGAAGATGACGTTCTCTTGTAAATAAAATTGCTCTGTTTGGGAGGTACCAGTGTTTCTTGTAATGCTCATGCTGGTAATCATTCTCATTCATAAAAATGACTTTTTTTTTTGACAATATCAATCTGGTGAGAGTTTTGTCCGGAATGATGAACACTTTTTTTTCTCCTCATTTGTACGTGTCAAGTACTTGCTGGCTAGGACAGCTGATCCTCATATTGCTTCCTGAAACAGTCGCCAGCAGGGAAGAAGTCCCAGCAGCGCTCTTGGTACATCTTCCATACGTATGACTCCTAAAAAAAAGATAAACATGAAAAGAATTCACTGCGTGAGACAAGAAAGTAAAGGAAAATGATGTTAAAAACTGTGATAAAGCAATTCAGACTGACCTGCCCGGTATGCTCTGTCTCATCTTTGTTGATAAGGTACATTAAGAAGAACCTGAAAAGCACTCAAATGTTAGCATGTTCTCATTTGTTCATGCATACACTGTAATAGAGAGGAGGTACACTCACATGTAATTGGCCAGGTTGTGTTCATCGAAAGTGTGGGTCTCAAAGCCATGTGGTGTTGTATCAAAGTAGTCGCTTCCAATGCCACATATGAAGCATTTTGTCTGCACAAAAGCCAGAGATCAGGCTTAAAGCAATGCTGTGCATGTATTTGGCACCAGGCTTAACTTAAAGGATTACACTGTACCTCCATGTCCTCCTTGACCTGCTCTTGTTGGTCTCTGAGTTCTCCAAAGGCATCAATGATCAGACCTACAGTAACATTATGGTTTTTATGAAATCAGTCAAGTGCAAAACATACCTTATAATCTATTTCTTGTAACATTATCAAGTCACCATTGTCCAATTTCTCTTACAGGTAAGTTAACTCAAAAATTAGCATATATAGTACTCATAGTACGCAGTAAAAAGGCCCAGCATTGTCTTTACCCTGAATGATGGCCAGCAGGATAACAATGACGAAGAAAAAGAAGGTTATGTCAAAGACCACTCGATAGAGCTCATATTCATCTCCGGCAGGATCCTCAATCTCGTCTCCAATGCCTCCACCAGCACGCACCCCCACGTACATATGGAACAAGTAACACTGTAAAAGTCAAGAAAACACACATCATTGGGGAGGTGGCACTGACACAAACATAACCAAGTGCCTCTTTTCAGATCAATTGTAACTTGCCGTCATCATATCATCGCATTTCATATCTGGTTCATCTTCATCCTCGCTTTTGTTGTAAAACTTGCGGAAGAAATTGAAGGCGACTACAGTGTAAAGGTACACCACCACAGCCAACAGACCCACTGTCATCATGAGCTGGCGGACACAAGAAGGAAACAGCATTAGACCAAAACTCAGACAAAAACAATGACTACTACTGAGTTTGTTCTGCACTTGCCTGTTTGCCATTGTGTGTGACTGAGGACAAGATGGTGCGCAGAGTCTTGACACCCATGGCAATATCCAGCAAGTGACAGGCGAAGAAGAAGTTGTTGTAATGCCCAAGTAAGGACATAACTGTGTACCAACAGAGATACAGGAACGTCTGCAGAAATAACAAAGACGGTTATTTCAGTTCTTAGAAGTAAGTCATGTTAACATAAAGGACTGTATTTTAATATATAAATAAATATGGGTTTGCTTACACCATCCGTGAACACAACACCAAATTTCCAGATCTGGTACTTGATGTCAATGGAGGTCAGCCTAAAAATATACTATATTGGTTGATATGCATTTTAAATAATATTTTTTCATTTAAAGAACAAACTCTCTTGAATGAACTATACCATGCAAACACAGAGCTGTCTGGTTCCTCCTGTTTCTTCTCGTGTTGCTGACTCACATCCAGGGAAGCCAAATCGACACCCAGGAGTTCGGCGATTCTTTCTCTGCCATAAATGTCTCCGTACTTATCCAACACCTGGACACCAGCATCACATCAACATGACATCCTCTGCAGAGCCCAATTTGAAACCCACCAAAATCAAAGACAACTTACCTTTCGTTTGACAAATTTGTCCCAGTAGTTGTTTGGGAAGGAGCTGTGAAATAAAGAGATGACATTTATGAATTACATGAATGAAAACCTGTCTGTTTGAAAGACTTTCCTTGTGTGCATGCGTAATCTTGACACTTTTAAGAGACAAATTATTCCTTTTGTCACATACGGTGTATTCAGGACCAATCGATCCCACTGGCCCTTAATGTCATCGTCCTCAGGCTGCTCTGTGATGTAGAGGCCGTCAAACTCCAGCTTTCTTGCAAGTTCTTTCTCTCTTTTGAAGATAACCAGTGGTATCTGGCAAACAAAATTGGAAATGCTGTTTAATTGATTTATGCCAGTTCCTCATTTGGCAGACAGGTTTCACAGTGCAACACTTCACACTTTATTTCAACAATTTATTTTTAAAAAACTGACAATATTTTTTAATCTTCTAAGGCAAAAGTGCCAAATTTCTCACACTAAGCCAACTGTTTTTTACTGTGTCAGACCTTGAGGCAGTTGTAGCCGATGATACAGATGAATGAGATGACTGTGTGCAGTGCAGCAAGGAAGGCCAATGTGGGCTGCATGTAACCAGTGCTTTCCTCTAAATAGTAATAAATTGGGACGTCTTCCTCATCTTCATCTCCTCCCTCATTCATTCCAGATCCCTCAGCCTCTTCTCCTGAGCCTTCAAATAACCCAGAGCCTTCAAACAGCCCGCTTCCCTCTGCTAGTCCAGATCCTTCCATCTCATCGCCCTCAGGAGGGGTGTCAGACACCTAAACAGAAAAAGGGAGAGACATCACAAGCTTGGTGCCATGGAACTTTGAATGGACCTCATTGATAGTCTATTAAACAGATGTAGTTAAGTAGCAAAGAGTTGAACTAAGGTGCGAACATATTACATAAAAATAAAAAATATACAGGCAGTCACTCAAATACCAAGTTATCTTCTTACCCTGTAGAACAGCAGAATGAAGTTCAGGGCGAATGCGATGAACAGAGCCAAGAATCGTAGGTTGTAGAAGTTTCTAGAGAGGTAATTCTATAAAGAAGATTTTTTTCAGCTGATTAGTGAGTTGGTACAGTACAGAGAAACATTAAAATTACACTAGCACATCAAGTCTAAATAAAAAACTAGCAAATATATCACCATAAATTTATTTCTTTGGGTTTCCAGCTCAGTCCAGATTTGAAAACCTCCTTCGCTCTTTGGTTTCTTTTCTTTTTTTGTCGCAGATTTCTTTGGTGCTTGTGGCTCTTGTTCCTCCTTGCTCTGGGATTCTTTCTCTTCTTTCTCCCCAGTTTCCTCACTGACAACCAAACATAGTAGGATTATTAAAGTTTTTTGTATTTCTGTATTTCATCCATCCAGAATGTGAACATCAAACCTTTGTAGGTTGTTTAAGGACAGATTATATTCTGTTGTCTAGGCACATCAGAATAATTGAGAGCAAACTATTATAGCCAAAAAAACAAGACAAGACTCGTACTCAGCCTTTTCAGGCTCCGGAGGAGGCTCCTCTACGGGAACAGGTTCAGGCGGTTTCTGGCTCGCATCAGTCTCCTCTGGTTGCTGTAAAAACACACACACAATAGTCACGAACACTATAACTCTCCCCTCTATTTTTAATTTAGGTATTTTCTTCCTTCGTGCTTAACAAATATATTGTACAAGACTTGATCTTTTTCTTTTGTGTGCATTTGTGCGGTGTTGTGAGATGTAAATATCAATATTTTGAAATATTTTATTGTGATGTGTCTGTGGTGCAAAAAGCTTACCATTTTCCTCTTTGTTATGGGAGTTCCTTCAGGAGTTGGAGGTTCAACAGTTGCCTCTATACCCATGTCTCCAAGTCCACCTGGAGCATCCATACCTGGTATCCTCCCACCCTCTTTTTCCTGGGTGTCCTCCTCTTCCTCTTCTCCACTCCCAGTCTCCCCAGTGTCTGTCACACCACCAGTGTCTTGTTCTTCCCCTGTTCCTGGGTCCCCAGGTCCATCTCCATGCACATCATCCTGTGTAGGATCTGGCATGCTTGCTAGAATTTCAGTCACAGTGATGTTTTTAGCTCCCTCCACTAAGCCCCCTCCGAACAATGTTTGCCAGATGATCATAAAGAAGCCTTTGCACACGTTGTAAATGAAGTGAAGTATGCTCATTAGTATGGTCCAGAAAAAAGTGGACAGAGCCACTATAATCTCCTTGATGGTCATCTTTCTCACTCTGCGATACTGCCTGCGAAGATTACGGAAGGTGAAGATGCTAAAGAAGCTTAACATGCTGTTGATGAAGTCTGCAAAGGCGGAGCTTGATTCAGGCTGCCCTTCTTCTCCGTTACTGTCCTCATCACCTCCTCCACCCGCTCCTCCTCCTTGTCCTCCATCCCCTCCACCTTCCTCTCCTTCGTCATCTTCTTCCCCTTTTTCTTCCTCCTCCTGCTCTGAAATTTGAGAAGCTATATTCATCTCGAAGATGGTGTCTTCACAGAAGTTGACAAACATCTCCATCTTCTCGGATTCACCGCCTTCATTGACAACATCAAATATGAACTGCCGTTTGGACTCCCTGACCTGGGGCATCTCCCACTGTCTGCGGTTTACTTCACTGATTTCAAAGTAGATGCGCTCAATCTTTCTGCTGGCGCCCATTATTTCAATACGGCCCAGGAAGGGGCGGAAGTAGTTCAGCACACTCTCTGCTTGCTCCAGGAAGTTCTGTAGCCGGGTGTCATGGGGAACGTGCTCAGATAGGTTGGTGAGCAGCACTGCAATGTTGAACCCAATGTCCTTGGCAGGTTCCTGGAAGCGATTGGCAAACTCCTCATAGTGGATCATGTCATTCTCATCTGCTTCTGAGCAGGACAAAAGAAACTGGATTTCAGATGGGGAGTACTGTTTCTGACTGTCCATGGCCTTCTGGAAGTCCTTCTTGGAGATCAGCCCTCGAGGGTCTGTGACGTAATCTCGAAAAGCATCTGAGGCCACAATGTCTTTTAGCTTGAGGAACATGTCAAAGAACTTGAGGATCATCTCCACATTGCTGGAGGACTCCACCAACATGTCAACCATCTGGCGGGCAATTGTGCCATTTACCACATTTCCTGAATAACACAGTGGAAAAAAACAAAGCTTTGGCAACCAAAGACAGAGAGGGAAAAAAAATTGGCAGACTAAACGTGTACTATTTTACCCTCTAAGAGTGAGAGCAGCATAACAACCATGTCTTTCTGCAAGTCAAGAAGCTCCTTCAGCAGACCAATCTGGCTGGAGTCCTGTGATCATAAAAAGATGCAAAAGATCTTACAGTAATGGCAACAGATTATTATACCACTTTAGAATATTAGGGGTTTGCACAGATTTATAGAGATGCAATAGTCACTGGGGAAGTGGAAAACACAAATCAAAAGTGTCAACAGTTATTACACAACATTATTTTCACATATAGTGATTCAATACATGTTATGAGATGGGGTGTACATTCATATATTGTGTGTTGCATACACTCACAATCACAACATAGACGGTGCTGCAAAAAGAAGTTAAATAACCTCATGCTGAAAGAAAACTTGACTGTTAAAATGTAAACTTTACCAATCTCCTCCAGCTTTACATACACTGTGTGCATAAAATTCTATCATTATTATACTATTATTATTTCTATATTTTTGTATGAAACAAACACAAGGTAAATGTCAGTCTTATCTAAATAGTAACAATTAAATAAAAATAATTCTATCTTAAAGACAGTGAGTAATAGAGTCAGTAAGCTTTTGGAACACATAACCATAATCTTGGTTTGTAACGACCGATCAATAAAGGTTGAATCTGCAACACTGTTGTCTCCGCCTGCACAATGAAAGAAATCTATAAATTCTAATTGTAAACCAACACTACGCCACTTCATTCAATAATCAATTACACATAGAAAGCAGCAAAGATACTCTACGGTTGGAAATACACAGTCTGATCATATTCTCTTCATATGGTTTGTTGTTTTGGATGAACATACATAGCCTCTTCCTAAACATGCCATGAACTGCTATAAACAGTAACAGACTTTCTGCTTGAAGAAATACATGTGAAATACATGTTCAAATAACTATACTGTACAAATACCAATAATGTTATATTATGTTATATAATATATTAATACTTTGTGTTATAACCAAAGCAAAGGAGGCCACAAAGCAACACAACACAAATAAAAAGCATATTCCTTCAGGTTAATTGTTAGTGACTGACAGTGGCCACAGAATTGTAACTCCTGTTAAATGTGTGCACACAAAGTGGATGTCACATTAAAAGGTATATTTCAACAACAAATAATCTCATATTAAAGTGTTTACTCCAACAGTGGAGGTTAAAAGTTGGTCCCTGTCTCAGGTAGTCTTGTAGTCACCTGCTTCTTCATTATCAATTAACTGATTCAGCAAAAAAGTGATTATTGTTATGAACATCGTTGGTGCTGTACATAGTGCTGGAAATGTCTTAACAAGGTAAACCTTTTTGTGGTAGGGAGAATCTTGCTGGGGTGGGTAATTCATATTCATTATGTCATTCCTGTGGCTTTTTGTGGTGCAGTATGCATGAGTAAGTGTTGTGATTATGCCCTCTATTATTCCCTTCTTTTTATTTGTGTTTTTTCTTGATTTACTGACACAGGTCATGTTTTCCTGCTTTTCATGAAAAAAAGAACAACATTTAGATTAAATCTGCCTAAAAATTAAACTAAGTAATTGGTGATTACCGCAAATTGAAAAAAATGAACTTGTTTCATGAAAAAAGATACATTTCAAAAAGTCATATATGTTGTTTAATGACCTGCACAGTACACACATTGTACTGATTACATTGATTAATATGACTTTCTGTTTTCTTGAACAAATTTGAGTACTTTTTATGTATGTAGTTGATCAAAAGCTTTGTGTTGGTTCACATTATATGGGATGTACTTGTTATGACTTCACAATGGCTCAACAAGGTGCTGAAGTATCTGACTTTCGCAACTCACGTTCTAGCTGGCATTCTGCTTTATTTGCAGGGATATTGGGCTCATTGTTTAAAAAAAAATGGCACTATTTGCTTTGGGAGCTTTAAATGCATACAACAACAAAAAAAACAAAGTAAAATACAATAGGCATTGTTATATGCATTTTTAATGAATGACTTCACTGTGCCAACTGCAAAAATGTTAATGTACAATTATTTACCTTTGTGTCGTTGATAACTATTTGCTACACTGCTATGCATATGTAAAAAGGAAAAAAAATATATAAATGTAACTTTATTGCTTTGCTTAGCTTAGATCTTCTGTTATCTAAATAAAATATAAGACATTTTAAGTCAAGAATTCTTACTTCTTTAAAAGCAGGTGAATAGAAAACAGCCCGATAAGGGAACCAAGACTGAATAAATTACAAACTAGTAAACACAATATCACATCAATAGATAAATAAAATGGATACATACTTTACCCTGCATTGACCATGTGGAAGACAGTTTAAATAATAAATAAATTATTCAGTTGTTAAACAAGTCAAAGCATTATTACACAAGATTTTCTTTCGCTTGATCGTAAAACAGTGTTTGGGCTGGCATAAGTTTACATATTAAACAATACATCACATCTTTACATATTATGATTACAGTTCACAGTTCAAATATGATGACTGTGAAACAATGATATTTGTGAGAATATCATGTCAGGAAGGACAGCACATGAGAAAGTAATTTTATGTTAGATGTATCATGTGTTAGGCGTATGCTGAGCTGCGAACTTATGGATGGAGTATAGATCAGCTCTTAATCTGAATGTATGATTAAAGGGTTATGCATGCAAAACACTGTGCTGATAATAAAGGTTTGCCAGTAATCTCAATCATCAACGGAGGATGACTGCATGGTATGGAGTGGAGAAGTCATGTGATTTCCCTCAAAGTATTTTGACTTTTCATTTGTAGCAAAACGTTCCTCCAGTACATGCAATGAAATGCCTTTCTGACAACAGACATTTTGACTTGTTATAGAAGAAAAAGCCCTGGTGTTTGATAATAACATTAAAATGAGTCTATATTATTCAAGTGTCGCAGTAAGTCATGACAGCATAAACAACACGAGAACCTCAAAAATGAAGCAGTTAAATGGAATTCAGCCATCAGTGATTTTATTATTTACACCTTTGCTCCTACTGTGACATGTCAAAGTTTGTTCCATTCAGAATGAATGGGAATGGGAAGAACCAATTTGAAACCAACCTGGAGGTACAAATAAATAGTTGAAATACTTATGGTATCAAGAAATCCAAAGTGACTTTGCTCTCTAAATATCATATTCAGTATTCATTGTATACGGTAACTGTATACAGTGAATATTGGCTACCTATTAAAAAAAGCCTGCAAGCATGTTTATAATTAGGCTTGTGACAACATACTTATTTTCATGCACATGTAAGAGTCATCAAATGGTTTATACTGTTTTGTGTATGTGTGCCCTGTAGAGGAAATCTCCAGCAAACATCCTCAAGGCAAGCCTGGACTGTCAACAATATACTACAGAGCTAAAAATGAGACCGATAGACAGCTGGGACAACAGTTCCTCTCATGGTTACCAGTGACTTCTGTCATGGTCACTGAAAATAAAATACGTCATGAGACCAAAGTTATATAACAGATTTATTCTGTGTATATTAATCATAATAATGTAGATTTGACGTCAGGGAGTTCAGTCCACACTAGTTGCAGAAAGGCAGTGATGTCTGGGTGTGTGGTTCTTTTCTTTTACATGTTTAGAGCAAACAAATATTTTTAATTTGGAAAGTAATTGATTAATCAAATCAGTCAGTCTAATTACATGTGCCTACCTGAGCCAGCTTCATCATCATGTGGGCAAAGACATGAAGGAACCCGACAATAGCATCCCAGAGCCTACTGTGGGCAAGGGACTGCTGGTTGCCGGTGCACGGGCCCTGAAAGGAGAAACTGTGCTTTATACACATAACAAACAAACAACCAGCTCAATGTCCAGTTTGTTCAAATTTTACCTGAATGTATTCAGTTAGACTGTTGAAAATCTGTTTTGCCACTGTCATAGCTTTGGAGAAATTCTTTTTGCCTGGTTCATCGATCACGTCCTTGCCAGAGTAATACCAGTAGAAATCACTAATCGACTCCTTGATTGAAAAAAAGGAGAGATAAGTAGATTATTCTGATACCCATCAAGGTAAAATATTTTGTCATACAAATCGAAACCTTAAAATACCATATTTAAAATACTTAAGAAAGATCTAAATTTCTCAATTTTCTGTGCTACTAAATCAAAAACCTTTGAGTACTACAACTATGGACAAGCTCTTCCTGGGGTGGCAGTAGCTCAGTCCGTAGGGACTTGTGTTGGGAACCGGAGGGTCAAGTCCCTCCCATGGACCAGTCCACATGGAGGTGGACTGGTAGCTGGAAAGGTGCCTTGAGCAACCTGCTCGGGTCGCTTCACAAGAGGCAGCCCCCTCACTCTGACATCTCCTTTGGTTTGCATGTGTGCATAACAAAACGGAGTGGAAAAAAAGCAATTTACCCAAGGGGATTAATGAAGTATTAAAAAAAACAAGACTAAAGGCTGGATTGTACATGTAATCTACACAGCTACACATTCAATTGCACATCCCAGTGAGGTTGTTGTGGCAATATAATCCCAAATATTCCCTTTAAACTCTTATTAGACTCAAAACAACTCAAAAGCTGCACCTGAAGTCGTAGTAGGTAATCGACAGTACAGATGATGATGTTGATGGTGGTTGTACTTCCTATCTGCGTCCGCAAGTAGTTCTGAAAATCTGCAGCAAAATAGAAATTGTTTTGCAAAAATAGTAATCTAAATCTAAATAGAGTTCTTGAAAGTTATAACTTCAATTTAGTTGAATTCTACTCTCGTCTGAAACATTCTCACCATTATTGTGGCCCTCACAAAGCAGCTGCAAGAAACGGAAGAGGTCACAGGTGAACTCGTCATCTGCCATGACTTTCTCATCTAAAAAAACAAAAAATGAATGAAATGAGCTGAAGTGTCAAAGCACATATCGAAATCAAGCAAAAAGGACTAATCATAATATTAAAAGTCTTTTTCCTGATTACTGAAATTGTTCGCGTCAGTTTAAGCCGTGTGACGATAGATCAAATTCATTTCTCAACTCACCGTCATTCTCTCTGACAGACACTCCATTAACCACCTCTGGCTGAGTGTTGCTTTTTTTTGTACATCAAATGAAACAATCAGTCACACTAAATTATATAAATAATATTAATATAAAAAATACCAATGACTGTGGTCTGACAATGATCTGACATACACTCACATTGCAAACAACATACAGGAGGCATCACATGCATACAGTTAATGTAAAGACACGTTGCAATGAAAAAATAACACAGAAACAGACAAACAGTCACATTAACAACATACATAAACTAAGCAGACAATAATAAATGTTGTGCAGACAGAAAGAAAGAGGTAAAACATTGCAGTGCTCAGGGGTGGACTGGTCTTTTACGAGTGAGCTGATTAATCAACCTCTGCATGCTAAGATGTTCTTAAATGATCTATAATCAATATTAAAAATGAGTAGATGAGGAAAATTTCAAATATGCATTGTACATGTACAACATATTACTTGATTTCTTTATTGTCTTTTTAAACTCCCAGTCCACCAATGGCTGTAACAAGTACAAACACAGACACACAAATGCAGATTCATGCAGAGCACACACCAATTTTGCTCTTATGCAGCAGAGTTAAAGGTCAGAGAGGTTGGGGCATTGTCCATCAAAATGTTGAAGAGAATCCAGCACATGATATTGTACATCAGAGTCAGGGAAAACACATTCTTCAGCTAATGACTTCCAACAGACTTGTACTTGGATGTGCCATGAAACTGTTCAATCTGTTTAATAATTAAACATCTCCATGGGGTTGAACTTTCAGACTTGATGCACATTGATAATGAAATTAGACTGTAGTTATAACAATCTGGGTTTACTTCAAGATAAGGACATCTTCTCTATGAAATGATGCACCTGACAAGCGCACTGAGAAAGAAGTTATTGTGGTTGTGAAATGATAAGCTCCATCACTATTTATACTGAATAGTTTTCACTCATAGTTTTAGTAGTTTATCACAAGCAGAAAAGGACCAGATTTCATTTGCTGCCTTTTAAGTGAACAAGAAACGTGAGCAGGGACGAACTAAGACCATGAAAGATGGACAGAACCAATCCTCTCTTGGTGGAATTTCAGCATTAGAAAAAGATGTGATGGAGCAGGAGGGACAGGAGAGAGAAAGAGAAATGAGAGAGCGGAGAGGCAGATGGACGGAAACATGATTTACCCCGATCTAGGTTCATGTCTGAGGACCATGAAAGGAGGGACAAGGGAGAGGTGGCAGTGATCGTGGGGAAGGGAGAGAGGATCAGTGTGTTGACAACAGTAGAGGACTAAGAGATGAGGAGGGGGAGATTAACAACATTCCATGGCAAATTCATTCAGGAAGAATTTCAAATAAACCTCCAGAATTAGATGACAAAAGTTGGTAAAAGAGAAGTTCAAGTGCAGTCAACAAGTCAAACTACTAGACAAACTAAGAGAAAAACCTACACTAATTTAAGTTAAACTAAAAGACCTTAAATCTAATCCTTCAACAGTTATCAAGTGTTAATAATATTTAATGTTAGGAGTCTAATCATTCAATTAAATTCTAACTTTTACGATAAATGTCGCAGATGGAGGATGAATTAATAGATGCTCAGAATGTCTTAAATGTATCTATTAATTCATTTCTTAATTTGATTGATGAATCTATTTTCTATGTTAATGGTGATGAGGCAAATATCTCATTTATAGTAATCAAAAACATCACTCACCAGCCATTTCTTGATTTGGATTTGGTATTTTGACCTTTCTGACTAAAGCCTGTGTTTCTGACAAATCTTTGTCTTTGCAATGCAATGAATGAACCTATTTGAGTTTTGCTTTTGTTTTTTCATACAGTGGTTAAGTGAAGACACCCAGACACAGGGGAACCTATTTTTTGGACATATCACATACCTACGAAAATGATTTTCAGTTAGCTTATTTTCTAAATCAAACTATAACATCTGCTTAAATGCCATAATGTTGTGGTCAAGGCATACAAGGAACAGCAAAGCATTCAGCATACGCATCAGATTCTTCACACACTACTAAATGTGAGCCATCTTCACTTATACTCCATTGCTAGTGACTGTGTATTGTGCAGTGAGATGAGTGAGGAGAGTATATTCAACAATGCAATGTGAGCCTGCAAACGATGCAGAATATGTATAACGTGATAACATTAAACTGTGGAGTGGTGTTTTGCCTGCTGAGACTTACTAGTGCCTTCCTCCGAAACCATGCCCAGCCCCTCTGCCTTGTTCTGCCTCTCAAAGGCATTTAGATCCAGGACACTGCAGAGAACAAAAATATTTTCAGATGTGCACAGCAACAGTCGTCAAACTAATAAAGCCAAGTTATTTTACAATTCCATAGTTAAGATTTGTGTGTAGTGATTGTGAACTGACCAGCACGTCTGCATCAATGCCTGGACACTCAAAAAGAAGCCTACATCCTTCTTATCCTTCAAGTACTCCAGCATTTTCTGACAAAAAGAGCATGTAATATATAAAGAATGCTACTTTAACTTCTTTAATGTCATTTAAAAGTCAGAACACATACCCGTTGAACTTCACTGTTTCCACCATTAAGGATTGAGATACCCAGCTTGAGGGTTGTCGTCACCATTGGGCCAGTTTCACCTTCACAAAATAAGGCAAAGTCATTAATGAGTTAAACTGAATCACAGTGTTTGCTTGTTTTCAGGCGAAATGTGCTGACAAAAGATAGTAGAGCAAGACAATACCTTTGCAGGCACTGATCATTTGTAGGACCATCTCTGCAGCACCACGATTATGAAGTCTGGACTGTTGATAGAGAAGCCTTTGCTTCTCCATTTCCTTTTCCTGAGGTGGACACAAACACCGTGAATATTCACTGCTGTTACATTCACACAGAGAATTGAAACGGATAGACTGGACTCTTTCAGGTCACGTTTTTGATGAAATATTCAGTGGCAACCATAAATACACCAGGGTTGAGTTCAACCAGCTATTCATTAATGGGTTAATAATTCTGAACTAAAATTCCCCCTAAATTATTAGTAACTAACAGCTAGTTTAAGAAGTGATTAGCTACATCAGGATACAACATCAAAACCTTAGAAACTATATTCCGATTATGCTATTATACTATTTATTCATTTAAGGTTAGTCATTTGAGGTATCTTGTTATTTCTGTAAAATGTCATTTAAAATCTTGAATGCTGTAATCAAACAATATCTATAAAGTTGGTTCAGTAAGTAAAATATTTCTAAATTAGTGTGTAAAACTTGATTTCAAAATCAGCTGGTGCAACTGGTTCCAGTGTTTCAGTGTAAAAATAGTGGTTCTTCAAAAGTTGTCCATTCTATCCATTCGCCTTCTCAATTTCAATTCACATTCATTCTCCTTTCACTCAAGTCCCTAACTGCACCTTCTAACTTACTAATAAACTTACCATTTTTATTGTAAAAAGAGATCAATTATTTGGAAGATTGATATTTGGTACATTATATTACATTACATCACATTATCGGTAAATTTAATATGTAAGTTTCTCTATGTACAATTATTTGTATTTTCATAAGAATTTGAATTGTTAATGCATATTTCAAGTCCCTGTCTTACTCTTGCACACATTCTGTCACCCCACTTAATTAGTCATGGGCTTGTTACACTACTTCCTCACGTTTGCTGGCTGGAGCAAGCGTTAGACTACAGGAAACAGCCCCATTGGCTTATTTTGGTCATAATGCTTCCCATTGCAGAAGATCTGCAAAAAACATACCTTGGACAAAAGCTTTATCCCTCTGTATCGGAGATATTTTTTTGACATTTCATAACTGTGTGCCTTTACATTTAGAAATGGTTCAAAATATTCATAAAAAATAAAAAAAAAGCCTTAAACATTGCTCTGGCTCTCAATGGCCTTTAATCTGTATTTTATTCTTCATTTGTAGAATTGAGCCAACTGGGAATGAAGAAAAAGGAAATCAAATGAATATCTCTGACTTCAGAGGACAAATAGACATTCCTCTGTTACGCAACATCACAAATCAACGTGTGACATCCCACATCCTGACCAAACCGCTCCTCCCACCCCCAAAACCCTCCCGCTTCCCGGTCTTCCCACAACCAACCCCCCTCCCACCCACCCGCGTATGCCTGGCCTAGCTCTACCCACTATGTGTCATGTAGTCAGACCTCAAGCTTACACTATAGTCCCTGACTATCTAATGAAACCTAATTAGAGTAGTAGTAGTAGTAGTGCATTATGCACTACAAGATGTATGCAAATTGACCTTTAAATCTATGACTATGTGTATGCATGTCCTACACTGGCTTTCACTGTAGTCTGTCAGTACGCTATGTGAGTGGGGGAGGGGAACATTGATCAGTAGCATTCAGTTAATGAAGACTGGTGTTATGAGGGTGAGTGGGATTACATGGAGCAATGGGGAAAGAGACAGCGAGAAAGACGCATGGGACAGCTATATAAACTGGGAGGAATGACATCACTAGTCAGTGAGTTTGTGTTAAATTACATTCACAAACATTTTTAGAGATTTGAATTTCAATGGCCTTTAATAAAACATCAAATATCATCTCCAAGAATTTGGCATGTCTAACTCCCCAGTTTGATATGAGCCCTCACACATTTTGAAGGTATTTATACACCCCCATATGTGACAACAAAGCGCATAAACTATTTATGGTCAAACAAACACAAAATATTACTGGAGTAATTGTTCAGTTGCAGTTGCTTCTAACAGCAAAGTAAGCATTGGGTGTATGAGTACAGTGTCTAAAACTCATGAACATGACACGAGGAATACAATAGAGGCCTGAACAGTGGCAGCTGGTGTCACCTTTCAAATGAACCATAAAGTATAAAAAGCCCTGTCAGTCCACTCCAATTCTGAGCTATATATATATATATATATATATATATATATATATATATGTATATATATATATATATATATGTATATATCTATGTACATCTATAGTAGAACTAGACGAACGGCTGTGTGGTGTGACAGGAAAACCTTTGAGGCACTGATTTTAAAAGTTATCATGACTATTATTTTAAATGTTAGTATTATTATTGTTTTTATTGTTGTTGTTGTTGTTGTTGTTGATGTTAAATTACACTGAATTAATTGAATATAATGAGACCCAATCCAGACTCAAGGCACAAAAAAGTGCAGGTTTTAAGTGAAGTGCAATAACATTTAGTCTCCAGTCGTAGTGGGATTTGAAAAAATTTGGGTAAAGAAAATCTGGATTGGAGCTTTGGGTTTCTAAATTAAGCAACTCACAATGAATGAAGCACAACATACAAACAGAGTAGACAGAGGGGACAGAGGAGACAGAGGTAATGAGACAAAACAACGACAGAGAAAGAGGTGTGGTTGTGAAGTAATGTTCCGATGATGAGGTCACTCAATGCGTTGAGAGCTACCGCTCCACTGTGTTCCTGGTCCCTAGCCCCTGGTCGCCCATTACCAGTTCTGACTGTCGCACCTCAAAGGACATCTCATCCTCAGCATTTTCCACCATTTCCTCTCCCCCTTCTTCTTCCTCATCAATATGACAACTCTAAATAAATGGAGAAAAGAGAAAGAGCATATGAGTGTTTCAGAGTACATTTTGTGCTTATCAAACCCAAAAAAAGCTAAAAATCTCTGTAAAAACTCACCTTTGCCATAATGTCGGCATATGCCATATAAAGATGATCAGTATCAAGTTTACTGAAATGGGGACAAGAGAAGATGATCAGTGAACTAAAAATGAGATGATGTTCTGCATTTATATCACACCAAGGCTCTATCTAACCTCTTTTCTGTTAGAGCAGTGCGACTAAAATGTAAAATAAGCTGGTGAAGGGGATCTGGTTTTGTTTCTTTCTCCTCCTCTTCATCTCCTTCTTCTTGCTCCATTGCTTTCTGGGATGCATACAGAAAGGGCAGGTGAGAAATTGCGCAAAAAAACAAAGCACTTTCAGATGAAATAGATGTGAGATGGCACTCACAGATAAGTCATCAATCATCCTGTCTTCAAATGAGTAACCCTCAGAGTGAAGCCAGTTGCGTTTGTATCCCTCAAGGAACATGTTTGAAGCTCTATGCCTGCAATGAAATACAAAACACCCAAAACAAAATAGAAATAACTTCTATTTTCAGTTATGTTGTGAACACACCAAGCTGTACATGTCAGCTCTCTCACCTCGGAATGTTGTATAGTGGTGTCATCCTGAAGCAAGCAACCACAGCCCTGCGCCGCTGCTTGGACAACAGTTTGTGCCACACCATCTTCTTAGATTTAAATGGGTGCTCTGTCTGTACCAAAGAAGGTAGACATTGGTAAAGAAGCCAAAAGACATCCTAAGGCAGCCTTTTATGTACTGCAGGAAGCACCTTAAGTAATATTTGTACATGGTGTATTGTATTGTTAGTGTGCTTGCAATGCAACATAATTTCCATTCAGTATCTCTGCTACATATAGTAAAAAAACCTGTTTTATTATTTATTATTATTGTTATTGTCATATTTCTCACATGCATGAAACAGTATAGTTGTAATATATTTCAAATAATATGCACAGAACTAGCTGAACACAATCTTCTTCTTCAAAGTTATTTCTGTTTGTCAGTGGTCTCATTGTCTGTGCGGGAGAAATAGTCTCAGTCTGCTCAGCTGTGAAGAATGGCCACTCACCACTTCAAGGTGGTAGAGGACAGCAGAAACTTCCTGCACTCTCTTGACCACTTTCATCGGAGCGTCAGCATCTTCTGCCTTCCCTGCCATCTCCTTATAAAGGGCCATCTGCCAGCGCATGGACGGGTTGTCCACCTTGCCACAACATAGGCAGAGAGAGATTTCTGACATGTATTGTGACTATATTTGTATTGTGATGATCTATTAGCAGAAATCCTTTTTTTTGGAAATGAATACAACCAACACTCCAGGAATCATACCTTGCCTTGAAGATGAAGGTTGTTCTGTAGGAACTCTCTTACTTCCTCATCAGTGTCTCTCTGTAAAGTAAAATTTTTATCAGCCTTTGTCCTCCTCCAACTGGTTTGGGAGATATCCACACTACTGTATTTAACATGATATGAATCAACAACAGACAAGAGATGTCCACCAAGTTCATTCAGAATCAGAAAGAAAACTACCAAAGAGTATCGGATCTTGGCCAAGTTGATAAGCTCTTGATCGGCGGGAGAGCACATGTTGAGGCCTATGGGGAGCATCTTTTTCAAGGCAGCCACAATAAGTGAAGTCTGCACAGAATAACGATCGCCTCGTCTTTTCTTCTTGGTGCGCTCAGTATCTGATCCTCCACCCTGAGGAAAGGGACAAAAGCCAAAAAGCAATCACAGTATTTCATAAAACGCCATAAGTATGACACCACAGTTAACACTGTTGTGTAAAAAATATCACAGCCTTTATCCACTGCCAGACAGTCACTTTCATGGATATAAGCCCTCAATAGTAATGAATTGGTTCTTTCCCACTAATGGTAGGAATGACTGCAACCCCGCAGAATCAATGTATACGCTAAGGCACATCACACAAAGTAAATCTAAACATAAAATTTGTCAACACAGTCTGTATTTATTAACAATTCTGAAAAACCTTTTAATGCTAACAGTTGAACATAATCCTACCTTTTAGTTATGACTGAGCACTATACCGTGCTGCAAGTTGCAGTAGATCTCTCCATGTAGAAATACCTGGCTACATTCACTGGGGATTCTTATTATATGTTATATGTCAGCAATGTGAGAATAAAAAGTAAGTGTCTACATTTGAATATATATTTGCTGTTATTCCCCAAAAATAAAGATCATTGTCTCTCTGAGCTCAGACTGGTAAGTACAGGGTATAGTGAAAATGTGAGGGCAAAATGGGGATATAGCCAGCTTTGGGAAAGGGAAATTGAAAGGAATGGGTCTTATCAGAAAGTAATTCAGTGAAATTGCATTTATAAAACATGCAACAGAAAATTTCATTCCAATGACAACCCATTCAGCATTCCACGATCAGGAGAAATAGCTGAAACAAACTAAAATGGTTTTCTCGAATCATGAATTAAATTCTGTAACAGCAGCTCTTGGTGAAACATTAGAACATTAGATGAAGTTACAGATCAAAACAAATTAGAGTTAGACCTATTAGCAAACAGGCTATTAAAATCACACACCACTGGTTATGGGATATGTCCCTGTGCTCGATTCCTGAACTCCTGCTCTGTTTCCGTGAGAGTTCAGTTCTTCTGTAATCTGCTCTTTCTGGAGTCCTCCAAGATGTGAAAATGTCTGTGAGAGCTTTCAATATATAAATGTGTTTTGCAATATGAATGTTTAGTCTATTAAATGCATGCTCCATGAATAGGTCACAGGGTCCTTCTATTTGAGCCATAGAAGTGAAGATCACACAGTAACTTGCTGATTGTATGGATGAGTGATACTTGATATTACTCATTACCACTCAGATATTACACATGTTGCTGCTAGAAAGTACGACAGTAGAAGCACCTAATTAGGGTGTTGTCTACCTTGGCTCAAGTATGTAAACCCTTGACTTGTGGCTTACGGCATTTATTTACAATATAATAATAGATGAAACGACAAAATGAGGTCAGACACAGTCTTTCTAACAGCAATATTTCCATTATAGATGTTTGTTGGGGTCTCACTGTCAGAGATGTGCAGTTAAACAATCCCAGAAGCCCTATGACCCCCTATCAACGTTAAATAAATGCATCAACCACCGCTTTTGCTTCAGTTCAGTGCCAGATGCAAGTGTGTTATGGAGAACTAGTTTAGAGGAAACAGGGTGCAAAGCATTTCGGGGAATAATTTAGATAATAAGAGTGAATTAATGTATTGGTTAGGTTCATGATCACTTTAAGCACATTTTAAAGAGGGAACCCAACAAATGTTTCAAGAAATCTGCTTCAGTGATGTTAAGCATCAAGTCGTGTGTTAGTGTGGGTACTGGGGAGTATAAAGGAAACTAAACCATGATGTACCATGGCATTTCCAGGGAGGAGAGAAGAAAGAGCACAGAGAAGACTAACATCATCCCCTAGTGGCAACAAGCTGCATTACAAGAGCTACAGGTCAACCATCCTTCAATGAAAAGAGACAAAAGACATTCTAGAAGACTCCAACTCAACTATGATGAAAAAAAAAGAGCAAACTCAGTGACAGGATGATGGCACTGTGCTCTCACTACCACCTCGGGCTTGGTGTAAAGCCCAGTGCCATGAGCCCAACTATACAGCTGAGTACTTTCATCAAGCGCCTCCAGACTCCCCCCCTCACACACTGGCAGGACTGAGGATGGCCCACAGACAGGGCTTGCCCTTTTGTCCAGCGATCCTTTGTGGAAACAATGAGAGTGTCTCTTCCTAGTGCATATGCATTTTAGGTTTCTTTACGTATAATCTTTTGCTGGTTAAAATCTAGGTAGACATATATCAAGTCTAAGACTGTGTGTCAGTGCACAAGTGCAAAGGCTCATATGCTGGGATACACTTATGACAGTGTAAGTGAATCCAAACTCCATCTGTTGCTCCTTTGAAGAAACTTCTGGCTTGGATTTTCACATTTTATTAATATAAATAACTATATATTTATAGCAATGACAAATTCTCAACAGAGTTTTGTTCCACTCATAATAGACTGCAAAGTATTCATGACTAAGCAGATACAGCTGCATGTACAGAAAAAGCATTTGTCACTGGCACTGAATTAGTTGTCTCGGGTCATGTCTCTGTGCACGTCTTTGTGTGGATCGGCGCTCATGAGTGAGTAAGTTTACTCACTTACTCACTCATAAGAGTGAGTAAGAGTTTGTATTTGTGTTTGTGCCTCTGTGTGTGTGTGTGTGTGTGTGTGTGTGTGTGTGTGTGTGTGTGTATGTGTGTTAGGAGTGTTTGTGGATCAGATGTGCCAGTGTGCTGGAGAGGTTGATGAAAAACTCCCCCAAAGTGAGGTGCCATGCGGTCAGCACAGCGGTCGTGCAGGAACAAAATCTAACCTCTGAGTCCCCGCCCTGGAAACCCAGCCGCAACCCAAAAGAAGAGGACAAAGGACAGCCAAAGAGAGAATATTGTTAACACAACTGCTATCGTTCTCAAAACTGGGAATTCAAATTAGACCTCCAAACGTTACAGCAAGCTTTGCTATGTTTAACCAGCCCAATAAACAAGACTATCAAAAATATAGTATATACAGAAACTTCCAGAAACATGGGCATGGAAAAAACTTTTTAAATCCTATACCGTGACAAGATTGGGCATAAGTTCCTTTCTGTGACAGATTGTTTTTGGTATATTCTAGTGATATATTATTTTATGTTATTATATTATTATGTTTTGAGTTCAATAAATCTTGTAACTGGCTGAAATGGATTGGTAACATATGTTAATCTTGAAATATTGATAAAGAAAACCACAGGAGTGTGCACAGTATGCCTGATTTGAGATCTGACACTATACCAGCCTCACTGCAGCACTGTCTCTGTCTCTGTCCTTCACTAACCCACCTTGCTCATTTTGCTCTTGCTGTCAGCGGTGAGGAATGACATGTTATTGATCTCATTTATCACCACAAAGTTCTGTTCCTCTCGTTTGAAGTTCTAGAATAAAGAGAGAAATGAGAAACATTCAGTAAAAGGATGGGAGCTGTATTGGCAAGTGACTCTATTCAAGGGCCAAAATGAACATACTCACATGAGATTTGGACCAGAAAATAAAGACCTCCCCAACCATTCGGAAGAGCTCTTCTGCATCTGGATCTGGGGAGGTCAGCCACCTTGCTCTATAAGAAGCAAATTAATTTACAGCTCACCCAAGTCAGTTTTGCTAATCATATTCAGAATCAGAATAATATTTTATTTATGCCGGGGGAAATTTGGTGATGAACATTATATGTAAAGATAAGTGCATTAGGTTGCAATTCCAGTGGTGTAAAGAAGAATTCACCATCTCAAATGTATAATATGTTGTGTTGATGTTATGTTGTGTTTGTTACAGTGCTGTACCTGTTGTTGTCCACATAGCGAATAAGTAGAGGGTAGAGGGCATACAAGTCTCTGCAGAGGACAGCAAACTCATCGCGTATGGTCCCGTCTTCCTCATCCCCTTCTGATTTCCCCTCCATCCGCAAATGGTCCTCTTCAGCCACCACCTTTGAAGTGCGTTTCTTCAGCTTCTCCATTGTTGGGATGAAGTGGGACTTGAGCATTTCTGGCTTTGCCCTGCTGACAATGGGCTGTGAAAACACTAAGGGAGAAAACAAATGTTGTATGAAAACAAGTGTCATCTGACTTACACAAAAACCCACTCAGGTGTAATCTGTGACATATTAATAGTTTAAAACAGTTCTCACCAGCCAATCTCTTCATCCAGGAGGCCTCATCAATACCCAAGTTGTTCACTACAATTTTCATGATGCTGCCCAACAACTGATTAAGGTGTTCTGATGTGACATCGGTGCATATGCGGCCTTCCATCTCAGGAAAATTCTCAAGACCTCTCTCCCACCAGCGAGGCAGGTAGTTACACAGCATGGGCAGAGTTATTTCAATCACATGAGGCATCTCAGTATAGCGAGCTCCTGACTCCGCCAAGTCTCCGATCTCTTTCAGCAGAGCATCCAGCTCTGGAATGTCCGGGCACAATTCTTGGACCTCATTCGGAAGGCCCAAGACTGCAATTCAGATGTGAAGTGGTGAAAAAAATTAGAAATAAGACTTTGTCAGACAGAAAACAATTCTGAGGAGAGAGTAATAGACTCACTGGCTCTCTCCCTGGGTGTCTTTGTGGTATAGACAGAGAAAGCATTGAATTCATTCAGATTGGGCTCTAAGAAGGCCACTGGCATCGCTGCTGCAAGGTGAGCCAAACACTCTCCGAGAGCTGGCCTCTGCCTGTAGATGATGTAAAAGGAAAGTACATCCAACAATCTGCTTCCAAATTACTTTGCAGAATGTGATGTATGCAGACATGGAGTTACCTCTCAACATGTGGATTCTTAACAGTCCCCAGGGAGTAGATGCTGCACATAATGCGATAGCAGGACATCTGTAGATCATCCACTACATACCATACAAACAACAGTGACAGGTACAGCAGCGTCAGGAAAATTATTTAATAAAAATCATGTAAAATCAGAAGTAGTGATGTAGAGCACTCACAAATGACATCATCTCCAAACTGGTGCTGAGCGACGTGATCAAACAAGGAGGTCAGCACTGGAAGCAGGGCAATGGTTGTATAGTTGATGTTCTGGGAAACACCTTTTACTTGCTTTAGAGGGAAGAAACAGCACATGATCATGGATGTTTAAGATCCAGTGTTCAACAAATCATCAGGGATGGCAATATGTTCAAGCCCTTTTTTAATATTCTATTACCTGATTGCCTTTAGATACTTTGCCTAGTTTGAGGTTCTCTACCATCTTCTCTATATCGTCAGCAGCGCTCTCAAAGAATGACCGTAGCCCTGCTTTTACAATCTCAGGTCCAGACTTCATTACAGTCCTAATAAAGCATGTAAGAAAGATTGTAATGAAAAACAAAACAATTCACATATTTATCTTTATGGGTTATGCAATTTGTTAGAAAATGAAAATAGTAAACCTTGCATCCAATGACCGTGCCAGAATGTGAAGACAGTTAACAATTGCTGAAGCATCCGTTCCTGCACATACAAACAAAGCTCTGTTTTTATGAGGTGTTTTATATAATTCAGATCACAACATATGGTATATGCATATAATACAGCATATATTAAAGCATCTATTTCAGCCTATATAATACAGCTTCCATATGAGAAACGCAGAAAAGAGAAAGTTCAGAAAAGTTCAGAAAAACTGATGTCGAGAAACTGACGTCTTACCAAAGAGAGAAACTCTGTGTCTCACCAGAGCAGACATTTTACAGAAAATACTATGATGAAAAGGCAAGGAAAGAAAAGTGAAGACAGGGAAAATGCAAGCAAAGGTGATAAATGGAAACAATACATAACATAACATCTCTGTGTTATATCTGATGTACATAAAAGATAATTCACCTTGCAATCATCTCCTTCTCCTTATTGGAAGAATGGCCACCACTGCCCAGAACTTTTGCAGGTGTCGACAAGAAGTAGAGGCAGTGGTTTTTGAAATACTGGTTGATTAGAGGCATCAAGATCTAAGAGAGAGTTTTTAAAGATAGCGTTTTCACACTTCACAGTAGAGCGATGAGGACAAGTTGGTTCTGTGGCTGCTCTAGCTTTAAACAATAGTCTCACCTTGGCAAAGAATTTGATTTCCTGCTCATGAGGAGACTTTTCCACTCGGCCACTGCTTACCACAGCCTCTGTAAATCACATTGCAAAATATGATAGTATCACAATAACACTGGTAATAGTTTCAGTCAAGTTTAACACCACAGCACTTCTATCAGATCTGTTCTTCATCCTTGCCCGACAGTACCGAGATGAGCGATGAACTCCTGGGCAATTTCCATCCATTTCAAAAGTTTCTGCAGGAAACCGTAAGCAAATCTCTTCTCAATGGAAGAGATGTCAGACTCCATATCTTTCAGGCCCCTAAAGTGAAACAGAGCTCAACACTTTGTACTTGAATTTGAAACATGAAATGAAAAATTTCCCCTAGGAGTATCTGAGGTACTTCATGCAACATAATTTCAGAAGGCACCTCTTAAACTATATGATACTATATGATATGAACTATATAATACTGGTTCCCTTATAGTCAAAGAACTTATGATCATAAACAGAAAGTATAATTTAAAATAAAAAATAAATATAATACCCTATGGTTTAGGGTTAGGGTTAGTCGTAGTCTTAGGTTTGTCTAGGGTTCATTTATTTTATTTTTATTTCAAGCACTGCTATGGCCAAACAATTAACATATCAAACCCACCTTATGTTAGCAAACTGAATAAAAAAGACAACAGAACTCCCTGCTATTTGTTCTATATGGATTATTATTCTGGATTACTACCTTGTGACAGCATATCCATTAAGCTGCAGGAACTTGAGCAGCTCATGAGCTTTCTCTCTGTCTCTGGCTTTTTCTTTTGCTGTCAGAGTATCATAGGGTACCAGCAGAGGATGTGTTCCACCTCCTACATACACAGAAGCACAATCAAACCTCTTGAAGAAAAGAGGTTCACTTCAGTCAAATATCTTGCTTTCCACATGTAAAGGTTCCCTTACCTTTGGCCTGCAATTCCAACTTTTTCTTCCGTCCCCAGGTGTTGTGATAATTTTCTGCCAGTTGCTCTGCCATAGACTAGAAACAGACATTAATAAATATAAATTAATTAATTAATATTGATGCTAAGATTATAGTACAGAAAATTTGAATATTTACTGCCATACTTGCAGGTCTCTTGAAAGAGCCATGTGCGTGATATCAATGGGCTGTGGGCTGTAGCCGTGGCTTGGGTCATAGGTCGCCTAGAACATAAAAAATTATCATTATGTACACACAAACCATATATAAAACTGTTTTCATAAATGCATTAAGTATTAGTACATTCACAAGAGCTGCTCTATACCTGAGCAGTCTGTGAGATTTTTCGTGATGCTGCCTTCTTCTTCTCTGACTCCTCTTCTTCTCGAGCCTTCTCTATGTTCCATTCCCATGCAAGCATAGCTTTGATTGACTCTTTGATTGGCCAGCGATAGATCTCTTTGTCCTGCCAAAAGAAATGCCAGTGTGATCAGAGGCACACAGTGATAAAGTAAAAAGGACAGAAGTCAATGCACAACATGATTGTGAACCTACCTTCTCTGAGAAGGTTTTGTATGGTCTCAGCATGGGATGAGTCTTTGCATTTTCATCCAGCACTTCGCCATATGACCAGTTATTCTGGATCTGAAACATTTATGAATTGACAATATCATTCTTATCATTACAAATTACTTCTACTTGCATTTCTCAATTTGAATTGTAACACATGAAGTAAAACTGTTCTGATCACCTACTAACCCAACATGTTGCTCCTGAATTAGCTGAAGAAAGGTTTTATAAACCAGTATTATGAATGATTGCAGTAAGTGAAAACACAAGTTCTACCTTTTCAAAGGCCCATCTATCATGTGTATATTCAGCATATTTGTTGATGAAGGGATCCAGTCTCTCAGGGATGATAGTGCTATGGTTGTAGGAAGAATCAGAGTACTTTTAGTTTAATTTACAGGGAGATACTTGTTGTCTTGGGAGGCATAATGACAAAGAAATTCTCTCACTTTGTGGTCTCCACTGGTTTAGGATCAAAGTTTCCCTCTGCATCTACTGAGGCCTTTTTCTCTGTTTTGGAGGAGTAGCTGGCATCTACATAGTCAGGAGGAATGGCTCCAGCAATGGCACAGATGCACGGCATGGAAATTTTGAAAATCTCAGCATCAAATTTCTGTAATCACAACAACAAGTGTTACCATATACTCATGCATCATCTAATAAGAAAAAAACATTTATTGCTAGAGCTCCACCTTGTGAGCTAATGATTCAAAGATCCCCCAAAACAGTTTGCGGGTCAGATGCAGCTCCTCTTCTGATGCAACTCCAAAGTTGGCCCAACCATTAGGGAGGCAATAATATTTCCAGCACCGCTCATAGTGATTAGTCAACAGCTGCAGGAATGAAAAAAGGAACACTAGAAGTGTTAACACATTAACTCAAAGGGAAATTTTGTTTCTAATAGTTTTAAATGGTCCTCATACCTTCAGTGGCATTTTGGCGTACTCATTAAGAATGGGCACATCAAATACCAGTCGTCTAAGCAGGTGCTGAAGCATGGACGGGCGCAGATGTCTGAAAGAATCATAAACAATGTTAACTTCAACTACGAACCTGACAACATCAAATGATGTGGAAAGTTTGCCATGAGGTTACACGCACTTGCACAAAGCCATGAGGCACTCTTCAATTATATCTCTTTGGGCCTTTGTGAAGGCTCTTCCACGAGACAGCCGATAGATTGTGTGCAACATGGAATCAATCATTATGGCTCTGTGGTCACTGCCAGCAAAGAGTGGGGCACACTTGGTGATGAGTGGCAACACAGCAGAACACAGGTAGCGGTTCAAGGCCAGGGCCATCTCTGTAGTGCTGAAAGCAACCTATTGGATATAAAGTGAGTTAAGTCCTCTGTACTTTTTCCCAAGGCTCGTATAGAACTGTATGCAAATTATTCGAGGCTTACCGTGTCCAGAGAGGCAGCTGCTCTCATGTCAGGCAAAAAGCCCACCTCCAGCACATGAAGTAGGAAATCCTGGTTGTCAATACCATACACTCTGTCCAGGAACAGAACCATGGGGGCCTTGTGATCGGGAACAAAACTAGCTGACATCTTTGGTTCTATGATGCTGTTGTCTGAGTATGACATAAAGAAATGTTTTGAAAAAATTAATAACAATATGCAATACTTGGCAGAAGTAATCTGACGGCAGAGGAAGCTGTCAGCATACAGCTGTTTACAATACATGGTAACACTACATATAGTTAAACCTTGACTAAGCACTAATCAGAATACTAATATCATATTGTATGTAGTAGATGAATTAATAGTTCAATTCATACATTCAGTATTCTCTCCTAAACATTTACCTTTTCCAAATGAAGGAATCTGAACAGGAAGGCTGATAACTCCCACCAGATCCTCAATAGGCACGAGAGACCTCAGGATGGCTCGGATCCTCAGAGCCTCACCCTTACCAGCCTGGATCAACTGCAGAGAAAAAAGCTTGTTTTTTCTAAAAAGACATTTTCAATCATATGTCCTATTCTTATATCTTTCTTTCGCAGTGTGTGCGATAATTCCAGTAAGCTACTAAATGGCTTACGTGCATCTCTGGAGCACAGCGTCCCAGCAAGTCGATAAGGGCAGAGTAGAACGACATGATGGCATTTCCCAGGTGCACCCTGTTCTCCTCATGCTGCTCTTCTCCTCCAAACCTAAGAAAAAAATAGAGCCTCTAAATTTTTCTGCTACAACTACCCTATAACAAGATTATGCACACAGATTTTGACACCTTATTAAATACCACTAAAGGGCTCTTACATGGGAAAGCGCCTGTCTTTCTTAACGCTAGGGCCATCCCTTGCAGGATCTTCTGATATTTTAATGGCCTCTTCTATTGCAGCCAGCAGACCATTACCACCCTCCCCTCTCAGGGCTGGGCCAAAGCACTCAGGCCTGCGAATGAGGAGACGTACCACCACGTTGGCATTCTCCTCCACGCTCTCTCCTACAGAAGGAGAAGATAAAATCTGTCATTAATTTGAGAGAAAAACAGAAAGGATATGCACATTAGAATGAAATATTGCATTGTGTAAAAAAAAAAGTAAAAATCTGACCATTGACAAATACGGCAAAACGAAGAAAGTCAAGATATTTCTCTCCACCACAAGGATTCCAGCCGATGTCAGGGTAGCCTTTAGCCAGTAGCATTGGACAGCTTTGAAGTCCACATCCAGCTAAATACTTCACCACCTGGAAAAGTATGGGTGCATTCAAGTGATGAAGGATTTTATAGAATTCTTGTTTTTTTACAAACTGATGGCACTTTACCATTTCTAGGTCCTGCTCTTGGAGAGCCAGCGCGAGCTCGTTGTTGTCGATGCAAGAGGCTGCAGCCACGTCCAAGGGGGTGGAGCCCCGCATTCCTAAAGAGCACATAATGTCCAGCTTTATCACAGTTTATCAACAAAACATCATCAAGAATATTGCTGGAACTCGACAAAGACAATCACCAAGGCCAATGCCACTGTTCTGGAGAAGGTAGCTGAGGTGGTCAAACATAGAGCGCTGATTTTGACGACTGATGCGACAGAAATAGCAGAGGAAACGGCAACAGTTTGTCACCACTCGAGGGAATCTGATCTCCTATTGGGAACAACATATCACAAACATAAAGTTAAGTAAAGTTACATAAATAATCATGTTGGTTGTAATGTCTACTTTTGACTATTGCATTGTACTGACATAAAATGCCAGTCTGTATATAAAATCTATTTACAATGCACTTGAGGGGAATAAAAAAAACAAACCTTTGAGTCGCCACCACCAAGTACATTCACCATGACTTCCATTACGGTTTCATGCATTCCCAGTGCTCGCATCAAGTTGGGGTGCTGGTAAAAAACTTTGTTACTCATAATGTTCCTAAACAAAGACAAAATAAGTTATTACATAACTTTTATGTCCCATGCAACTATACCAGGATTCACTTAAAGAGGAGGATATTTAGAATAGATCAAAGTTTATATCAACCCAATGCTTTGAATCATAAGCCTCTCTTCTTCTGGCCCCATCTGGACAATAAGCAGCGAGCGGATTTGGCCCAAGCACTCCAGCAGATCCATGGTGTCGTTAATTGACACTGCATTGATGGTATAGGCCTTTGGAAGGGCACGCATGAGCTCCCCCAGCCCATCATACTGCCTGTGAAGGAGGCTGAACATCATACGCACTAGCTCTGGGTTCTGAATAAATGACTCTTGTGCCCAGTGGATCATAGTATGGGAAATGAGCTCCTGCAATGTGCCTAATAAACAGAAATCAAAGAGTGTTGTCACAGGACATATGTTCAACAATAAGTATTTATAGTTTATATTAGTTATACAGTAACAGAAACCACTAGTGTAGCTCCTAACGATAATGTTTGTCTGCTTATTTTTGTCTTCATGATTAATATCTAAATTATGAGATATATAGATGGTGGCAGGTGTTCATAATGGGTTTAAATGCATTTAACTTTTAAAAGTGGATACCGATGATTTTAAGGCGCTAATAGATATTCTAGATATTCTTAACTCTTAACTCTTGTATGTGATTTGTAAAAGATGAGAGTCTCACTTGGTTTTTTATCTTCTTGTGGCTCAGGCTCCACCTCAACCTTCTTCTCGCGAAACTGTTTCACCTTTTCCAACAAACGAAGCAGGCGTCCACGGAGAGAATTATCCACTTCTTCTTCTTGTTCCTCTTCCTCAATATGAACACCTGAGAGTAAGATTTTAAATATCAGTATATCAGGATCAGGATATCAGTAGAATTGATGCTGTAGATTGAGACTGACCACAGTGTGCCAGTAAAGCAGTGTGAAACGTCAGCATTGATTCGCGGACATCATCAGGAACAGGGCACTCTTCGTCTTCAGCACAGTTCTTGAAATTCATGAGCATGTTTACCTACACAACAGTAAGAACAGTGTGAAGGAAGCATGTTGACTTTATATCTTTTTTCACAATGACTAATTTAATTCTTTTAAAACACACGAAGTAAAGCAGATAGCTTTTTCAAAGTGTTTGCGAATCCTCAGATGGAAATCTTCGTCAACTTAACAATTCTAAGCACAATTAAGAAATGTCCTCTTTTCTGAACACTTTGTCTGGAGTACCTGCTCTTGTGGTGGGGAGCGAAATTCACGGGTCTTGCGGGCAGTCTCAGCTGCACTCATGGTGAAGGCCAGCATAAGTTCATTGTAGCGTTGCCTCTGGTTGGACTGTATCTGGCTTACAAACTGATCTGAAAAAGCGGTAATGGCCTCCACTCTGTGGCGCAGCTCACAGTCACAAAAGTACTGCAGAAGAGTGCACATCTAAAGCACAAAAAGAAAAGTCATTCACTAACACTGATAGTATCATTAGAAAAATGACCTTTTTGTATATTCTAAAAAGACCAGCCATACCTGCAGTTTGACAGACTCTGGCAGCTTCATCTGAAAAAGTCCTTGCTCAAGATCTTCTTCTTTACTCTCCCCAGGGGCCTCCACAAATTTCTCTTTCTCTGTTTCCTCTGCTCCTTTCTCACCATTTATTTGCTCTGTCTCGTCCACTGTCTCTTCACGTGCTACAATTGATTCTGTGTTCTCTAATTCTTCCTCTTCTTCCATTTCTTCCTCCTCCTCTTCACCCAAGCCATCATCCTCATATTCCTCTTCTTCTTCTTCCTCCTCCACAACTTCATCCTCTCCTTTCACAACCGCCCCTTGTTCTTCTTTCTCTTCCTTTGACTTGGTATTCTCCTCAACAGACTCCTCTGCTTTCTTGCAACTGAAGACAGTTGGCTCAAGCATCTTCAGGATGTGTGTGACGTCTTCATCATCAAAAACGCCCATGATGAGGAGAGTACTGATGAGCTTCAGGATGGGAACAAAATGAAACTCAACGCTTCCTCCCACAGGATCTCTCATGGCTTGACCTCCATCTTGCACAGCCTCAGTCAGCATGTTCAGGGCCTTCGTCTTCAGCACCTGGAAATAGAAGCAAACTTTCGATTAGTAGTGACCCAAGGGATCCCTAAGATGCCAAACCTGTTCAACCTCACCTGCAGAGGAATGACTGGACTCAGTGTGTAGATATCTGGATCTGTTCCCACAAACCCAACAGCAGAGAAATGGAGTTTGGGACGGAGACATGTAGTGAGACCAACCCCTGGTAAAGCATGAGACTTGTCAGTGTAAAGAGTGATGCTGCGTGTATCATCTGTCATTGGAACTATGAATTCCTTGTTGGTTCCTAGGCGATTCCTTTTGGCTGACTCCAGGTGCATACTGATGAGCAGGTCATAGAAGCCGCTTCTCATTGGTCCAGGTAGATAGGTGTTCTCTATGGCATAGAAGAGCTGGGATTCATCCACATGACTGCACAGAGCATGAGCCACACGGTTGTTTCCCAAAGCACACACTGAGCCATACAGTTTCAGAGTGTGATAGTGGAACTTAAGCAAGTCCATTCGTTCAGACAGCTCAAGGATGTCAATACACCTAGAAGATGGAAAAAGGTTAATTTTGCTTAAAAAAAAAGAAACACATTTTTGTCTTAATAATGCAACAGATGATGGAGCTCTGACCTGTTCTCTTCTGGGATGTGGAGAGCCATCATGGTGAGTGGCTCCTGACACTGCACCACCCAGCCCAGTCTCTCATTAATACGCCCCGTCTCTGGAGCCAGGAAGTGGTTTGGCATGCGGCTCCAGATGACGGGGGTTAACATCTGGACATCCAGTCTAGGGGGACACTGGGGGACTGGGTTCTTACGTTCACTCCGGAACATGGCGGTTGAGATAGGCATAATGTTCTAGTAGCACAAGTAAAGACAATACAATTTGTTTATTAAATTTGACAGTTAACAAATTGGTCATGTGCAATTATAGTCTCAATTTTGAGGATTTGTGCAGAATGAAAGTCTTCTTGACTGACCTTGAGCTTGCCGAGTTCAAACTGAATCATATTCTGACTACCAGGAAGGACAAAGACAGCTGGGAACAATTTTGTGTTGGGCTCCACCTGTAAGACAGGCACATGGAACAGCTGAATTAAATGACCAGGGCTTTATGGGGAACCATATGAATACCAGATTGAAGCTTATCTGACCTGGTAAAATGTGTTGATCTCTTTTCCATTAGCAGTGAAAGTCATGAGTCCTGTGTCCAGATCAATAAGACAGCCAATCACAAAATCTTCTTGACTAACTCGGGTCTGCTGGGAGCTGCTGAACTCCCCTCCCCATACCATGTAGCAGTTACTGCGTTTTATACTGAGGAAGATGAAGAAAAATGTAAAAATCAATATTAATTGCATGTCATGTCATTTTAAATAACACCACACTATCAATTGTTTTCTGTCTAAAACAGTAACAAACCTGTCATGAATGTTTCCTTTATCGTCACCTACAGTGACTGTTACATTTCTCACTTTGCTGATGTCAAAATGAAGGTCATACTGGTGATAGTCAGGAGTGATCCAGCCCACCCACACACCACTGGGCTCCTGCCCCGCAAACACCCGCACAGAATAATAGTACTAATGAAGGAAAGAGGTAGGTGGAAATTAAACACTCAAACAGTTTCACGTGATAGATGTACACAAACGTCAAACAGTTGTAACTGATAAACAAGTTCAGTGTGCATGATTTTATATGGTTATAAACATGAAAAAATATAAGTTAGTCATACTGTGGTAGTGTTGAGGATGATGTCAACATCATCCCTGTCATCCGGCACCACATCTTCCACTAAGCGGGGCATGGTGGGAACAACAGGGGGTGGAGTTATTAATGCAGCTTTCTTGGCCTTGAAAAGGAATCTGTAAAAACATCGGCAATTACTCATTATACATGATAAAGTACACAGTATCCCCGATGGGACCTTTTAAAATCCCATAACCCCCGCCCCCCAGCAAGTGACTCTATATGAATCTGCACGAACCCCTTCTTCTTGCTTTTCTCAGTTGAGGTATCCTTTTCATTCTCTCCATTTTTTATGGCAGGGACCTCCTTAGGCACAGAGGATTCTTTCTTTTCCTCCTCCTGCTCTTTGCGAGTAGCTGACTTCTTGAGTATTTCAAAGTCTGAGTCTGGGTCCACTTCTACCACCTCATCCTCAGGGATTGTCAGGGCACGCGTGAGAAGCGTGGTCCCAGCTGGCACTTTGAAGGTCTCATGAAACTCAACTGGCATACTAAGTCTGAAGAATAGCAGATCTGTGTTGGCATTCTGAGATCCATATGTCTTGTGGGTCACTTTGAGACAAGGGGCAGTTTCCACTGTCCCATCAACTCGGGACACCTGGAAAATAAGAGGCCCAGGGGGTGATCTAGAAAATACTGTATTAGTGCAATCATAGTGACCTATGAACTTGGTGAAAAGTGATACACAATACCTCTATGTGAGGATGATCAGTAGGTACATTGATGTACTGGGGAAGGCTCTTGCTGAACCACATGGTAATGTCTCTTTTCATGTTGATAGCAAAGGGTTCAAACCCCTCCTGCAGGCCACAAATGGTAAAGTAACGGAGACTGCTGACGTTCTGACCCAAGTTGATCCTGCCAACCTGGGACAGGCCCAGACTGCACACAGGTATGAAGCCTGCGGGTGTTTGATACATGCATGGACACACATTAGAAATACAGACCTGCATTTTAAACTCAAATACACAGTGTCATTACCTGAGAACTCAATTTTCCATTAGTTGTTACAGTACTTGCCTTCTCCTATTTCTATATCCTTAAAGGCCATCTCCGAGCCTGAGTCACTGATCAACATTTCTCCATTAAGTGTAAACATGATGTTCATCTCTGTGAGGTCGACCATACAACCCACCACATCCCCAGATTGCCACTGACGACCAAATGGCTCATTTCCTACATGCCAACGTTGGGCCTATGAAAGAACATTGCTCATTTTAGACTTTTGTATTACAGAGGCTTTGAAATCCTTCACAAACACATTAAAAAGGGCTTTCTCCCACCTTGAAGCCATTGAAAACATACGCCAACTCATCTGCGCCAAGCTCAGTGTCTGCACGAACACTGGGTCTGGCCCAGCCAACTCTCATCTCCCCGACTGTCACAGCCTCGAACTCAAAGTACCACTTCCCCTGTGTGACAGCATAAGATTTCTCTGCTCTGAACACTCTGATCTTATCTCCACGGGAGCTGCCTGGTCCATCCCCACCTACATTAACACAGAAATGAAGACATGAAGCTTACAGATGTACATACAAACATATTTATATACGTATTCATACATATCTCTATATATATATATATTTATATATCTATATCTATCTATCTATCTATATCTATATATATATATATATATATATATATATATATATATATATGTAGACATATATACACATGTATTCACACACACACACACACACACACACACACACGTATTATTCATTTTAGCCTTTGCATTACAGATGCAAACTCACTGCTCTCCTGGTCGGGTGGCTCTATGTTGTAACCATATCCAATAAGAGTGCGAACAGCTGCACAAACCGTGTCCCTGTTGGTCTTCTTTGTCTTTTCATCCAGTAGGTTATAAGGGACCAAACGCGGGTTGCGCTTATTCATTATATCCTATTAAAAAAAAATCAAGTATGAAAATGTAATTACATAAACATATAACTTGATACGTACACATCAAAATATCTACACATACTTGTTATTACTCTCATTATTCATTTCTCCATAAAAAGAATGACTGTACCTGTACAATACTGTACGTCCAGCCCTGGCGAACCCGGTCCCTTGCCCACACATTATGTCCATTTTCTGCCAATCTCTCCACTAGCGTGTTCTGATTGGGAGTCAGCTTAACATGGTTGAGGTCCAGAGGGGCCGGCTTATATCCACTACTCTGTATATAACTAACAAACAAAGCTATCTGATCAGAATCAGTCCCAGAGAGACCTTGTAAGGATATTAGAAGTTGCAATGGTAAAAGAGAAGCAATGTCACAAAATTAATCAAAATAAATTAAATGCCTTCTAGCTCACGTTTTGGGGAGCTTGGTCCTTTTCAGATTCTCTTCTGCTTTCTCATCTCCCATTCCTACGTGACAGCCTAGTGCCAGCAGAGTCCTTAGAAATGAATCAGATGAGGCATTAGAAATACAAAAAGACAGTGCTGTTAATTACACGAAGGCACTGACTTACTTGAGTGTCTCTCCTGACATTGCTAAATTGTAGTTCTTCTCTGGTTCAGGCAGGCTCTGGAAATCTACCAGACAGGGGTGCAGCTTCTTGTTGTCATCACGAAACTTTACAAAGTAAAGGAAAAAGAATGACTTTTTCAAACAAGTTGTGAAAGCAAATTATTTGTAAAAGACTACTAACACTTAAAACACTTACTGGTCCATAGGTCCACCCTTGTTCAATACGAGTGACAGCCCATAACTCATGACTATTTTCTGCAAGCTTCTCACGAATGCGCTCCAAATGGGGAGGAAGAACAATCTACAAAAGTAAATAAATTTAGTGCAGTTGGAAAGATACAGATGAAAAAGACATGAAACAGGGTTTTACCTGAATAGTGTCCACAGGACAAGGAGTGAAGGCTGTATGTGAGAGGGACTGAGTCGGACCCAATAAGTTGCGGACACCATCAAAATCATGCTTATACTCCTTGATGGGCTCAATACGCAATCGGTCTCTGGGCAGCACTGCTTCATAGCATGGAGCATATCCTGGAGGTGGGAGGAACTTGAAATCTCCATGACGCCCTCCGAGGAGAAATCGCAACCTTGCAGCAAGAGTTGAAAATTAACATTAGTCTCTTATGTCATACCAATCCTTCACAAGAAAGAATAAATTCAGGATATCCAATTTTATAATTCATAATGTCCTACTTGATGCCTGCAGAGAAGCTGACAACAGGGAAAAACAGGCCATCCAGGTTGAAGTTCTCAAACATGCCCTGAACAGGATGCCCGTTGATACGAAAGGAAATACTGGGCACGCTCAGATCCAAACAGCAACTGACTACATCTTCTGCTGCCAGAACGTGCTGATTAGGTGTGGAGACATGACGCGGAACACGTCCTTTTGACACAAAGAGCATATAACCAATTTACTTAAAACCTTCCTTACCAGTAAAAGCGCCAAATTGCATTCATTACAAAAAGATACTGAGAAAAAGAACTTTAAATAAATTAAATACAGCATCCAAATTTAAGCTGTTCAAATGCATGAAAACAAATACTTCTTAGTTATGCCATGTTTGCTTTACCTGACCACAAGTGAAGCCCATCAAAACCGTAGGAGTAGAGGTCATCCCCGACTCCGTTGCCCCCCCAGCCCTCCCCTCCACCAGGGTAAGGACTGTAGCCTTCTGTCAGAGCCCAGCCCACACGCAGGTGATATGGCTGAGCTGTAAGGAACGGCTCCACATGATCAACCATCACCTCAAAGTACCACTTCTTATATTGAGTGGATCCCTCACATGTTCCAAGGAAAATGTTGGGTCTCATGCTATGGGATAAAAAGAATAAAGGATACAAGGGACACAAAGAATAAAACAAACACCTAACTCAGAGTGGATCTTTGGATAACTGGGCTTCAGCAAAGAAGAAAGAGCACAAAGCATTTTTAGTCTTTTCGTCATACAAACTGACCCACCTGGTTACATAGTTGATTATGTTGGTTTGAAGCAGGAGGTCACGACCTGGCAGCAGATTCTCTGTGATGAGATTCTGATTTGATCTTACTGCCACCCCGTTACACACGCACAGAGAACAGAGAACATCCAAGACCTGTCAAAAACAGAGATCTGAATGCTGCCGTGTAGATTAAGGTTTCATATATAATATTCATAATATTCATATTACTAGATTTTCCGTGCAAACTGCCGAGCAAACAGTGTTACATGCTCCTGACCTTATGATTCCGTCCATGTTTATCCAGCAGAGAGATGATTGATTTGATGTGATTCTCCTGGATAATATTCAGCACCTCTGGACTCTCAATCAGAACACAGTACAACACCTCTAGGATCCCTGAAACAGAAATAAAAAAATAAATAAAATAATAAGCATTGGCAGTGCACATACAAAGGAATACAGCCTTCTATTCATCAGGGACACATTAAAAATATAATGCAATCAAATGCAAAACAACAATCTCCACCTTTAAAAATGATGAAGGCATTCACTAATAAGAGTGAACAAAACAGTCAGTCTAATACATGTTGGTTTCTGCAGAGACCAAACAAGAAACAAAGGAGTGTACATTTCAATGAACTTCTATATATCTTAGATACCTGAAGATGCCTCCAAACGATCCAATTTACTGACCAGCCAGTCGAGGTTATCACAGAACAAGGCACAGTTAGCACGATTCCCTCTGATCAAAGAAGCTTCACACAGGAAGAGGAGCAGGAAGATTGTTAATGCATCATTCACAGTCAGAATGGTGGCTAGATATAGGGGAAAATACTGATCTAAAATAACCATGAATGCATACAACACATCGCCAAACAGGCATACCTAATAATTCATAAAGTAAATTCACTATCTCCTTCCATGACTCTGCAGCTTCTTCCCCAGCATACTCTGAGAAGTGGGCTGCTGTGTTGTAGACATTGAGCCGATCAACACAGTCCAGGACAAGTGTAATCATTCCCTGTTAAAAGTAATAAAAACTTACAATAACATACAATACTAAATGAAAATAAATCAACCTGAATTTACATCTTAACACACAGCTGTTACACAATAGTCATTGCTCAGAGGGTAGGCCAACCTCTTCCTGGAAGAGGTTCTGTCTGTTCTTGAGGGAACGAAGTTTGAATTGTTTATCCTCATGCTCCAGCTCCTCCTCAGGGGGTCGGAAGTAGAAAATGAGGTCCTGCAGGGACAGCACCACTGTGTCCATGGGCAAAGATGGGGGATTGGCAGATTTGTTTTTCCCACTCAGAGCATCTAGACCCCTGGAGATGAGAAGGGGACATTATAAGAATGAATCAATGAATATGCAGTATCAAATAAGCATAGCTATTAACAAAGATCTGGATAAAATAGGGTAAAATAGGGTTTACTTGATAAACTGATTGAAGAGGCCTGTAGTGCTGTAAATCATTCTGGCAGCTTGGGACTCTTCGGTCTGCGATCGAGCCACTGTGAGTGCATCATCCATGTGACCTTCTTTATGAAGTATGGCCTATAATTGAACACAGCTACTCTTAAAACACTCATTAATAAATAGGGTTTGCTCCAGCACTCATTGGTGGTTTATATTTTGCTGACTTTACCTTTCTCTTCAGAGGACCCAGACGGGCAGATTTGGCATCAACAGCAGCATATGTAAGCCAGAGGCCAGATGAAACATGCTGTACAAAGCACATGGACTCTCCATACTTAATCTCAGGGATGCCCATACCTTCAACGTCTCGCTTCTGGGCCACTTCAATTTTTTCCTGTAATTTAAACACAAAGTGTGTTTTTTATAGGTAATAATGTCTTTATAGCACACAGGAGTTTCAAGACACAGTTGAATTCTGTAACACTTGACTTTGCATGACAATAACCTTTGAAACCCTAAAGCAGAAGGCCGTCATCTTAGAATTAGCCTTCTCTGCATCCACCAACAGCAGTCCTTTCTCTTCATCCAGATAAAGGTATCTGCCTGTTGTTATGTGACGTATCCGGAAAGACTGGCCCCATTTAATGTGACCTCCGCTCCAACTAGCAACAAGAGCAAATGACTGAGCATCAGCACACTATAAAGTCACTTAAAATGTATGATTGTAATATACAGGTTTTAAATGCAAGGGATTAAAATACTCACGCAATACGTAGTGGCTCAAGTCTCCATAAGGATCGAGCATGGCTGCATACAGCCCCTCCTTCATAATGAGCAACTCTGGAAAGAAACAGCACGCCAAACAATGATGTGCAACATGTATCTGGATATGTTCATGGCTACAAAGTATTTGGAGTCATGGCTCGTAGGCAGCCGATGATTTTAGTTTTTGAAAGTACACAATTACAATCAACTTGAAAAAATTCTTTCACATTCTGATGTGTTAAAAGACAATTTTGCAGAAAAAAATGAAATTGTACATAAGATTTTATGAGAAACATAAAGATCTGTGTTTTTCATTAAATACTATGTGAGGAGTGGAAGAGCTGTGAAGACAGAGGTGTGTTTTATAATGCAGTAAACATAGAAACATAAAGTATGCTTTAGAAATGGTTGAGAGTGACATTAAGTGTAAAGCTAAAACAATCAATACCTATTGGTACAGTGTGTTAATATTTGATGCCATGTGCAGTAATGAAAGGTCACCTGCGCTGGTCGTCCCCTTGGTCAGCCCCTGGGATTGCCAAACACTCATCCATGTGGCCATGAAACAGCCTGAGCACATACCCTCCGGTAAGAAAACCTGGAAGAAAAAAGTCACTCTGCTAAGAAAGAGGGTGGACAGGTTTATGGACAAAAGAAACTTAATTTTCTTAGCAACAACACAAAAACAGACCTTCAGCTAGCTCACATCCTGACATCACAGGGGTCATGGTCCACAGCGTTTGCATGAAAGAGGCATCAACCATCAAGTCACCACTGGCGTAGGACAGATGCTAAAAATAATGCAGGGAGTGATATTCATAAGTAAGATTAATTGACAAGAAATACATGTTGATATGGTGTAAATGAATAAAGTCATGTTTACCAGGTATCGCTCGGAAGAAACACTGACAAGAATGAGGTCATCTCCCACTCGGACCTTCTCACCTTCGGATCTCTGCTTGGAGGCTGGATGGATTGTCCACCAGCAGGCCTCTCCTGTTATGCAAAAATACATTTAGAAAAGAGAAATCTACGTCTGTGTGTTGGGGACATAATGGGCTGTAAAGTTCACAGTCACCTGTGGAGTCCTCCTGCAAGCCCACATCAAAAGCCAGTTTATCTGTCAGTGAGCGCGAAGTGGTCAAACAGCTCAAGTACTGGAGTATAAAGAGAGGGACAACAAGTCTGTGAGATGCTTAGAAGACAGGATGGAGCAGCTGTGTACAGCACTTAACTGTAAATGTGCTCACCATGCTGGAGTGAGTGTGTTTCAGGAGGATGGCATGTCCATACAGCAGTGTTCGGTGGCCCCCGCCTTGTGATGACTGGGAGAAGGAAATTGGAGGGGAGAGTCAATTAAATGTATCAAGATAGAAATATGGTTATCATATTTAAAGTTGACTCTTAGAGCAACAAGAGAAAGAAAAACCACAGCCATGACATGTAATTTTAAAAAGCAAGTAAGGTGATAAGAAACAGGCCAAAGTATTGCACAAAATATGCAAAACATAAAAATATTTAGCATACACAAAAATAACTGTAGCATATTTATCGTCATGATTAATAGATTTTTCCAATGACAGAGGCAGGCAGAGGTTTGTCTGTTGTGAGGTAAGTTATCTAAGATAACACTAATGTGGCTGTAAAACTCAGCTTCAGTGCAGTTATGACAGACTTCCAGAAAGACATTTCATGAGACAATGGCAGACATACCCATTTGTCCAGATCAACGGCCTGTGGTTAGCAGGAAGTAGAGTGAAGGAGTATTTGGCATCAGGCAAGAAAAGAAACAAAATGAAATTCAGTTATTGAATGAGCAATACACAATAAATTTGTTTTACCATAGGTAAATCACCAAGCAAAAGAGGCACTACTTTCCCACCTCATCCACAGAAGAGTTGGACAGCATCTCCTGCAATGCCCGCACAGAGAGGGACTGCTCCAAAATGAAGCAGCAGATTGCCAAATCTGGAGGGACATTCTGAAACACAGGGCAACCAGTAAGTTTGTTGAAGAGCAACAAATACAGTTCTCAGACAAGATATTAGATAAAAGGTACTAAGCACTGTGTCATTTCGCTACCTGAGCATTTGAGGTGGTCTCAAGGAAGCACAAACGATTCCCAAATCCTTCGCAAGAGAGACACAGCTTGATCTGCTCCTTGAGAATAGATGCAGTACACTGTAGTACCACCTGATCGTCCTACAACGACAAACAAGTTCAACTGAAGGAGGAAGATTTTTCAGGGGCATTTTGGAGGCAAAACAAAAAGTACAACAGAGGTCCCCCACCAGATTTGTTAGAGGGAAACAGCAGGGAAAGCCATTTAAGTGAAAAAAAACTTATTGTAAAAAGACATGCTGTACAAGCACATTACATTTTTTTCTAGTGCTACCCAACTTTTAGCATAAAATAATAAACCAACATTTTAGCATCCCACTCGTGGCTATAATGTTGTCAGACTCCTGATGAACAGGCAAAAGTAAAAAAAATATTTGCAGCAGAACAGAGACATCAAATGTTTTTATTGAAAGAGTACTCCACCAATTTAGCAATGCACTCCATGATGTCTACATTCCCAACAATGCAATTTGACTACAGTCAGGTTGGGTGTGCCCTTTAGGTGTGTTATGCTATTAGTGGCCAACACAGCTTTGAGTAGCTATCCTCCAGCAGAAATAAGGAGTAAGCTATTTTCAAGTGCCATCACTTAGGGACATTAATCAGGCTTCTTTAACATTTGCTGTACTGTTGTTAACTTGAATATCCTTGAAAAGACTTGTGGGATGTGTTGTTGATGAGTTCCCCTTTGATGCATTCTGCAAATCTAAGATTACGTTATCAGTCTAACATTTCATCATTTGGCATGTTAAACTGACACTCTCATAGGTCAAATGCATTTGACCTATGTTGGACTATATTTGTGAGGTGTGGCATCACAGGCTAAACTAATATAGAGGTGACTATGCCCCAAGGAAGCAGTTAACAAAGGAACACAGAGTGGAGATGTCTGAATGTGTCCAACCATAAAAAAGAGTTTTCTTTTGATAAAAGAACAACATGATGGCCAACACAATGCATAAATAAATACATTAATCTAAGAAAAGAGCTGTTAACATGTTGAATTCTTCTAACCTTCACGTGTTTCTGTCCTGTTCATGTATTTCTATGTGTTTGACAGTGTCCCAGCTCTAATCTCCCCACCTCTCTGGCTCCATGACACCAACCACTCCCCCTCAGCTCTCTATTTCAGGCCGCTGCACCTGCTGTTCACACATCCCCCTCTGGAAAGCGACAGATATTTAGGATTTGACTGCCAGGAAAAAAAAAACTTGGCCCACATTGCACTGGGTCAATAATGCAATTAGTCAGCTTGCTGAGGAGAGGGATATTCAAAAATTAACTTTGAGCCACCTCAGCTCAAAACTTCAACCTCAGCAGTTTGTGGTTTTATCTGCAAATGCTTCATTCATATCCTTAACCAAGGCACATACCAGTAAGTAACAAATGTCAATTCAGTAAATGAGTTCAATATAGTTGTGAATCATGTGTCAATCGGTTTAAATCGTTATGGTAGTTATTTTAGTTGGTCTTTTTATAATTATTTCTGAAGTTGTAAACTGGCAACACACTCTGGAAAACATCAGACGGTTGATATGCTTGAAGATTTAAACGACTCTTAGATGTCAGCTGTTGTTGACACATGCTACTGCATAGAGCAATCACACATATAAATTTGAATCAATGGGAATTTTTGAATGTCTAGTTTGGAATAAAAACCCAAACAAAGCTGAGGAATGTCTGGAAAGTACTGACGTGGAGGTGCTGAGATCCCACCCGGGACTTTTCATTACATTGATATGCTCACAGTTTCATCACAACACAACTTGGATAAGATGTAGAGAATTTTGTTTTCAAGTTAAGCAGCACAATGATGCAGTTCTACCTCTGTGAACCTTATTACATGCTGGTATACTCCAGAGTTTAAACATATATAACAGTTATGAGTTTTCAGTGTTGAAAAGAGAAGTTGGTATAGTCAGTTTTTTGTCATGTCTGCAACTCATGGACAATTCAAACATCTATCCCATACAGTTCACAAAAAAAGTCAAGTAATTTACAGCAACCAGAAGACTTAATCATTTATGCAACTGACAGTGCTGGTACCTTAAAAGGCAATTCTGCTAAATATAAGAGACCACTGGACAAATTGACATTTCTACCACAGCATATGACAGCTTTCATCTTCCGCTACACTCTGTTCCTAAGTTGCTGTGTATACCAGAGCATGTCAACAAGCAGACACATCGACAGACTGACCAACTGACAGACAGACGCCATCTTGATAGTATGGGGCTAACAACTGGGTGATTACAAAACTCCACCCGCTCTTTGCCAGGATATTTGCAACGTAACTAAGAAAACACTTTTGAAAGCAGAATGTGATAATAAAGATTGCTGGTAATACTTGACTAGTAAAGTCCACACTTGGACTGAAGTAAGCAGGTGCAGAAATGGGCCAAGCTTTGAACCTGTTAATCCTCACACAGTAAATATAGAACTCAGAGCAGTACAGGGAGAACAGCAGCAGACTTTACCACGCATTGTTTAAATATTTTACTTTGACAGCTGAAACCATGTGTTTGTTAGATTTATGTAGCTGTTAGATTAAATAAGACATGTTTGATTCAGAATGTGCCACTTATCAATAGTCTACCAGAAACTGATAACACAGTCTATGGATAATCAGTGCGTGGCTTATGCTAACATCAAGGATAGTGTTACCGGGTCTAAAGAAACTCAAGTGACACTATGTGGGACATCTACAATAGCTAAGTGTCAATGCTGTTTATCCAAATACAGAGTGTTGAAGGCACTAGATTGCTTACAAGGCCACAATGCCCTTCTGCAAATTTTGGCACAGAGATCTGAAGTGAAATCCGATAGCCCTGCGGTGAGTAATACAGCAAAAATATACTGATTTAATCATAACAGGCTGTATAACATAACAAACTTGAATGAGAAAAATGTTTAAACTTCTCAGTAAAACTTCAAAATATGTGCAGGATGTTTACTTTCTAATACAGGTTACCTAAATCACAAATTGGGGCTGCAGAAGAACAAAGACTTGACAACAGACCCTATAAATTAATCCGATGCTACCATAATCAAATACATTTTACAGAAATTTAATGTAGGACATAGTCACTGACATCATCCATGGAAAGTAATCAATTATGGTTTCCAAAGAGTTATGTACACAACAGTCAAAAATGAGCACTCTGCAACTGACAACCTCTATCTGTACCATTTTATATTTATATTTGGGCAAATAAATCCTTATGGAATTGGAATGGCAATTTAAGTTTAGGACACTGCAATCTGTCAAATAGTGAATGATGGACGAAAATGGTGGTTACTTCTCATTTGGCATGATAGAATCCTGAAGTTGCTCTTATTTTAATTTTTTCAAAAAGTGAATGGACCCATTATCTAATCTGAAATAATATCAAGGAACAAACCTGGTGATATTGAGCTGACAGGACACCGGACTAATTTGTCGTCTCTTAATAATTTTTGCCAAAGTTTTACAACCGTTATTCTGTTGTAAATCTTCAACCTTTAAGTCAATTGCATTAAAACATCAACTTTCATGACAAAACAGTAGACATTGTAAAACTGACTACTATTCACCATTAAAAAATAATTATTTCAAGCATGTGTCATCAAATGAGTCTGGCTGCCTCCACTCTTGTTTTAATTAGATGGATTGAAAGGTCAGATTCATTTAACTACCTATTGGAAAACTTTCTTTCAATAAATCAGACCAGAGCTGATTTCTGTCTGATATTCTTCCTGTAAAGTCACTGTAATCCTGTCATTGTAACCTGTCACATGGCACAAGAAGTCTCTTTGACAAAACAGCAACTCATAAAGTATATCCATTGGGATATAAATAGATAACAATGCTGACAAAAAAAGAGCCACCTGTCCTTGTCCATCTCTGCTCAGTGGATGTAAAGAAAGTAACCCAATACAGCAGAGTGTCGTCTATTGTCTATTATGAAGAAGCAATTCAGTATACACAAGAATATTTACAGTACATAGCTGACTAAAGTTTATCAACAAGTGTTAGAGAAGAGGCAGACAGCATCACTTACTGTACGCAGAAACTGAATCTCTTCCTCTCCATCTGCACCCTCTGCCATCCTCTCTCGGCATAAAAGCAAGACCTAGAGAGAAATGAAAAAATGTTTTTTTCTTAGTTCTGTAAATCCTCGTGCATGTGTGCACACCACATGAGGTGAGACAATGCTGATGAAGGTTTCCGGAGGGCAATGTGGGTCCTGTGCCTCTCTGGCTGCGTAGTGAGGCAGAGGGATTGACTGCTGTTCATTCCTGTTCATTACAACATCATGAAGAGGAGGGGCAAACTGGCAAAGCTCGACCAGCCATTCAATTGGACAATTGTTATGCACTATATGGTTACGTTATAAATGACTGTACTACAAGTACTAAGATATTGCATTTAAGCAAGAACCTTCATAATGGCATAAATACAACTAAATAAAATTTCTTAACAGTTATTGAGTGTTTTTTTTTTCAGGGTGAGAAACTTTAGCCATAGCAGATACATTTTTATTTAGAATTATGAAAATATTCACATTAAAGATAATATGACTGTAATAAATGTAAGTAATGAATAAGATACTGCTGCCTTTCCTGACAGAAAATGCCTGTGTCTAAATAGAGGTGAAAGAGGGGCTCAGATTTTGTACTTGAGAAAACTCAGTACTTCTACAGTGTAGGAATATTCAGTTAGAAGTACAGGTAAAGTAAAAGAACTCTAAGGAGCTTTTAACTAGTTACAAAACTGTCTCAATTTCACAGGTATAACTCTATGTGACCTACATAAGCAAGCATGACAAACAGTGAGAAGACTGGCTATTTCTATTAGTTACTGTCAATGGGTGGGTTTTTCCCCAACATCACACTACACAAGCCTGGGGTTTGCTCTGGCTGAATTTGAGTTTCCTTAGATGCTAAAAGAAGTCTGTTTTCAGACCTGCCACCTGCTGACCTCCTGATGAAGGGGTCTCCTTCCTGTGTGAAAGAAGAGGGGGGAAGATGTAACTTAATGTTCAATCAAACACTGCTATCTTCGTCCACAGGGACCGCTAAAATCACAAAATGAAAAGGTTTTGATTTGCATTCAGTTGTTCAGTGTATAATAATAATAATGCAGAATGAGTCGTTTCAGGAGAATAAATATTATATCATAGAATTATTAGAATAAAACAACGGTGTTGTTACTATTAATATTGTTGTTTTTGTTATCATTATTATTGTTGTTACTATTAATGTCACCATTATTATCATTCATAGTAGTAGTAGTATATAAACATGTCCATCACTTTAAAGTTGCAGTATCTGTCTCGTTTGTATCATTAATCTGAATCCACAAACTAACTTTACTATTAAACTATTAAAGAAATGTAGTGGAGTGGAAAGTACACTTACTGTCTCTGAAATAAAGTTTAGTAGAAGTAGCAGAATAAAAAAAATACAAGTACCTCAAAATTGTATATAAGTTTTGTAAATGTACTGAGTCACTTTCCACCACTGTGTGTAACACCTGATGATAATTAACAGACAAATGTATGCTAATAGCTATAAACTATTTTTTCTGCTCGATGTTAGCTGACGTCCATCGCCTGTAGGGTGAGTATTGAAAACGTAAAAGCATAATGATGGCTGTAAAAAAAAAAGAACTTAAGGACATGTAAAAATAAAATAAAGAATATACTATTTAACTGAACCTACAAACATTAACTTAAACTGTTAGTTAGCTAGTGACTGTTAGCGGCTCTAAGCTAGGAGAAGAAACTGAATCAAGAATTACGAATTATTATAATTAATAATGCTAACAATGATAACTACCAAATATACAAGAAAGTGTTAAAATAATTTATTTGTTTAATTAAAGTGTATTAAAAGTGTATACATACTCGTTTTCCTGTGGAGGGCAGCAGCGCTTGCTCGCCCCTTGTTCATGTCGTCATTGTTTAGCAGAAGAAGAAACGGTTCGTCGGTCAAACGGCTCCCTCTTCACTTCATGAACACAAAACAGAGTCAGGTAAGGGCTACCAGCTGTATCAACTTGGTGTTAATGCGCATAATTTGCCTGCATGTCGTACAGAAACAGCGTGTTCGCGTTGAAAGCTGAAACACTGATCCAAACGTTAAAACAGGCTCGTTTGCTCACTTAGCTGCTAGCTTAGCTCGCCAAAGTAGCAGCGCTGCACAAAGTGGTTGATGTTTTGACATTGGTGGCACATCGGCCACGTTTGCTGAGTTGTGAGACTCAAGACATTGTGTATAATCCCAACAGTGTTTACGAAATGAAAGGCGGAGGAGAAAATGCATCGACCCGCACCAGCTTGCAGATTAAAAACAGGGTAATTTTGTGATTGCGTCTGTTTTTCTGTGTGAAGCTATTGAAGGTTGGTACAGAGGAGGTAGAGGATGGATGCCCTAACCCATATGCTGACAGACCCTCTTGATCCAAAAGAAGAAAGCGATGGTCAGATCACTGAGGAGTGTATGCTAGGGACCTGCAGAGTGAACCTGCCAGAGGATCTCCTGGAGGATGTGAGTTATCTGCTGTACACTGCTCACAAGTGTAATTAACACTGCAGATCATGCTTTCGTCTTCACGGTTTTCCCATTTCTTTGCGACAGCCTGAAATATTCTTCTCTGTGGTGAGTGAAAGCACCTGGAATGAGGTACTGTCTGATGCCCAGAGACAGCATCTTCGTCAATTTTTGCCACAGTTTCCTGAGAGCAACGCAGTGGAGCAGGACAGCACCATCAATGACCTGTTCAACAACAAGAACTTTAACTTTGGAAATCCCCTGCATCTTGCACAAAAGCTATTCAGAGGTGCCTTCCAGTTGTCAACCTATGTACCTACTAGCACATAACAATGTCATGTTGTGTGAAATTATTTTAATGAACTGTCTGATCATGATTATGTTGACCTAGATGGTTACTTCAATCCTGAGGTGGTCAAGTACAGACAGCTGTGTGCCAAGTCCCAGAGAAAGCGACAGTTGTACTCCCTCCAACAGTATTACCACAAGCTGCTTAAGCAGATCCTCGTCTCCAGAAAGGTTATTTATTTATTTATTTATTTATTTTTTTTTTTGGGAAGATGTTCTTGCTTAAGACACATGACCTTTTGCTGTTTTTCCTAATGTCTCTTCTTGTTTTAGGAGCTGCTGGAGTTTGCAGTTCACAATAGTCTGGATTTTCCACCGAAAAGGAAGCTACCGACCAAGACCCATGCTGAAATGCGGGAGCCAAGGGTGAGAAGAAGACTGGGCCGCATATTAAAGGAGGTCAAAGCTGAGTGTGGAGACAGCAATGCTTCATCTGATGATGAAGGTCAGTCTGTTCAGTCATTTGTATCCCTGCTGATAATACCTTGTATTTCTAAAGTGTTAGTCTAATAAGGTGCTGATACAAGCACCGGTATAACAACAGTAGGCATTATGACGATGAATTGAAACAATAAAACATTATGAGATTATCAGTTATGAATTAACAGCAGAAATGCACAATTCATAAAACTGACCATGCCAGAATTTTTGCTTTACCTCTTCTTACTGCACATGCTTATAGATATATCATTATGGACTCCAGCGCCACAGTCACCTTCGTCTCCAACACCTACTGTCTCGGTCAGAGTTCTTCCCAGCCTCTCCACCCAAGACATGAAGACTGCTGGTCAGTGATTTCTGCAACATCCAGGTGACTTTCTTCCAGTGTTTTAGTACCTTAAATTTGTTTTAAAGGTATTTTATGTCTTCACAGAAAAAATGGAGCTAGAGGAGCGGGACTTGAAAGCCATGTTGCAAAATCATCGGGAGAAGAGGAAGCGACAGCCAGTAAGTCATGAAAGAAAAGAAAGAAAACACACATACGGTTTTTAATTTGTACAATATAATTTATAATACTTTGTTTACTTAGGACCATCCAGACTTGATGACTTCTGATATTCACCTTGGAGACATACTTTCAAGAACGAACATTGGTCGGAAGGGGGCTGTTCGTGAGTAAATTAATGAAATTTTAAAAATCATCATGATAATACTGAAACTTGAGTGCTGTTTCTATTGATTTCATGACAGTTGGTTTGTATTCTTTCTTTTTCTCCTCTCAGCACTTTTTGATTTATGTCTGCCTAAAAAGAAGATAAAAGATGAAAGAAAGAAGAAGAAAATGAGGACAATAAAAATGGAATCCGATGATCCCTGCGAAACCTTCGCACCTTCAGACACTCCATCAGCTCCAACAGCAAATATCACCAACTCCCTGCCAGATACACCGTCTACACCACTGCCCAATGTCAAGGAGGAGTGAGTTTAATCCCATTCTTGTGTGTGTGTGTGTGTGTGTGTGTGTGTGTGTGTGTGTGTGTGTGTGTGCGTGTGAGAGAGAGAGAGTGTGAGTGAGTGAGTGAGTGAGTGAAATGAAAACAAAACAAAAATAATATTATTTTTGCAGAGTTGTTGAGGAGTGTCAGAGCAGCCCGGTTGCTGTCGAGGAAATAGCCATCAGTTTCTTCAGCTTGCTGGAGTCCATCTTAAGGGCAGAAACCCTTGCCAGTACTTTGATGGTATGCACATCACGAAGTCTCCTACTCATATTATACAGCCATACAATACAAATATCGACTACACATTGTAATGCTTACATTTTCAGTTGGAGGAGAAAGTTCAAATGTGGCAGTCCTCTCCAGCCAGCTCCCTCAATGTGTGGTTTTCATCTGCCTCATGTTGGTCTGACTTGGTTCTTCAAGCCCTGCAGTTCCTTGCAGGGGAGACTAAAGGTGAGTTGCATTGGTCTCTGATAATTACATGGCAAGTCTTTATTTTTCGCCCCTTGTTACTCATGTATTTTCATCACACTCTGCGTTTATTAATTAGATGGCATGATGGCCCTCCCCAGTGGCTTTTCTCCATTTGTGGAATTTGCTGATGAATTTCAGCAGTGGAGGTGGATCGGTAAGATGGATCAGGTTATGAAATTCCTGATTGATTAATATTCAGACTGATGGTGTTCTTGAAGATTAAAGTCAATTTCTTATTTTAGGCCCCACTCAGGATACAGAGAAGGATCTCAGCGCACTCTGCCAGCTGTGGTTGGACTCCAAAGATTTAGTTGTCAAGGTAGTACAATTATTGTATGACAGTTTCAGCACTGACTCAACCATTTGCTCTATAATGCTATATTTATTGTTATAGCTCTTTCATACATGACAAAACTGTGCTTTTTTTTATCTCCCACAGACAGAAAATGATGACATGTTAGAGATCACTTCTCCCACACCAAGAGTGTAAGATTCAGTGATTGATAAAGTGTTGACAACAATATAATTGAAGAAAATGTACAAAATAATTAGTTGGTTGGACTTTAGCTAGTGAATGGTTAATGACTTGATTAAAAGAATTTAGCTTAATTCTGAATAAAGATAAGTCTCATGGACAGCCTTACCTTAATATATTCCAGTAATCTGACTGGAAGTATCATGGTTGTTTAAATTGACTGTTATATCTCTAACCAAGCAGTTCAACTGACTATGTGGTGCGGCCCAGCACTGGAGATGAGCGACAAGTGTTTCAAATCCAGGTTTGTTTGTGCTGCTGGAATAATACTCCCCAATAATACTTGTTATTTAGAGGATTTAGCCTCTTTTGCTTTTTTTCCTGTACTCACATGATCTCTCTAAGCTGACATACTTTGTTTGTTTTCATTAGGAGCAGCAACGATACAACCAGCCACATAAAGCCTTCACCTTCAGGATGCACGGCTTTGAATCTGTGGTGGGGCCTGTCAAAGGAGTTTTTGATAAGGAGATGTCTCTTAACAAAGCCAGGGAGCACACATTGCTCCGCTCAGACCGACCACCATATGTTACCATTCTCTCTCTGGGTTAGGCCTCCTATTTACCTACACTCGTAGCGTGTGCAAAGGAAACAAATCAAAACATAATATTGACTTCTAACTACTTACTTTTATAGTGCGGGATGCAGCAGCCAGATTACCCAATGGAGAGGGAACAAGGGCAGAAATCTGTGAACTGTTGAAAGACTCACAGTTTCTTGCTCCAGAAGTCACAAGTGCCCAGGTGGGATAGCTGTTTCTTTTTTTTTTTTTCCTTTGTCGTTCAATTTTGCTTACTCTGACTTTGTGTGGACCTCACCTTGGCCTCTCCAGAGGCAGATTGTTTAAGTTGGTGTTTTATGATAAAACCTTCTCTTGCCTTTAAGGTGAACACTGTTGTCAGTGGGGCTCTGGACAGACTTCACTATGAGAAAGACCCCTGTGTGAAGTACGACATCGGCCGCAAACTCTGGATTTACCTGCACCGCAGTCGCAGTCAAGAGGAGTTTGGTAAGCAGTGATGTGCCTGGTTTAAGGGTTTAGCTGTTCACCACATAAGTATAAAGATCTGTTATCGTTATTTTGAGTTGAAGCATTCAATAAGGAGCCATTGTCTAGCCTGATTAGGGACTGAATGGAAAATCCATTTTACTCCCTTTAACACCTATAAATGTGCTTGACACAGAATTTTAGTAGTTTGTTCCGCAACATGTAGCATAGACACAAAAATTGGCATTTTTAAGTTGGATGCCTTTTATTTGTTCATCTTTCTATCACCATCTCCCTTTTATCACACTACAATTGTACTTGCATGTAGATGAGAAATTTGTCTCATGTATATATAGAAAACTAATAATTTTCATGTTTTTTCATTCTGCTATCCAGAAAGGATCCATCAGGCTCAAGCTGCTGCTGCAAAAGCCAGGAAAGCCCTACAGCAGAAGCCCAAACCTGCATCCAAGCCTGTGAGTTCACTGCCTTAATTTTAGTTGCATCAAAAATACATCTAAGAGCACGCAAGATGAATTATATCTATCTATATCACAGTTTTCTTTTTGGTTTCCACTGTAGTGAAAGTTATTACTTAAGATCAAGTTTTGTTGTTTTGTAGAAAGTGTTTACTATTGATTATGATTATCAGGCCTCATTTATGTTTCAGAAGTCGGGAACTAAAGATGGAGGCAGTAAAACTCCTGGATGTCTGGAGGCTGGACAAGATATAGGCTCTAATCCCATGTCACCAACGCCCACAACCCCCACCCCAAACACACCCGGAACCCCTAAATCACCCTTACCCTGCACAGCCACCACGCCAACAAAGACTGGAGTCCCAGATACAGTCAAAAGCAGCCCAGGGTCAGTGTGATACAAGATCTTGTTCTTGTTAATATTGCACAATACATACATCATGTTGTGTCTGTGTATTTTAAAATAGACTCTTATCTATGGCTCTTGCCCCTTCTTGGTCTCCCAGAGTTCTTCTTGTGTCCCCCCCCTCGTTGCCCCAGCTGGGAGCCATCTTGCCGACCAGTCAGGCTGCTCCACCAGCTTCACAGCCAGTCACATCCCAACACACGGCACGGATAGTGAGTCATCTGGCAGCAAGCTCTCTCCCCCAGGTACGGGTGGTTTCTGCTCAGCCTGGTCTGGGTTCTTCTGCAGGAAGTCAGCAGGCCACCCTGGTACATCAGACCCCTCACCAGATCAGGATGCCGGTGTCAGTGGCAGCCAAGGGCATTTCACAGGTAATCAGACACACAGCCATGTGTGTTGTTCTGCATACTGAAAATGCATAACTAATTCTGTCTGTTTATCATGTGTATTGATAGACAGTGGTTTCTGTGCCACTGAGGAGTCCATCTGCTAGTAGTCCAGTCCACGTGCCCACTACCTTGTCTGTGTCCGCTGTGGCTGTGGCCAAATCTCAAACTGGATCACCTGGTAGCCCGGGTAACAACCCCACTTCCCCTGCTTTGCTGCAAGGAGTCACCAGCTCAAATATCAAACAGGTGAAGCTCTTTGTTCCAACTGGGATTTTGGTCAAAAGCAGTAATGAGTGCAGAAATTAGTCTTTTGGTTCATTTTAGTTTGGCCTTTTTCCTCCACAATATTATTTCTTGTTTTAACAGAAACAATCTGCAAGTTGTCAAGCTGACAGAAAAATCTATTTCCTTAAATAAGTAACAGATGTAATGATCATGCAATTTACATTCATACAGTTATTTTTTTTTTTCTTCATAGGTGTCCATCACAGGACAGTTGGGAATGAAGACGTCAGGGGCAGCAGGAATTCCAATAACAGCCACAAACTTGCGCATCCAGGGTAAAGATGTCCTACGTCTTCCACCATCCTCCATCACCACAGATGCTAAAGGCCAGACAGTACTGCGGATCACCCCAGACATGATGGCAACTCTTGCCAAATCCCCAGTTGCAACGGTCAAACTCACCCCTGACTTCCTGAGCACTGCCACCAGTAAGAGCATATCGGCCACGCTTCATGTGACGCCCCCCCACGCTTCACCTTCCTCTGCCTCCAGTGCAATATCCTGTGCTGGGGAAGTGCAGACCACTAAAGCAGGACCCGTTACCTCCACTTTGTTGAAGGCTGCAGGGGACACAGCCATACGTCTGATGCCCACATTGGCAGTCTCTGTGGCTGACCAAAAAACGAGGACTTTCTCCACCGTGACCTCCCCCGACAAGAGTGGCGCCACCATTCGGATAATGCCAGGCCTCGGCGTTATTCCACAGAAACAGGGTCAGACCATCACAATGACGACCACCACTGGCAGCAAACCTCTCACAGCATCCACATGTGCTAATGTTGTGACCATGGCTGCTAGCGTTGTGGCTGGTGCTAAGGGGATCACAGTGGCTCCTGGAGCCTCGGGCTCACCTCTGACACTGGGAACAGCTACAGCCACTGTGAGGCAGGTCCCTGCTACTGTGGTTTCTACACAAACAGTAAGAAAAATGTTTCTGAACATATTTCAGAGAAATTACAGGGAATTTTGACCATCGGTTCCATTGGATTAGGTATGCAGCTCTTTTAATCTTGATAATTTTAGCTTCACTTGAAGTAGTGTGTAGAAGCTAAGAATGCCAGCCAGGTAAAAAAAAATCGGGATGAACATGTAAGAAGCAGTTTGGCCTCTAGGGGCCACCGTTGATCTCAGTTTTGTTTCACTTTGTTTGCTTCTGTGGAAATGTTATGCTTCATTGTGCTCTTTCAGTATCCATCTGACAAAAGGCAGGAGTTTGATATGTATTAATAGATGTTTAAACACTACACAACAAACATCTCAGATTACATAAAATCTTAATAACATTGTTCAAACTAAACTGCTCTGATAGACCATTGTATGACATGTAAGTGGTGTTGATAAGATGTTTTGTTTAGCGGGTTTAATCAAATGTTTGTCTGGGTCACTAATCCAGATCATACATAAAGATATCATGTAATAGAATTGTCAAAAGCACCAGCAGCGCCCACAGCAAGGGGTGCATGAAACCTCAAACCAGGTGGGAACTGGGATTTCAGGATCTGAACTGCATACTTCCTCTCAAACGTCTCTCTGAACAGTTGATTTATCAATTTGCATGCTTTCCTCTAGAGAGAGTCACACAGCATCAGGGAATCTCATCAGGTTCCTCTTCTACTTTATGAATCAATCGGACTGTATAATATTTTTAGGCATGATCACTGAAGTGAATATTCAGGTGTCTCTGCTTAACCATGCCATCTTTTTTCGACAACATAGGGGAAGCTACCTGCACGGATAACTGTGCCCCTCTCTGTCCTCAACCAACCACTGAAGAGCAAAAGTGTTGTGACCACACCGATTGTCAAAGGAAGTCTCAACACAAAGTTAGTTTCACTGTTATTTCTTTTTTTATTTTCAGTATATTTCTCTTGGAAAAATCTCTTCCAGACAAAACAAATAATTTAACAGTTAAAATTCAGTTAAACTCAAAATGTAAAATTAGTTGCATTAGCTTTATGTTTTTTGTCTCTTTGCTTTCTCTTCTGAACAGTATCAGCAGTCTGGGCAGGAACATCATCCTTACCACCATGCCTGCTGGCACAAAGCTGATCGCAGGGAACAAACCAGTCAGCTTTGTAACAGCACAGCAGTTCCAGCAGCTTCAGCAACAAGGACAGGCCACACAGGTTAGCTTCTATTTCACTTTTGTGTGATGTTTTGTTTTAAGTGAGTCAGGATTGTCAAGAAATCAGAAATAATGTATTTCACAACATTTGCAAGTTTTTAAAAAATGGGTATATATATAAATAATAGACAGACAGACATTTATTGAGTTTCAATTTTATCCTTTTTAGGTCCGGATACAGACGGTCCAGGCACAGCAGCTCCAGCAGCACATGGCAGCAAGCTCCCCAAAATCTGTTTCCACAGTAGTAGTCACAACAGCGCCTTCTCCTAAATGTCCTCCTGATCCCCCACCTGCACCTCAACAGTGATTCCCTTCTCATCAGCCAGCAATGAATCGTAGGTCCAGTGCACAAAATACACGTGCCTGTATCTGGTTGTTGATGTACTTTTGTTTTCATGCTTGTTCAGGATCATTTGACTTGTTTCTACTCCCTCAAGCAAATTAATCGGACTTGATGAGGAGGATACCCACAAATGCCTGAAACGCATACTTCTTTGTAAACATTATGACTTGTGTTGAGATTTACACTCTCTCTGTTGAAGCTGTTTGATCTCAGTTTTCAGTATATAGTCAGAATTATCCCACAACTAAATGTAATCTTTTTAATTTTCGATCCTCCACTTTTGTACTCCACAAATATTATGTAAGACAGCTCACCAGGCTGCAGTCTTTTGAGAAATTATGGTTTACTTTTTCTTTTAGGGGTTTACACACTTTGAAAGGAATGGTTTATTGATATTTCACCTAAATTTGATCTCAAACCACAACTTGGAAATTCAAATTAAACTACCGATTCAAATGTCTTTATCAATGTCCATACGATTTTGTCAATGCTTCTTAGTGTTTGATGTAATGTGATAAGAAAAATGTGATGTGAGAGGGAAACAAGTCTGTGATTTATTTGAATGTTGTGACTGATTTGTTTTAATGTTATTTTGTTCTATCAGCTGTTTTACCTTGTTTGATAGCAGGTCATACACTTTACCCATACATTTCTGGTTACATTTTATGTAACATGTACTTTTTGGGTTTTTATAATACTTCAACACACCATAATAATACACCTGTTTAACAGAAATGTGTTGTGTTATATTTGTATTTTTTAAATTTTTTACAAAACAATTGAAGTACATTGTGCAAAACAGCAAAGTTGGTCTTACATGTAGACCATCGACATAAAAGTGAAATTGAATATCAGCAAAACAGAATTTGAATCATGCATTCACTCTTCATCCGATTCTTCAAGCAAAGCTTTCTGGGAACTTGTTTTTGATGATGTAGTTCTCATTCCAATCTCTACGTCTCGTCCGCGTCCTGAGAATCGTTTCACTGTGCTAAAGGAATGAGGAAAAAAAATGAGGATGTGCTAAAGGAATGAGGAAACAAGGCTTTCGCAAACACATCCATAACATAAAATTATACAGCCACACAAGACCTGTCCAAGCCCACTCGAAGTGCTCCTGTAAGTTTTATCTGGTCAGGAAAAGAAGACACTAATCTAGTCTTCAGTTTTGACCGGTATTGTTGCTGCAGTGCAGTTTTTAATCATGTGTGCATCTCCTGTTGTACCAGTGTGATCACAAGGGTGCACAGACACATTTCAGCTGACTTGTGATATACAAATAAAAAACATGTAGACATAGGTTTCAAAAAGGCTTTGCAAATATCTTTAAGGCCTTTTTAAACACTCATTCAATATGACCAGTAGGCCTTAGGCATGTGTAACTTGCTGAAATGAACATAAACAAAACCATGTTGACTATAAAAACCCCACAGGGTTCTTTCAAAATGCAGAAGTCCCATTGTATTTTCTGTTCAATGAAAGCTAAGGAACTAAGACTCCCTAAGACTCTGTCATTATTCGATCAAGTTCAAGGTGACCTTGCACCAGGCTGGAGAGCAAGCCCTCCCATATCTTCTTAATTTTTTTTATTTTATATTTTTAAATAAAGGACCAGCAACAGTCGAGGAGCTCACCCCCTCTACATGTGAGGACATCTAAAGGCAAGTCTGACCTATTTTTTGTTTGGCTGATTGTCTTTGCGTTGTCATGAGACAGACGGGCCCATATTATTGTTACATACCAACAGTGGTTTAACTAGTTATTGTTTACTTCTGCCTGAAGCCTCCCCTCAGAATGAATCCAAGCTACCATGTCAAGTGAATTTAGTCAAACTGAAGTAAATATGTGCATTTAAGGCATATTACACAAAATATGTTCATCACAGAAAAGATTACAAAGTTTACTGCCCTGTGATGTAGTTATGATGAATGTGAAAAAGTGGATAATGCACACTGCACAATATAACTTTGTTTTCATTACAAATGTTTATTCTGTATTTACTTTATCTATTGCTTTCAATAACGGATGATTGTACCTCTAAAACTTGTTTAAGTAAAGGATGGGATACTTACAACCAAACCACAGAGGAGGTGCAGGTGACTAAAAGCAGGGCCACAGCTAAATGCCAGCAGAAGCACATTGTGACAAACATGATGTTGTCATGTAGTTTTAAGTCCCACTCTGGTCCCCTCAGAGGGTAAAGTACGAATCCAATCTGAAACAACAAATATTGTGATGTTAAGTAAAATATTACAGGTGTTTACTAAAACTGACATGCTTGTATTTGCTGTTGGTGTAAATGGGCTCAAACTGTCACCTGGTAGAACCACGAGCCCTGCAAGATGAACATGCACGCTCTGAACAGTTCCAGAATAATGTGGTCTCTTATGAACACCTCCAACATGGTGCCGGCCGACCCACCAAATACAGCCACCAGCAGCAGGGTGTGGATGTGAGCGTCCAGAGGGGGGCGCATGTGCACGTGGTAGTAGAACAGAAACCCTGGATGATGGGTGAGGGGACACAAAATGTAGCTCAAATGCATGTGACAGACACGTTTTGCGATGTAAAACAAAATGTGAAACTAAATTGGGCCTCTTCACTGCTTACCTTCAACAAAAAGAGCCAAGGAGACAGCAAGGCGGTCCACACCAGACGGAACCAGTCTGGACGCAGTGCTGGCAACCAACGCTATTCCTGAGATCCCAAAGAACAGATACATGGTGCTGTGCTGCCAGTTCATCAGCTTGACCCACGAACCGTGCTCTCTGTCTACGAGACGAGCATGTGGCCCATCCACCACAAACTGCTCCACCATAATGCCTGAGGAGACACAACGTGAGACAAACAAGATGACTCAACAGGGTTTTGAAAAATTTAAGCGCGCAGAGAGATTTAGACGTGCGACTGACCGACAAATGAAGCAAAGATCATGAATCCTCCCTCGATGTAGTCCATTTTCTTGTATACAGGCGGCCTAATCTGTCTTCCTTTAGGCTGATTTGTCCTCCAGTAGTGCTGGAGAATGTGTTTCACTGTCAGCCAGAAGCCATAGAACAGGAAAAAAGAGCCAGGAATGGCATGTCCTCCAAAGTTAGCCATCCTTCAGCCTGAAAACGCAAGAAACATACCTGCTATCAGGAACATGCATTTGAGAGAACCATAAGAGGTATTATTTTAGTTCAGTTTATTCCTTTGACTGTGAGAGTACTGAACTTTGGCTTGTGTGGCTTTACTTTATGATGTTTAGCCATGTAATGATTACAAGCAATCAAGTGTCAATTAAAGGAAAAAGGAATAAAAAAAAAAGGAGCACTTGCCAAAGAGTCATGATCATAATGAAAAAAAATGGCATAGATAGGTTATTGACAAGTAAGTGTCAATATAAAGTTACATTATTAAATATTAAATATAGTGCAACCTTGTCAGATATGCATGAAGAGCATGGATCAAATATTCCCAAATGAAAACAATACATGCAATTTTAGGATGACATAGAGTTAATTCTGAGTCAAATGTTTCATGTTATATTAATAATTAAATCATCAAGGATCCACCGTAGAGTGGGCACAAAGAAATGTTAATTACTTGGAAAGATGTCCTGTAGTTCATCTGATTGGGGCGGGTTAGTAAAGTGAGCCCTTTAAGCTGCTCATTTGTCTTGCAAAATGAAATTCAAATGAAACAGGGTGGTTTGGCAAATGAATGCGTTGGCTACCTACGTTTAAAATAAAATGAAAAAGAAATTTGTTCTTCAGTTTTTGCAATATTGGTCACAATCACCAAAGAAAGAAAATATGAAAATCCAACCTATTTGTGAGAATTAAAAATTAGATTAGTCTTCCTGTTGTATTGTCCATAGAGGAAGTGTGAATTAGTGCTGTTTTTGTGTTCATGGCTGAAACAATGCTCGTGAAGTTGACCCTCTAACTTCCTCTGACTGTCCACAGTATAAGAGTGTATGAAGCACGGGTGTGTTCGAGATCTGCATGTTCAGTCAGACAAGTTTTTCTTGACTATCCCTGTTTGACTTGAAGGGACACAGGATTCTGCACATTTTACACTCTCACACAGTTTCAGGTAAATGAAACGGAGACACAGGCCTGTAGGTAAATATAGTTTCTCCTAACATATGGATTCTAAAATTTAATCACAAATGTCTTTTCGACGGTCTGTTCCCATACGCAAGTTCCTTTAGGACTCCCTCAAAATGAGCCTTTTCTATCACAGTCATAATGGAAGACCAACACAAAGTACATACCTTATTCTCTGCTGCTAATTCCCAAATGCTCAGGAGGTTTGTGGAGATCTGTGACTCTTGGCAGCTGCCAGAGTGAGAGCACTCTAGAGTCTGTGTAAACCGTGCACACCTGCTGTCTGCACCTCTAACCTGTACTGACATCACCAGAAAGCCCCACCCATTTGAATCGGTTTCTGTGACTAAGGGACATCCTCCAGGGAGACAGCTGTGACGTTCAGGCGAAAAACAATGCCTGACTAAAGATGAGGCTGTTTATTCAGGTGTTATTAATAAGAATACAAAAACCTTAATGAGGACTATTTTTTAAGGATAATGAAATTAAATGTCAATATTATGCAATATTATGCAAATTAAGTACATAACAACAAATGTATAATTTATTAAATTTTTGTTGATGCCAAAATGTAAACAAGAGTGTACACAATGATCTTCTTTCTAAGCCACTCAAACATTTAGCAGAAGGCGATGTTGAGTAGTCTTGCCTCGTAAATATGTTACCGTTCTTAACTCATAAATCACTGAAGAGTTACGTCGTTTTTGTTGTTTTATTCACGTTGTATCCAATTTCCATTAATATACATCCAGGCTTGACTTGAGCTTTAAAACAATCTTCAGATGACACTTATAACAATTATAACAACATCTGACTGGTAACATAGCGCAGAGGAACGGTCAAAAAAACTTTTTTTATGAGTACCTATAGCACTCCTGCTAATCTACGTACATATTTATTAGCATTGCTCCGTGTGTAGCAATGCAAAAGTGCAATGCCTACTTCAGTTGCTGTAGGAAATTTGATAACTACACAAAAGAGGCAGTAATAGTGTAACACAACAAAAGTGGCAGAAAAACACACTGTCACTTGCAATAAAAATCTCAACTATCCTTAACACAGAATTGGCTCCTACAAAGAGATTCATTACATTTTTTTAAAAAACTAAGCTTAATTTAACTAACTAAATTTAAGCGCACAAAAGTTATTTAGTGAAAACTTAGCTGTGCCGTTGAGTTAACGTGTAAACTCAGATACAAACTGTGTGCACAAGGAGAGGCAGCAGTGCTGGCCTGCTTCAATGAACTTTGCACCCGTTTTCAATAAATCTTTATTGCCGTCATTATCATGTTCAAATGATGATCGATCTTCAGGTAAAGTTAGTTATTAAACAGCTTCTTCAATTTCAAAACTGAGTGTTGTTTTTTTTTTTTTAAAGGCTTGTCTTGTTGTGTTTGTCATTAAAGCTCAGATTGAAATACACACATTAAAATAGCCATGAACATCTGTCTTGGACATGTGGGGATTATAGTATCACACAGAATAATTTCTTCTCTCGAAACGGGTTCTCAGAAGAAGGAACCGGAGTCACCAGGGGGTCCTCTTTGGCGTGAGCTTCACAGTAGGCCATCAGCTCGGCTGCTGCTTTTGATATCTGTACAAAAAAGTTGTAGGTGTATGTATGTGTCAAAAAGGGGAGAGGAAGAGGATAAAAAACCCATTTTAAATTAAATCAATATCAATAAAAAGTAAAGCAAAGAAAATTAAGACTTTTATTTTGAAAAGTTTGAAAAGAAACGTTAATTTAGATTAATATGAAAATTAGTCAATCTATAACTAAAACTTTAATGTCATCTCTGGCCATATAGTTCACAACATGCTGGCTCACCATCATCCTCTCTATGTTGACCTCCAGTTTCAGTTGTTCTACCGTCTTCCGAGCATCTGCGATCTTGGCCATGTTGTTGGACATCCTGCACCTTTCCCTCTAAAGTCAGCTGGCCTGCAGCAAAGCATTGCATGACTGAGTTATCAGACAAGAACCGAGAAACCAAGCGGGCAGATAAAATACAAACATGGTCACACTCCTAAAGCGCACATGGAAAACACAGAGCCTGATGATTCACTGAAGATGCTGTGGTTAGAGTCTGTTTCAATTTGCTCGTTAATTCTGCTCCTCGGGTCTCAGCTGCAAGGTGCACAGGGAGGGTCTCAAAGGAGGAGGGCAGGGGAGGGGAGGCAGAGCGGCTTTCCCAAGGGAGGGCATCCGCTAGCTGAGAATGTAAATACACCTAACATTAACATTAACACGTTGCTCTTTCAAAATACATTTACTGCAGATGGAGACTTTATCTTAATGCTTTTAGTCGCCCCGTCGTTGTTTCTACACAGCTGCTATTGTGTTGCTCAGCTGCACAGACTGATGCAAGAGATCAATCAAAGATTTTTGAACCTCTTCAAGAGCAGTGGATGAAAAGCATCATCAGTCAACAAGAAAAGACTATTTATTTTTTCTACTCATGCATTTAATTAATACTTCTAAACATGCCACCAATATCAGCACACATGTATGTAGAGATGCACAGTCTGATATAAGACGCTTCCATAAATCTGTTTAAAAAATCTGTTAAAATCTTTGAATTAAACAAAATCGCACAGTTTCTTAAGATTTGTACTTATTGTAGTCATTCGCAGCATCACTCACCGCAAGACCAACAGCAACCGTCCGGGTTCCTGCAATGAAAGTCTTTGTCGCTGTCAACGGGTTCCTCTGCTCCAACTTACAGCAACAATTGAAGTGAGATCAATGTCAAAGATGAGGAGGAAAGCTTCAATATGTTCCCTCCTTCAAATAATAAGCCGTGGTTCTGCCCCCAGGATGGGCTCAGTGCAGCAGTTAAAGGCAACATGTGGTGTGACCTTCATCTCCTGAGTCTCTATCACTCCCTTACCTGAGGCAATACCCGAGCGTCAAGAGGGAACATTCAATGTAGTTTTTTTAAGCGCGTAAAATAAGATATACATTTAAAAGGGAATTTAATGGAAAGAAATAATGAAGCAGCTTTTTTTTAATCTTAACTGTAACTTGAAAAGACGTTAGACTATAACGAGGAAGCTCTCAAGAGAATAGGCCAGCTTGTTTGCTAGAGTTTAATTAATTTTCCGATTTGTAATTAATTCCTACATGAATATTAAGGCTCTAATACTTTAATATGTATTAACTAAGTGCATTCATCTTAAACACTGGTCTGGTTTTGTGACAGGAAGACTCAATAATAAATAATGATGATTAATAGCAAGTTCATTATGTGGCAAAATTGAATGTTAGAATCAAATAAAAAATATGTAAAAAGTCTTCAAAAGGTTATCTATTACATTTCTGTTTCATGTGCTTTTATACTGTAACAAATGACAAAATTACATGTTTTAGACAGCTGCATTGTTGAAAAAAAAAAGCTGTGAAAATAAACGTGGTAATAAAAGTGCTTCTCTTTTTATTTTATTTTTTATGTTCTAGAGCTACCTGGAGCTTTGTTCAGAATTGCAGTATGATAATAGTAAGCAATGAAAAATACTTCAAGAACCTAATTCTTTCCTACATAAGAGCGCTGAATATTGTGCAATATATCCAACAGAGAGTTTGCAAGGTAAGTGACTAAGTTCCTGTTCCTGTGTTCCTGTTTCAAAGTGTGATTTTTCTCCATAGACAACAGAATTATTTGTTTCACATCGTACCTTTCCTTCACAAGGCTGCCAGTCTTTCCTGTAGAGCTGACAGCTATTCCACATAGCAGCAGGGGGCAAAGAGGCAGTGTTATGAAGTTAAATGTCATGTGCCTCATTAACATTTGTTTCCCTGTAGTAATTGGTCTCTCTCTGTGGAAGATGTGGGACCATATGAGTAGAAAGAGCTGCTGCTTCACTTAACTAACCTCTGTCATCAAGAGCCCAAAGATGCAATATGTCCGGAGTTATGCTGCATAATTCAGCGTTAAGATTTAGTGATCCTATTCGGGAAGAACTTAATATAGTTGCCTAAGTTTGACACATGAAAATTCTGTGTATCCAGACAGAAAACCAGCATGTCTTCTCTGTCGTACTGTTGGTTTATGGCAGATGCCACATCACAGAATCAATGACACCAGAGATGAGAGTCATCAACACTGGTGTTCATATGTTAAGCACAAAAGAGCTGACAAACATATTTATCTCAGCCTTAAACAGCTGCAGGATCACTGTCATCTCCACTAACTAAAACACAAGGACCCTGCCAAGCATATGCTGCACACATTTGAAGGATTATGTAGCTGTAATTGTGGCCTTGTCGTCTTGTTAACGGCAAATTGGTTTCATCGCTTCTGTTCTCAGATCACAGGAAGTGGTGAGTGTATGAGTACACAGAGGTACATGAGATAGCTTGCGTTTTTCAGCCCGCTTAAAAAAAGGCATATATGTAAATTGTATTTTTGTAGGCTAGTAGCTTATATTTTCATTTTAGGTATACTAACTGAAGCTAAAGTAGCTGAACATGCAACTGATCAAAAAAAGTGGTATTTGCATCTATCTATTATAGATATACTATACGCATGATAGTTAAAGACTGTATGGTGAATTGCTATTGTTTAGTAC
>JAOXYL010000078.1:9976627-9993908 GCA_028564955.1 Terapon puta
CAGAAATAAACACAGAAGAGCCCCTGCTGGCTGGTTCGAACCCAGAACAGCAGATCACTGGACTGTACTGTCTGTATCTCACGTCTATGATACAATTATAAGCAGTCACTTGCGCATAAACATGTTAAGCTTGTCACATTCTGTATGGCACAGAGCGATGATGATTAAAGTTTCGGAGAGATTTATCGCCTTTTTTAAGATCAGTGTTTAAGATTAGATGTTGCCTATGTGGGTGTGTGTCTCTCATAGCACCGTTGCCCTCCTGTGTGCTCCAGTGAGGTGGTTGCTGTGGTTTCGTCTCACAGTGCAAAGACATGCAAATTCGATGAATCAGCCCTTGGCCGGCGTGTAGTTGTCTGTGGTTGTCTGTCAGTGCTCACGTCCTGATGGACTGGCATACTATCCTGGATGCTGACCAGCTGGCTTAAGTTTTGCATACATTTTACATGAGCTCACAACTAAAATACTGCCATAAAAAGTTATAACTAATGTTTGTGAGTTTAGACGAGGGAAATTACCAAGGACATCTATAATAGCCTGCTTTTGGATTTTTATGTGTTTCATCTTCAGTTATCTTGCAAAATTTCAACAGGGTGTCTGTGAGTCGGGCCATCAAGCCATTTGCAGAACCTGGGCGGCCACCTGACTGGTTCTCTCAAAAGGTAGGGCAGAACTCGCAGCTCAATTCATGGCCTCTGCAGCAGGTATGCCACAGTGTGTGTTGTGCTTTTCACAAAGCTGTTCTTGATTGTCCTCTGTGCCCTTCACAGCACTGTGCCTCCAAGTACTCTGAGCTCCTGGAAACAACAGAGGCCCCAAAGTGAGCGCATGAGCGACTTTTACCTCGAGCATGTTTTTGTAGATTTCATAGCTCTGTACTTCCTGACACATGCATTGAGAGTGTGTGCCAGAAAACTAATAATTCACCTGTTTCCTTCAGGCGGAAGCGTGGCGAGAAAGGCGAGGTGGTGGAGACGGTGGAGGACGTGATAGTGCGCAGGCTGACGGCTGACAGGATTGATGAACTAAAAAAGTTGATCAAAGAAACGCAGGAGAAGCACAGGTATGCCAGCATGGGCTTCAGTACACTTCAGTAACAGGTCACCCTCTATGGCGTGGTTGACGTGGTGCCGTTTCCACAGGAAGCTGAAGAGAGAAGCTGAACTGATCCAAGCAGGACATCTAGATTCCAAACTAGAGGAGTTATGGGAGGAAATTTTGCAGTAAGGAAGATTTTTTCTGAGCTTTTCTTACAGTGATACAGCGCATCTGTATTTTTCTTGGTGAAGCTTTGACATTACAAACTTTAATCTGATGTGTGTCTGTCAGGAAGAAGAAACTGGAGGAGGAGGACGCAGAGCTGAAGCGAAAAAACACAGATGCTACTTATCAGGGTATCTCCGTCACTTTTAAGGGGTATTTTGGGAGGAAACGCTGATGTTGCAGTAATTTAATTAATGCTCCCTAAATCATATGTTTACCTCAATTAAGATTCAGGAAAATTGTTCAGTTGAAACATCCTCAGCTGTTCATTCTGCAGTCTCTTGGTCCTGTGGTTTTTAATGCTGTCTGTTATTCAACTTCAGCTGAAAGTGTAACAGATTTGGTTGGTAGATTGATTGATAACATTGTACAGCTAAGCTGCTTTGACTGGATTTCTGTGGAGTTGCTACAAACAATGCACAGGAAAAATAAATTATATTTTCTCTGCATAGTTGGTGTTTCAGAGGCTCAGCTCAACTGTACTAGTTTTGGCTTGGTCTTAGCTTTCAGTCTCATGCCCACACTTAAGCATGTCAACATGATAAAAATTTAGTATTATTATTATTGCATTAGCATTTTGAAGTAGTTACAGATAACGCCACTAAACTGTGTCAGCATTTTTTATATGCTGAGCAAGTGTCAAATATTCTGTCATGACCTACTGGCAATGCTAGAAAGTCTGTGGATTACCAAAGTCGGTAAGGTTCATCCTCTGCGGACTTCACCTTTCCATATTTCGGAGCAGAGCCAAACTGCTAATCTGGTTAAAAGCAGGATAATCATGGCACTCTCTTTTTTGCTAAAACAAAAGGAAACAGAGAAAGTGGAACATCAGCGTTTGTGTGACTGATAAGAAATTCTTGTCTGGGCCGTTCCTCCCTCTTCCAGCCAGACAGGTGGCAAAGAACGCGCCTAAACGAGTGCCCGGCCTCACCATGAATTCGCCCTCAGGCTGCAGCTCCCCGAGCCAGGAGCTCTCACAAGGCGACCCACTCGAGTGCTTGACACTGGATCTCGCATCAACAAAGAACGTAAGTCACTGAAGGTCCAAAGATAATTAAGGTCTCCTGGCAGAGACACATTCGAGACACAGCAGAGTCGATTGCAGATTGGTCATTGAAAGTTTCCATGTATTGGCACGGCAACATGATTTCACATTTCCCTCTGTCTGTCTCCAGGGGTCAGGGCCAGCCAGATTGATAACAGTCACTGAGTCTTCTGGACCCGGTAATGAAGACATCAGCCACGGATCGCTTCTGGACGACCCCACCCAAAAGAAGCTACTGTGCCAGAAAGCCACACCGCCACCGTCTCCACTCCTGTCAGAGTTACTTAAGAAAGGCAGCATCCTGGCCACAAATTCCAGACTGGTACGTGGAGGAGACTCACTCTAATATGCCAAGAGCACCAAGCGCCATAATTAATACATCCTAGCCTGCAGGACATCCCATCTTCATCTCAAGTAGTTTATCATTTTGTCTTCCATTCTGTGGATTTGCTGGCTGTGGTTTGTTATGCCACTGTTGCATCATGATTTTACTCACATTATTGGCAAATCTGTAATTAGGACTAAAGAAACACTGTTTGATTTGTAACGCTCAGCCTGTTTTCACCTCAGGACATCTCAGTGTTAGGATTTTCTCTCAGTAGATTTGCTCAAACTCAGCAAAGTTGGACAGGGTGCACGCGTGAACGGCCTGCTCCAGTTAATTCCTCCCCACTTTGAAAATGATTCAGGTTCATATTCCTGTTGGAAGCCATCGCCGCGTCCTGAACATGCTCGGTCATTGTCCTGTTTTTTATCTGTGCTGATTTGCACTCTGAATCCAACACTTTATTTTCTCGCATGTTCCTGAAATGAGTTGAATGAAAAAATACAAATGTGTCATTTCACTATGAATTCACCTCTAGATCCATTAGGCATTTATTTTTATGAAGCTTCAAACCTCTGCATTATAGCGCTTTATCGCACCACTAAATGTTTCTTCTCTCTGCAAACATCAAGTGGCTGTTTTTTCCTATTGAATAGCTGCTAGACAATCACCTCCTGAAATTGTCAGGCTTGTTTTGTGCTTTTCCATTTCCATCTGATGAAGCCTACTGTGCTCTTGTGAAATCCCAACATGTCAGAATACGTTTATCCTTCACTAGATCTTTGCCTCCTCACATTCCTCCAGTGACACTTCTGCTCTGACCTGCATTGCTGCCTGTAGCACCCACAGCATAAACATACACAGGAGGAATACATTACAGGAATATTTGTATTATTTATAAAATTATGTATACATCTCAAATTCACTTAGACATTTTTTTCAGCATAGTTTTTTAAACATGGGTCAGGTTCTAAATAATGATACTTGGCATGGAAACACATAAAATGTTTGACATGTGTGTGTGTGTGTGTTTGAATCCCAGATTGGGGAGGGTGACGTGTCCACTGGTAATATGACCGGAGCACATGACCTGCAGCTGGCTCCGCCTGGTCAGCCGCTCTCTCAGGCAACAGGTACAGATACTGTGGATAGGAGTGACATGTTTTTTTATACACAGTTCATTTGCTCGACACAGAAATATCAAAACAAACATCTCACTGAATGGCTTATTGTGTTTGATCTGAATCAAAATAATATTTAATCTTACAAAAAGAGGACGGAATATTGTTTTGAAGCATTCTATCTTTAAGTTTCATAGTTTCATGAGTTTTGCTTGAATCCTAAATGTATTTAGACTTTCTATATGAATATGATTCTACTGTTTGCTTCTGCATTAGCCAGGCTGAAGGCTGCACCCTGCGCATTTTCTGTTAATATGTATGGATGTTTGTGCTGCAGGAGCTCCGATGTTGTCTCGTCTCCTGGAGGCAGGTCCTACCCAGTTTTCCTCCCCGTTAGGTTTCATGGTCAGTGCAGACTCTGCTTCTATTGCTCCTCTCTCTGCGGCCACTCCCGTTCCTGTCAACTCCACTGCCTCAGCAGGTACAGGTTTGTCCTCTTTTACCCATATCCAAACCTCTCAGTTCTCAGTCCACAGACTAGACCTCCTTTCATCCTTTATGTCAGCTTCTTTGTAGCTAGTCAACATCAAACTTGTTGTCATGTGATGTGAAGTTATAGCCACAGTCATTACACGTTATGGTAACAGGTAAAGTTTTAGCAAAATAAAAGCACAATAGTTTAAACTAAAATACTGATTAATGATAAAGCCTGAGCTATTTGTGCTATAAAACAAAAAATGTTACAAGCTGCCGCTGCTGAAAGTGTGTCTGGAAAAAAATATATAGTGGAAAATCAGTTAATGTCTGTTTGCAGAGGTTAATGTGATGGTGCCATCCGTGCTCGCTGGATGCCAACCTGTCTCTGGAGAGGATAAGGTGTCAGAGCTCAGTGAGGAGGACGTGACTGTTTCATACATGGGAGATGAGCTGGACTTGAAGACGGTGGGGGACATTATTGCCATTATTGAGGACAAGGTACTGTGTATTTTCACCGCACTTGAGATCAGCTGTACACAAATGAAAGCATCTTTAATGGCTGTCTGGGGGTGTAAAAGAAAATTAAGTTCTTTTTTAATTTTGGGTTATTTTTTTTGGGTTAGGGTTATTATTAATCCTGCAAGTTATGACAGTACTTGACTCACCAGATAATCAGATTACTCTTGTATGTAGTCATATAGTCAAATCTGTTCTTCCACAGGCGGACGAGACTGCAGAGGCTTTGGATGCAGCAGCAGTTGAGGCTGCTCTGTCGCTGTGTGAGGAGAATGGCCACCCTTTGTCCGGTGCCTGGGAGTCTGGGCCCTTCCAGCCTCACGAGTCTCACACTGCACTGCCCACAGGGGTCCCACAGTCATCGTCCCTTCACAGTAGCCTGGAGGGGAAGACAGAAGTGTTAGAAGTTCAGGGTGGGCCTTCGGCTTCACTCTCCTCTCTGTACAGCAGTCAAGATAACTGTCTTGCAGCGTTCCCCACGGGACTAAGGGGACTTCCTCCCACCTCCCCATCCTCATGCAGCTCAAAGAGGTCGGAGCACTGCCACACTGGAGCACCTCCACAGCCCGAGGCAATGAGACAGACAGGAGAGATGGTGCACCAGAAAAGCCAAATTTCATTGGATGTTACCATAAAATGTGAGAGTGAGAAGTGGGCACAGCAAAGACCTGATAAACAGCATGGAGGTAGGCACACTCATGCATGAATATTTGTGTTCACGTCTGTTCATAACATGCATTTTGCATGCAACTATGCATTTTGCATAACCATTTCCTTCTTATTATTCATCTTTACTATCTTGGCAGACTCAGTATTAGAAGATAGCCCACTGACAGAAAGGCATCCAAAGGTATAGCACCCAACGAGGACAGAGCGAACATGATGCTTGTGATTGCTGTACTGAAAATCCAAAGTACGTAGCTCCACAGTATCCCTGCACAGTTCAGTTTGAATCCCTCTGTGTTTTTCTCTGTGTTCGCAGGAGATGAAGGCAGAGGATGGGATAAGTGTTGGGCGAGGAGCGAACGCCTCAGGGATTAAAGCGCAGAATGCGGTCAACGGGCCAGAAGTGTGCGGGGAAGAAGAGGGCGATGGGGTGGAGGGCTTCCTGTCTGAGCCAGACGGGGAGACGGAGCTGGAGCCTGCGGCCAGCGAGAGCGAGGACGGGTACAGCCTCCACACCGCCTCCTCGTCTCTGCAGCTCCACATGACCGCAGACTCCATCCCCAGCAGCCCGGCCTCGTCACAGTTGTGAGTAAAAGAAAACACACACAGCAAAGGAAAGAATCTGATTGTCGAGCAGGAGCAGTACAAGCAGACTCTCTTTAGTTTCTGTCAACTCGCAGAATGAATTTCTCACTGTGCCATGTTGCACATCAGGTTCTGCTTGATAGTACATTCTTTGTGCTGCCTTCCTTCTTACGCGCTGTTATTGTGCAGTTCTGTGAGCAGCGAGGACCTGGAAGCCCTACAGGCCCACAAGATCTGGAAGAAAGCCATTATGCTGGTGTGGCGTGCAGCGGCCAATCACAGGTCAGGATATGACTCGTAACAGTAACGCTAAGAACTATATACATTTCTATTTTTGTATGAATACTGAAACACATACTTGATGTGGTCCTCTTGTAGGTATGCAAATGTCTTCCTGCAGCCAGTAACAGATGAAATTGCACCTGGGTACCACAGTATTGTGCACAGGTAGGTAGATGTTTACTAGTCATATTTTATGGTCATTTGATTTTTTATAGCGGATGCTTGTCACTTTGTGCAGAGAGAAACACAAAAATCTGAGCTTTTTTTTTTTTTGGGATGACATTGAATTATTAAATCTGAAGTCTTCAGTATCTCGTTATAACACACAGGTTCGGCTTGCACCACTCTTGACTCCCGCCCTCACCTTCTCCCCTCTCTCCTGCAGGCCCATGGACCTGGCCACCATAAAGAAGAACATTGAGAACGGTCTGATACGGACCACTGCCGAGTTCCAGAGGGACATCATGCTGATGTTTCAGAACGCGGTCATGTACAACAGCCTCGACCACGACGTGTACCACATGGCTCTGGAGATGCAGCGTGACGTCCTGGAGCAGATCCAGCAGTTTCTGGCCACCCAGCTCATCATGGAGACATCAGAGTCTGGTATCAGCGCCAAGAGCCTGAGGGGCCGTGAGAGCACACGCAAACAGGACTCTACTGACAAGGTGCTTCACTAGAATTTTGACAAAAGCAGAGAGTACAGAAGAAGAGACGAGGGTGAGACAACAGGCTGACTTAAAGGTAGAAGGAAAGTAGGCCTGCCTGACATTTTCCAAAGCACAACTCTAGTTTTTAGACTCATTTCAGGTAGCCATTGGTTTTGTACGCTGTCACAGTCAACTTGCAGAAACTTGAAACTGTCACGTACGAGGTAATCCATCACAGTGAGAATCTTTTTTTTTTTTTAATGCAAGAATCCAGCAAATCCACCACCATTGTCCTCTTCAGCGTCTTTATTAATCTTAGAGCTCTGACTTTTCTGACATCAGTAAGCGAATGCAATACCTTCTTATTGCTGAGTCTGATATTAGATGGTGGATTATCTTTGGACGCATTACTATACAAAGATTATTGAAAAAGGACACTATGCATTGTTCACTGTGGTGATTACGGCGTCCGTTTCAAACACGTTTCAAACCAATGGTTGACTGGAAAGCAAGAAATGTCCATTTTAAAGCACAAGTTATGCTTTGTAAAATGGTAGGCAAAAATCTATAATGTAATGATAATGTCAAGAGCATTATTGACAACTATTTACCAAAGCATACAGTAAGTTTCTACATTACATACATATTCTACCTTCAAGAAAGCTATTGTTTTCCATGCATTTCACAAAAGTATGGAAATAAACTGTCAGATAATTGGCCCAATAAACCACAATTTTGTTTAACGTTTGTTTTTTTGGGGGGGCAAAGATGCATTTTTTAACAATAATGTGATTGAGTGAGGAACTGATATTGTTGATGTTAGAGATTTGTACTAAAACCTGATAAATAAGCATTTGGAAAACACCTACCTTACAGCTACATTGCTGAATATTTGGATTTTTAAAACATTTCTGTAAATCATCTTGATGAAGGCCCCCCTAACGCACTGATGAAATAAAGAAGATTTTCCCAGTTAGTCGGCTAGTGTTGACGAGTTGTTTTTTCACATTTTCCTGGCAAAGTAGCTGCAACACACAAAAATAATCTGGTCACAAGTTTTAAGTGGCGAGTGTTGATATTTCATAGCATACTGTCGTTCACTCTAATCGGGCATTCACAGGAACGTTGGAGCGGTTTGTAAAACTTAATGGTGTGCTTTGAAAAATAGTTGACAAGAAAATGTGCCTGCAGTGTGTTTTATGTAGTTAACAAGTTAAGTGCTGGCATGGTGCTCAAAAAACATCTCATATAAGTACTGCAACTGCAGTGCCGTGAGGAAGTAAATGTTTAAAATGTCCACACACATCCGAGCTTACGTAGAGATGTGTTCTCTCAGTTGTCCCTTTCTTTTTCCTGAATATAGTGTCTTCTCTCTTTCTGGCATTATCTTGCTTCCTCTGGAGACTTTCAGTGCACTTTTGAGTCGCAGCTCTGATTTCATTTTCCCCTTACAGGACACTGTCTCCATGTCCTCTCCTGCCTTCCTCCTTTCTCTTTTTGTAAGTACCCGTCCTTCAGCCATTTAAAACTTTTCTTCATTTTTTCCCCCTTTTTTCCCCCCCTGAAGCAAAATAAAAATGACAGTCATTGTATATGAAAAAAAAACTCATATAGATCTGAACTTGAATAAACATGATAAAAGTCATATGTGGATCAACATCTCGAAGCGCAACTTTTTGTCAAGAGAAACGCTGAAGGTGAAGAGCAATTGTGGTGTAATGGGTTGTTTCTTCCTCTCTTTAACTGCAGGATGGAGGCACCAGAGGGCGCCGTTGTGCCATAGAAGCTGACCTTAAGATGAAGAAATGAATGCGCAGTAAGATTGCCTGACAGCGTCCCCGAGTTGAAGTGAAAAGTGTGATGTCACAAGACTGATGTTATTTTCTGCCAGTTGTGCAGAATCTCACCCTGCATAACGTGCAGTGTAACCTTCGCTTGCACTCTAGATTAAATGAGTAGACTGTAATGTCTCTCTCATTTCTTCTGAGACAGCCATAGACATGGATTACATACCGTATAATCCCAGATTACAGCGGGGCATTCAGAAGGACTAGGTCAAACCTTTCATTGACGTAGCTGTAGGAGACTTAGCCTCTGAAAGATATCAGGTTGTTCAAGTGAAGGTAAAAGTTACTCTCAGCCCACAAATAGGCTGACATTAAGCCTCCAGATTAGTGCAGATGATTTTGAGAAACATACCACAGTGGTGACAATGTCTAAACCAGAGGCCAAAGAGTCAGATTAATCCTGAACATCTGAACGATTGGGGGGCTGGGGGGCACATGATAAATAACCATTTTCAATGCTGGTGTAAAATCAGTTGTTTTTGTTATGGTTTCTAATTTTCATTTTTAAATATGGCTGTATTGTTTGTGATGAATTGATTTTAACCTATGCTACACTTCCTGTGAAACAGTACCTACATGCGTATTCTGATTCATTTCCAGTATTTTTGAGAAGACGTCACGTTAATGAACCGTTTTGTGGACTTTAAATTGTTTAAACAATAAATCTTCATAAAAAGCTCCCAACCCACTATGTTACGTTTGAATTTGCACAAGATTTCTTCCACAGCACTGAACATGCCGCACCAGTTACTTGTTACTGTCAAAGTGCATCTTCTCCTTTTTCTGAAGTCCAACATCACCATGCAAAAATCACTAAGTAAAAGCTTAGCTCTGTATTTTTTTCACATTCATGTTTCCTTTTTAATCTAAAAGCCTGCAGATGTCATGTTATTTAATGTGCTGTATGTCAGCAGGGGACAGCATGCACATTTTTTCAGGAATGGCTTGAAACAGCTGCAGCCACGTAGCACAGAGACGTTAAGCGTCAGGCGTTACATGAGAAATAACTTTCCACTGTTGTCTTTCATAGAACTTCTTCCACAGATGGGATCCACAAAGCGTCCACGCCAGTTTCACATTTGGCTTTCCTTTAGTCATGTTCAGTGTTATGTAAATTGGTCTGATCAGTAAAATGAATTTGTAGCTTTTATTGAACCAGAGCACACTCGTTTACAGGTGTAGCGGTCTATTCCCCCTCTATCTGGACGTCACTGATTGGCAGAGGTGAGGGTATAAAGGAACTCAAATGTTGACTCAGTGCTGTGAAACAGAAAAAGGAACAGATCAAGTCTGTCAAATAACATCAAAGAAACAGGCCACAGTGCAAATGTACAGAAGCATTAACGCCTTGGGCTATAGTAAACAGATGTGTGATATAAATCCATTCAGTGAAAGTTCAGTTTTTGTGTCTTTTTTAAATATAATTTAATGAAGATTTTAAATACAAATATCAGTTCCCAGTATCACTGTCCGATCACTTAATGATGGCCCACCATGACGTGATAGGTCCACATGAACTGCCTTAAAACCCTCCACCTCCAGAAAGATCATGTGTAGTCTTTAACTCCACTGAACAGTCAATGAAGATATTGCACATTCAGACATCCATCACCTGCGTCCTCTCATTTGCTCGATAAATGACCAAACACGCGAGGCATTCAAAGAGTCAAATCAACCAATTAAGACAGGCCAAAATATATTCTGGTTACAACTTTAATTTTTCTGGTGTTTTGGCTGCGTTCTTCATTGTCGCTCATGTGTGCCATCACACTGATACCGAAACCTCTTTTATTTTTTTTTCCCGAATCACAGTAAAGGTTTTAAATTTTTGTGAGTTACAGTGTGGACCTGAATATTCTATCAGTAGTGTGTCAGATGTCATGAAATTATGTGTTTCGCACAAAATAAATACATAACTAATAAACACTCTCACTGGGGTGCATGCAACGGTAACGATACAGAACACAGGGTTAAATATGAACTCAAAAGTGCTTGAGATGAACCTGAATAGAACATAAATATGACAACAGCTAAGGCAGTATGGCAGTCTCAGTGCACAGCAACATGTATTAACGTCCTTAAGAAGTTTGGATAATCGGGGGTTTGTATAAAGAATTAAAATTAAAACTCCACAAAATTGGCGTCCTAATAATTACAAGATCTGACTAGTAAAAGTCACAATTCTGGTTCCTCGCTTTGGAAGAATGAGGTTCATGTCCAGATATTTAATAGATTTAATTTCTAAACAGGATTTAAATTGATAATTCTGTTTATTATGCTTCTTCCTTATAAAACATCAGTATAAATAAAAACATTTATAAAAAGATCTTCAACATATGGGCCAAGAGAAAAATTAGTTAAGCTTGTGCATGGTTCGGGAAAAGAAGGTCCTGCATGCCACTGCAACTCTGCAGATATTGCTCAAGCAATATCACGATTAAAACCCCAGGACACGGTGCAGGACTGTGAGTGGGCTGTTTGGTTGCAGTGGACTCTTTTAGTGACACAAATCTCTCATTTCTCATACCTCTCACCTCAAACATATGACTGCAGATAAAAACACTGATCCTGAATGGCGGAAGCTTAATGACCAATGCAATAAAAGCCTATGCAAGCGGTAGTGCAGAGAGCGGGAGGCCCTACTGTAGGAGAGCTTAGTTTTTGTTTTTTTTTTGGCAAGTACAACCTTTTATAATAAGCACATTTACCTGACACAATGCGGCCATTTTTGTTTTTTAAATTTTACTCTACTCTGCCTCCTAATGCTACAGTGCCAGAGTTCAAATTGCCTGATTAACCACAGTACAGATTTTAAGTTTTTCTAGTTTAGAAATTAGCTGATTTGTCTGTCTTAATAATATGTTAAAGGTACTCTGTCATTTCAAAGTACAGAGGCTCTCAGATTTGTCCAACGACTACAGTATAATTTAAGTCACTGTACTTAATTATTTTCCTACAGAGAAAAAAGAGCCTAGATGCTCAAATAACATTCACTTAATTAACTATTAAATAAATACAGCTAAATTTTCAGACACACACACACACACACACACACACAAAGAAAAAAAACATTCAAGGAAATAAATACAGGAGAACTGGAAAAGCTAAACAAAGAAAACGTGTGAGCATATCACTGCCTTCTAAAAACCCCAAAGGGAGACTCCGCATGTCATGCCATTTCTATAAGAAAGTTTAAAAGGCGCTGAGACACCGTACACGGCGCCTGCCGCAGTGAGGTTGCACTTGATGCTGCCACCACGACAGCCGGGGGAGGGGGGGTCGGCAGCTAACATGCAACTCTTCTGCTCCTACCGTCAAAGGGGAGAAGGCACATTGTTTCCAGCGGCATCATCTCCCACTGACTGCGCCGTACCTAAAAGAGATTTCTTCACAAAGTGGCCAGGTTGGATGAATTACACACTTTTAACAGAAATGCGTAAAAGTCTGTAAAGAAACGCGTTCTCCTTTCCGAAACAGTCCTCATTTGCCTCTCTGACGCCCCACCAGCCGTTGCAGTTTGTCGCAGTTGTCCAGCCTCATCGTCTCCGCCTTCTGCTTTAACCGCTCGTCTCGGTACAGCTGCCCGAGGTTCGCCAAGTCCGATTCTGGAAAGGAGAACAGAATGGCAAAAGACAGATGTATCACAAGTATTTCATCTTAAAAAGGGAGCAGTTGAGAGTGAATTACACTTTTTTCACTTTCATTCTGAGTGTTAGATGAACAGATCGGCCCCCGTAGACATGAAACCGAGGTGCTGCTTGCTTACTTTGCTGCTTCTCTTTCCAGCAGCTGTTCTGCAGGTGTTCGATGTAGTCGCTCTCAATGGTCTTCTCGAGTTCGTCCAGCGCAGCTCCGCGGTACTCCTTCTCAAAGCTTTTATCCACGTAGTACGGCACACCCATGTGCTGCGTTTCCCTGGATACCACCAGCCCCATGGCCCTGAAACCCAAACACCTCATTTTAAAACACACATGGCAGGCCGACCTGGGGGGGATTTGCTAAAAATGTCACAGGGGTGAGTTCGATGGTGCAACAGACTCACGGCTTATAAAATAGACTGTAGGGCGGGTTAGTGGCCATCATCTGAGTAAACACTGATATGAGGATTAGCACCAGCACGGGGAGAAGCTGCAGGAACGCTGTGAAGGTGTTCTGTGGGAAGATAAAATCAGCAGATTACAAAGCAAATAATACTGCATGTAGGCTGCACTGATACACTGTACTCATGCCAGCACGGTACTCTGGTGTCTTTGAAGCAAACCGTCTTCCAGAGCAATAAAAGGCACTTCAGCTATGAGGAAAGTACAGGAAATCAATCGCTGTGAGAATCAGTCACCAGGGAGACTGCAGCCATATTAAAAAGAAGAAGAAGGAAAAAAAAAGCATCCCCCAAAAGTCGCACTTTACTCTGGAGCACGTTAACGATTAGAACAGTGCCTCATCTCCACAGTAAGATCACAACACAACACTGCGGCTGTTTAACAGGGATTTAGTCTTTGTGAGTCACTGACCTGACTCTGGTTTTCCTCCACCACCTCCTCGCGCCTCTCATAAGCACGTCGACGACGAGGCTGATAGAACTGAGAGTAGGAGGCTCCCTGGTTGGTGTACACGTGAATATTTCCTGTAAAGAGACATTCGCACAGTGTTACAGCATCCACACTTCCACAGTAAAACTGTAAATCATTTTCTTAAACCATTGCAACAACAGTAGAGAAACAGTTCTAACAATATTAACATTACTACTACTCAATAAATTATAACAACCACATTTATCTACCCTAATATTGCTCTGTTTTGAAAAGCAGGTGCTGCTCACCTGTGGGAAACCTCCCTCCGAAGAAAATGTTGAAGAGCTCCTCGGGGGAGATGTCGGCCTCGAAGTCTCTGTGGAAGTTTCGGTAGTATCCATGGCGACTGTGGCCGGAGTGTTGGGGTGCATTTGAAGCTGCGGGTTGATCTCCGTATTGATCGTACTGCTGCCTCTTCTCTGAATTGCTGAGCACGGCGTATGCATTGCCTATTGCTGTTGGGAGAGGAGGGAAACATTTGGTCATGATGCACATGGAGTCCGACGCCAATTCTGAAATGCTGGGAGATATATGTTTATATGAATAGTTTATTAGACAAGTGTTTTTTTTTTTCCCTCCCACTTCTAACCTAAAGTGTTTCAGTGAATTCAGTGAATAAGCTGTAAACTACGACTTGAGCCCTTTTTGAGCCTATATCTGTTTACATTTTGTTTCACTGGCATCATTGGAAGTATGCTGGATTAGCTTTTAGCAGTTCCTACTTATAATGTACCCACAGATGTAAAGAAAACTGTGTTTCTTTGGTGCTGAAGGAAACTTGATGTGTTGATTCTCAGGCAACCTGGAGTCATAAGAGCACCTTTTCTCAGTGACCACCAAGTGGATTTATGGACATTAAGCACAAATCCACCGCCACAGAATCTAAAGATGATGTGTGATATGAGAAAAAACAGTAGCGGCTCGTCATTAAAAGAGAGCGGAGCAATGTGATTGAAAACAACTATCTAAAAACTGTGGATGTAAAAGATCAAATAGCAATAAAGGATAAAACTATTTCATCGCCATTTTAGTTCACACATAAAAAGCCAAAACTCGCACCTTTGAAAGCATCTGTGGCTCCTGGAGCAAAGTTCTTGTCTGGGTGAAACTTGAGGGCCAACTTCCTGTACGCCTTCTTCAAATCTTCATCGCTGGCATTTTTGGGAACACCCAGGATTTCATAAAAGTCCTTGCAATTCTTTATCCTGCAACAACAATTTTGGAATGAGTCACTAGGCATCAACTGCACACGTGCACAGCTTTGATTTTAACCAGTGTACCAACAATAAGTTACTCAACAAAAGTTAAATGGTGAAGAAGTGCGGCCGTCTACCCCAGTGCTGCATAAGAGTGTGAAAAACAACTGTAAAAGAACCCAGAGCACCTGAGGACACCCTGCCGTTGCTCCTCGGTGTAAGTCTTCTTTTCGTCGCTGTTCGCACCACTCGTGTCATTGCCCCTGATGTCCTCGTCTCTCCAGCCCGATGGTGGGGGCACGTGGTTGGCCTCTGGACTGGCAGTTCCTCCATTTCTCACTATGGCATCTATCAGCACTACAGACAGGAGCACAGCGACTGAAGTCAACCAGAGTTCAGGTGTGACTAAGGAAAGCCCAAACGAGTCAGAAGTCACAGTGAAATTCATGATCACAGGCCTACAGAAACTCAAAACTCAGATGGTGACATAAAGAACACTGAGTATTTTTTGACTCTCATCATTTTCATACTCAAACTAATCTATGACTCCTTGTGCCAAGACATGTGCTCATGTTTCTCATTTATTCAGCTTGTTCCCTTCAGGTGTTACCATCCATGCTGCGATGCATTCAAAGACTTAAATCAATGGCTACTTGAGCCGACAATGGTGCCACTTCTGCAGAGAAAAAAAAAGCATAACATATATATATTCACATATGAAACAAAGTAAAGTGGCTTGGGACAGAGTCAGACTGCCTCACATTCTGTGACCTGTAAGGAGGGGAACAGGGGGGAGGGGGGTAGTCTTTAAAAAGCAATGTATTAAACCTGCAGCCTGATCGGACACCAAACACTGGGCTAAATGTTTGCAGCCCCCCTCTGCCTCTCATATTGAAAACATAATATCGGTGCATCCGTCCTGAACAGGGTTTTATCGCAGCGATCCGGCCGGGAGGGGGGTAAGTTTCCCGTCGCTGACAGCCATTGCTCAATGTGCGTCAGCTAAATTTACCTCTGGCCCGGGTGCTGGGGTAAATGTTCTGGGCTTCGTGCAGCAGCTGCAGCGCCCGCTCCTTCCGCCCGGACCGCAGGCACAGCTTCGCCTTCTCGATCAGCCGGTCGGCCTCCTCTTTGTCCATGCCTGCGGGTCGCCGTGTGCGGAGCTCAGTGCCTGCTGCGCGCCGTGCGTCACTGTCATGTGGCGGGGCCGAGCCGCCGCGGAGAGCCGGGGCCGGGGCCGGGACGGGCGCTCGGCTTTTTTGGTGTCGCTCGGCCGCGGAGCGTTACTCAGGTGGAGTCCGCAGTCCGTCAGAGTCCTCCGCGGTGTCCGGTTATCAGGCGGCGGCGCTCGTTGTTGTTGGTGCTGTCGTTGTCAGGCTGTAAACAGGCCCACAGCTGGCACATTTTTAAAACAAAGTCTGAAAAGTGGACTGTTTGTGCTGTTTTTTTTTCTGGTTAAAGGGCCGCCGTGGTTGGATTACGGCGGAGCTGTGATGGAGATGCGGTGGGGGCAAGGCGGAGCGACGTCATATCCTGTGAGGAGAAAAAACAAAAAAAAACCCAAAACAAAACAAAACACGGTTTATATGGAGGAAACATGTGATTTACTTATTAAGTCTGTTAGTGGGTTGGGCTGATTGTCTATTTACTTGCTTTCTTCCTGTTTCTTTCATATTGCATAAGACATAACGGCGCCTTGAGTGAAATCAGCAGGTGTACGCTGATGATGATGCTGCTTTCAGGGTCCTCCTCTAAAGGCGTTTCTCCGAGGCTGGCTGTTGGTGCATTCAAGTGCCTATGACAGTTCTAACAATTTTATTTTATTTTTATTGTCATCGTTATTATTATTTTAGCCATAAAGTGGTGCATTGTTAAATTTTCACTCTAGTGGCAGACGACAGACAGCAGACACGTAATGTATGTTTTTTAATATAGAAAACTATTAAAAGTTATTTTGAAATATATTCAAGATATATAGAAGATTTTCATTTAATTGTTGAAGTTTTGTCATCTGCTATCATCAGTGTTTTTTTGTTTGTTCGGCCATAGTAAATATTTACTCGCAATGCTTGCACAGATGAAAAAAAACAGTCTACCACTGGCTTCATATGCTGGTGAGTTGAAGAGGAAGTCTGTTGAGTTATGTGTGATCTACCGTCCTGGGGGGAGCGTGGTGATATTTGGACTCCGACAAATGCTCTCTCTCTTCAGTGCACCTTCAAACTCCTGTGAGTAATCCACAGAACTGGCACTGTCCTGTGCACCAACACAGCTGCGTCCAGGCCTTGGTATTTGAGGACCTGAGAGTGAGAATGGGCTGCTGGCTCGGCCTAGTTTCTCAATTAGAGAATCAGGGCCGAACACCAGGCTGTTTTCCAGTGCACACAGAGAATGGACAGCTGTGAATGAGATAAACCTTAAATCTGACAACCAACCAACCATGTGCAGCTTGTGATATTTCCAGAAAAGTCTCCACTTAGACCGAGGTAATAATATTGCACATTCTTGGGTTTCATCAAAGGGCCATAGGCTCAGTAACTTTATGTGGTGATAGATAGTGACTCAGCAAATATTTATTTCAAAGAAAGTCCTTGAGATTATTAAATAGCCTATAGACTGCCATGATCTCTTTAAGAATTGGCCACTTACATGCTTAGGCAAATTTTAATAGAATATAAAGGTAGATTTAGTTTGATGTAAGATGTTGTAGTGTGACAATTTGGATAGTGAAGTG
>JAOXYL010000078.1:9998394-10009867 GCA_028564955.1 Terapon puta
TTGTGTGAGCTGCTGTGTGCATGAGCTGTCAGTGGCAGGTGGCCTCTGCTGAGGGAAACCCTGAGAATATGTAGAGATGGGTGGAAGAGGTTTACCTTCACCGTCCTCATCATGCGGCTCGATGGCTTCAATGGCTTCAATGGTGGCTGAGGGGGGAGGAGGGGAGCAGGTTACTCCTGACAAAGCCATGCAAATGTAATATGCAGCCCCAGTGAATAGGCGGCACAGGTTAGGCCAGATGAGATATACATGTTCACTGGAAACGCAGCCAAACTCGGAGGAGTGCCATGCATTAAGAAAATTAGTGTCAGTATAGAAGAGCATCAAGACAGATCCATAGAGAGAGAGAGCGTGACAGAAATATTGAGACTGATAGGTTGAGCTGGGAAATGACTTGATCTGGTCTGTGCTTACACTGTATATTTTAAAGGGATTTTACAGTTTCAAAAATAATTTAACTTTATACTTTAAACTTTAGAAATAATCTTTTCTTTTACCTAACAATTGTTTTGCTGTCATTGGTGTCAGAACACGAGCAGTGACATAAATTTATAGATCCCACCTTGGTTTTGTTCACAAGTGCAATCACTAAGTTAAAGATAGTAATAATAATTAAAATTAGATTTGATCACTGAATAAAATGGCTATTTATGCTCTTTTATGCTTGCACTGCCAATCCCACTGTGAATCAACACTGAACCCTATGGCTCTTTACAGCTTTAAGCTGAATATAGTCCAGGTCAGTGGTTAGCTGTGAAAGGCCAGTGAAGAAAATGTAGCATCTAGCAAGCTAAAGAGAAACAGAGTGAACACAAAGAGTGAACAGACTTGAGGATGAGTCAGTGACACTAATTGGATTCCCAAGTCATTCTGTTTCCATGTGTGAGAGGGCAAATGTCGCTTAATACTGTAGCTGTAACATTTTGAGATATGAATAATCAAGGCATGGATCTTCATCTTTATCTCATACTACTAGATATTATAATATCCTACTACTACCTAATACTAGGTATTACACTATATTATATGACCTCTATAATATGTTACTGTCGACTGAAATAAAGAAAAAAATCTGTAACATTTGGTGTTTCTTCCATATCTTCATCACTAAGATCCTAAAAAAAGATTGCTGGCTGCTCTACATTATAGTGAGAGAAGGAGAGAGAGAGAAAGATAGAGGCAAGGCCGATGGTAGGATTGGAAATGGTGATGAAGAAATGAAACAAACAAGATGGAGTAAAGGGTAGAGAGAGAGGGCTTGTGCTGAGCCTTGTACTCACCGCTCTGCAGTGTCTGTCTGCCTCCAGAGAGAACCCCGCTCGGCAGCATGCCAGTGGGCGTCAGGCCCTTAAGCGTCAACACATTTTCACTTTCCTCTCTGCAGGGAAACACAGAGACAGGCAAACAGGTCAGAAAACTTCCCCAAACCCTAATCAAACTGGGAAAAAAAAAACTTGGTGCCCCTCTTTGACAGCAGTGTGTGCACACGTAAAACCGACACACAGTCATTCTACACATATACACACTCACACAGACACAACATGAAGTCTACCTGAGGACTGAGAACATTTTGGCCATTTTCCCAATGGCGCGGATCTTGTTTTTGATGACTTCCTTGCGTGCTGCGGCTGCGTTGGCTGCAGAAATAAAGTAAACACACTGTCATTACAGGTCACTCTGATGCAATAATGGCTGTCTTCATAAGCCTACATAATGCACGAGAAACTGTGTGACATGACACATAAAATGCTCTAGTTATATGTGCTTCTTGATGCATAGGAGACTGAGATAATAGGCTTTAGGTTATTATGAGCCACGGTAATAGATTAAATACTATAATTATATGCCCATGTGACTCTATAGTATAGATTCTGTCATCATAGCCTGTATGTAGTAAATCACAAAGTCTGTTTATTGCCCTCTGTGATGCAATAAACACTATCTTCGAACATTTTGTGATGCAATAAAGCTCCCATCTTTATTGTAATGATGAACTGTAAGTTGTTGTTTTAGTTTTACACACAAAGATCAAGTGACAATTTACCGGACGCACTGTAATAACACTGAATATAAGCCAGCATTCCATAGCAATACCCTCAGAAAAGCGCATGTAAAAGAGAATTTAACGCCTGATTTTCTGCCATAAGAGAATGTGTAGATCTCATCACATGAAAGAACTAATTCAACGTATGGAGTCTCAATTGAACCACAGCACGCTAATCATAGTAAATAGTAAATATTGACGTTTACAAAGCTTTTTACCATCAAAGATCTCATCTTCATCGTTCATGAGTTCATCATCAGAACAGATGCTCAGCACGTTCACCAGCATTTCTGTGACTGAGGAGGAAATGGGGTGTAGAGGTCACTGAGTGATAAGATGCAAAGATAATAGATCACTTGTGTGGTGTTTGAAAATTGTCAACATACCCTTCTCTCCAACAAACGGCAGAGACCAGGTGAACACATCCATGAAGTTGGGCAGCCAGTAGGGATGGGGCGAACAGTTGAACTGTCGAATGTTCATGACATTATTTTCATATTTCAGTACAGCAGCTGTTGGGGACATAGAAGAGAGGATGTAGTTATGCACTTATTGTACACTTCATACAATGTAGATTTCCCAATCCAGAGTATCGTTTTTTGTATGCAACAGAGGTCTTGCAAGCCAAAGTGAGTCTGCGTTGTTGCTGCCTGACTCATGAAAGCATCATTAAGTGCACAATGAGGTTGAGCATTCCTTTAAGATAAAGAGAACACAGACAAGTACATGTAATGATGCATATAGACAGTGCATCATTACAATACAGCAGTGTATTCCCGATGCAGTCAGTCCCTTCATGGCGTATCATGCAGAGCCAGATACACCGCTGTTGTTTGTCAGAGGAATGTTGATTAATGGAGAACTTGTGATGAGAATGATTAAATGACAACAAATATCACATATCTTAACTTCAACTGAAACCCAGCATTGATTTGGCTTATTTGGAGCATCTTTCTCTTTTTAATTTGCAGTATTTATTCTCTCCTTACCTAAATTAACCTCCATTGCCGCTACATTCACACTCTGAAAGACCAAAGCAGGTATACAAGATCGCACACAGTCTCTACTAAACTATCTAACTCTAAATGTCTGTCCTTCAATTATCTCGACAACCTCTCAGCCAATCGACTTAACACTTGGCGGCTATATTGCTGAGAACCCGAGGAAGTGCGGTGTCAAGTGTGAACTTGTTTGGATCAGCGCTTCTCGAGAAAGCTGCAAGCAGCAATACCGGAGACCAAGCAACCGGCTGTGACCAAACAGCCATATTTTGAACGGGCACTGCAGTAATGAGACCAAATGACAGTTTGTGCAGGACCTTTTCATTGCATACAGTCACAGGCATCACTCTGTGTGCTCTCTTCAAATGTGCTCATGTTCAACGATGTTTTCTTTTTTCATGTACTGCGTGTGAGAGCTCAGCCGAAGCAGAAAATGAGACATTCAGCCACTAGATGGCCTAGCTGAGGCCAGGGATTGCTGACACTGTTACATCAAGAGGGATAAAGCCACATGGAGATAGTCAGCGATGCCGACAGTCCCTCCCACGCTCCCCATCTCCCATAGCCCATGGCAACCAAGACACAGATCTCGGAACACAAACAAACGGGGGCTCCCTGATGCATTCTTATGCCCGCTCACAAGCTAAATGCAGTTACATTAACCCATACGCTCCAGTCTGCGCTGCTGAAACCATTTTAATGGTAAGTCAGAGGAGCTCAAGGAAGGCATTTTGTAAGAGGTGAAACGTTGTTTATAAAATGTAATACAGATGCAGTTACAATGTCACAGGTGAAGGTGTTACAGAGACACCAGACCTGGAGCACCTCTCTCACAAAAGGGCAGCCTTTTCTGTTTACTGGTGAAACATTAATTAAAAATCTATGAATTTCTCAAGGCCATCCTCCTTCTTTACACAGCTGTAGAAACTATATGGTTCATGGCAATGATATATTTTTCTGCACAGGAATATGTTTATTTTTAATCGATTAATATTACTCAGGCCCATTTCTGTGATTCAGAGAAACACTGTTACTGTGCAAAAATACGATACAGACAGAGCTCTGAACCGAAATGCAGACGGTTATAAAAAGAACAAAGAGAATTTCTGACCTTTGTTGTTGTAAACATCCAGGTAGTTTGGTGCTGAGAAGATGGTAATGAGGGACGGGAATCCAGTGGTCTGACTTTTGCGGTACATCCGGTATCTTCAAGGTAGTCAGGTAGAGGTAAAAACAGAAAGAAAAAGTCACAGCTTATATTTATATATGTAAATATGAATCTGTATTTCTTTTGTGGCTGTATGTGTCTTTTTAAATGTGGTGTAGGGGTAACATACCCAGCATCTTGTGCTTCATGTGCTCGGATGATTGATAATAGGTTATTGCTCTGTAGGAACTCGCAAACAGCTGGATAACTGGAAGAGAGTAAATAAATATTCAGTTAAGAGACAGAATTAAAAGTGCTTTCAATGCACTGTAAAATAAAAGAGTAGAAAACGCAGCAGAGTATGACAGAGTACAAATCAGTTCAGTTGTGCACACAGTGTTGCCGTAACTTGACAGACATTTTTAAAAATGTGGTTTATTTTGCCCATCACACCACAGACCCACATTTGAGCTGCGGGTTACTGATATCTCATCCAGTTTAACTCTCCACTAAAATGAACAAAGATTTATCACTGATGAATGCATTTATGAAAGCGTTGCTGAGGATGATGCAAGGGTGTGAAAAACCAATCCAGCAGCTACCTGTTGCAGTGAAAAAACAAACGAATGCAGCATTCGTCGGTCGGCGCTTCCTGGCCCCGAGCACCGACCTGACGGGGAATGTGCCTGAAAGGGAGCGAGGCCTGCAGGCAGACAGCTTGGGCAGACAACCGAGTGCACTGCACACACACAGACACACACACACACCCCACACCCACCCAACCCACCCCACCCCGCTCTTTTGCTGTTACGGCTGACGCACTGCGAGCTCTCTTAAACAGTCTGATTATGTTGCCTCAGGACAACTCTTTGGGAGAATAATTTGGTTTGCCCCACCTTTTCCACAATTTCACAGACGCATTCATCGGTCATTCTGTCAGCCACAAAGATGCACTTCAGCCCATTAGTGGAGACTTTTGTTGGTGTCGTTGACAGTTACGGGAACACAGCGGCTCTCATCAAATGGTTTGCTGTTCACTAAGACGGTTTGGTTCAGATGTTGGGGGCTGAATTCTTTTGCGACATATTTTCGCCCAAAGTTATTGCAACTCTTTTGAGTCTTCTTAAGATTGTAATCTTATGGATCGTCTTAGTTTCATAACGTATTTGAGCGTGATCTCCTTTTATTGTTTTGACAGTTACAATATATACATATCATATTGGCCAATAGAATTAGTTAGTGATTAAAACATATTTTTGTGTGTTCACATCCATTAGTTCTTTACATCTAAGAATCCTACATGTCAGACCTCCCTAGAGACAAACTTCACACTATACTCTCATGTGTCCCTACTGATATTTTCCAGGCATCCAAGTATCAGCATGAATATGTCTCCAGCTTAGATTGGGCAGATGAATGACCTGCTTAAAATATTCACTTTACAATAGTACAACCTCAACATAATTTCCCAAAGACCACTGTAATTAAGACAGTGACATTGTTATCTCTCCACTGGCTGCGTGCCGGAGTTGGCCTCTGTGCTTTTCTGGCCGAATGGACAATGAGCCATCCCTATGGACAGAGATGATAAAAAACACATGACTTCCGATGTGACAATTCAGACTAGAGCTGACCAGCGCGGTCATGGATCGGATATATTTAGCAGATGTTGGACCAGAATTTATCCCCAACAGGGAAAAAAAAGAAAAAGAAAACGCAAGATTTCACAGAGCACAGGAAGCATCAGACCTGTGTCACACGGGAGGGACAGGCAGTCAGAACTGGGACACTTCCAGCTGCAGTGGCCGACCATTTAGCAGCCCTCACCACAGCTTGTTATGTAATACCTCGAAGGTTGTGTTATGTCATTCAGAAACTGTATCGTCCCTGTGTCTCCTGGGTTAGAAAAAAAAAGATTAAAGATTACACTTTGATTAGCTCTTTTAAAATGCAACGATTAATTAGCACCACCTCCATCTGTCACCTCCCTCTGGGTCAGGAGTTTTTGAAGTCTTCTCTTTCCTCCTACTGCTCTATTCCAGACACATACCTGAAAAAATAGCCTTAATTCAAATCATTTGTAAGTACCTACCTGTTAACAAATAATGGCGTTTTCAAAAGTTTGCTTGTTTGTTAGCTAATGACAAAGTTGAATGAACGAGGCATAACATATGTACACAAATGGCTGTGCGTTCAATTTCAATTTATGTTTTGGATAATTAGCTCTTTTAGCAGTTTCTGTGCAGGCACTTGTGTAAAAACATTTTTATAGTCTAAATCTTCTAATTATCACAGACAATGTAAACCTAGATTAACAATTAATATCACTATCTACTGTCTCTGATATGAACAATTAATATCAATATTAATAATCAGTTCTCGGCCTGAAATGGATGATTATTTTTGTTTTCAGTCAATCTGCCAACTTTATTTTTGAGTCATTCATTATGCCTTCAGTTAATAAAATGTCAGAATCTAATGTCTATCAGAGCTTCCCAGAGCCCAAAGTGTAATCTTTGAATCGCCTGTCTCATCTGAGCATAAAAGTCTTAAAAGCCCAGATATTCAATTTTTCAGTGAGTGGCAAATTTGAGAAGCTGAGAGACATTTCCTCTTGGTAAATGATCAAAACGGTTATCAAAATTGCTCATTACTTACAGACCCTGGCTGACTAATTGCTCTAATACTGGTCATTTTTTTTCAGCCCTACAATAACAAAGTACATCCTCCCTGGCAACAATCCCCTCTTCCGGCACTTTCTTAGAGCCACCGCTATCCACTGACCCATCAAACTTTCAGAAGTGCTTGAAATATTTAGGCGCTCAAAGGTTTGTGCCGGAAGAAAAACAAGAGGCCTGCTGTGCCCTGAGCACCTGGTGAAAGTGTGCCATCCTCTTATATCTAGGTCACATGGATAGCATTCCCTTGGTGGCCACTATATAAATGATGGGAATAGCTGTGTTACGCACTCACATGAAATGTGCTGTAACTCTTCTATGGCTAACAGAGCTGCAAAATGCTGGTCTGAAGAAAATGTTATATAACTGTTTCTATTAAAAACACATCTACAATGTTTCTAACTTAGAAATAAGGGCGATTTCTGCATCACACTTATTAAAGATTATGTTCGTCTCGGCAGCAAAACAGCTTTTTCCTTTTGGAAATCTCAAATATCTCATGTCACAACGTTAAAATAAAGATCCCAGCATACATTATGTACTAATTTATTTTTTGTCCACACCAACGGCATCTATTGATTACTGCGAGGGAACACAGTGCACACACACATACACACACATCGCTCGCCCGCGGCTCACATTCCCTCTCTCCCCTTTGTGAAAACACACAATTATGTGTCTGTGAGCCTGTGAGTGAGAGAGAGAGAGAGAGAGCGAGAAATCTGACAAGTGAGGATGAGCGAAGGAGACAGAGAGGGATGGAAGTGCCGTGTTGCAAGTGTGAAATGGGAGAGCATTTTTCTTTCCCTTAAGAAATTCCATCTGTTGGGCCGGTGGTCATCGCGTTTACTTCCCCCCCAGCATAAGACCTCATGTTTACAACTGTATTCCTAATCACTAAGCAGAATCTCATTTTTCTGCACGACAAAATAAGCAGATCTGGTTGAGTCTGCGGTTGCCATATGCCTCCACAGAAATAAGATGTATGCTATACATGAAGCACTTCTTTCAAACACTGGGTGATTTGTTTTGGATTCTTTTCTTGAGCAATTATTTTGTCATTTTATCAAAAGAGGGGGGCACAAAAATGTCCCATTCTGAAATGAGGCGATGATTCTTCTACAAAGCATCCATTTGTTAGTTGTTTACCAATAAACCACAGTTTAATATCTTGGAGGCCCAATAGTATTTACTGTACACAAGTCTGCAAGCAAGAAAACGCCATCTATTTCAAACACCAGGAAAGTCCACGGCTACTTGTGAAAAACATATTGATTTTATGCAACACATGTTAAGGGAGTCAAATAACGCTGCGTCTGTCTGTTTTCTTGTACACTTCATGTATCGCAACAATCAGTCACTCATTGTCCGTGTGTAGCTTAAAGTCAAATAAGTGCACTATATTTGATTGCATTTCAATGTGCCCTCCCCTTTTTATTCCTCAACCTGCTTATACGCACTTCTATTTCAGGTTTTTCTTGCGTTTTCCAAAAATCCCCACGAGTTTGTGGCTCTCTGTGCTGCATACATACTGTATAGTTGGCAAGAGTCATAATGATGGAGAGGTAAGTTTGAGAGTGAAGGCAGAACAAAGCCATGGGGAGATAGATGACTATTATAGCTACATCCTCCACACATCTACAGAATAATCCTCACTAAGCTCCTCTCTCACTGTGGATAGATGGTTCCCTATCGGTGACCATTTGAAAGTGGTGAAAGGGGAAGTTAAGACCCAATCGCCTGCTTCTCATTTCTGTGTCAGACTTTCTCCTCGGGTGCTGGTGAACTCTACCAGTACACCATTAATCTATCCTTCTGCGTCAATCAAGTGTCAAACGTGGTTTAGCTCAATAACTTGAGGTACAGGTGACTATTTTCCAAAGTATAAATTTCAGGTAATCCCTGACTTTAGTTCATCTCAGTTAATCTTTTTCAGAGCTTGCTTGATAAAGTTAACGCACCATAATGAACATTTGTTGCTTTTATTATTGCAAAGTTGTCTCAGAGATTCAAATAGTCATTAGGGTGGTATTTATTCCACAAAAGTAACATAACTGTGGAGAAGAAAGTATCTACATTTTCACTGTTTTGGAGAATAGTAACCAATAGCCTACATATTTCACATTTTTTTTCAACATTTAACATTGAAAACAGTATATGAACAGCCATACTTTGGGAAAAGAACAGCAGTAAAGTCAACAGTGAACAAAGTTATCTGGCTGAAAAAGTGCAAAACTGTCTTAAAGTAATAGAGCAATCTTTCCAAAGTGGAAATATATTGTGAAACAGAAACGTCAGCACTTAACTGAGCCATTTCATCTGATATCATTTCAAGCCAGCGGCACCTTTGACACCTCTCAGCGTGCCCTCAAATAAACCAAAATGAGAATTACGCTCGGGCTATAACGTGAATCTGAACCGCAATTATTCCGCACACGCTGTCCAGAATGTCATAACCTTTTCGACAAAGGAATAAATCCTCCTGAAATACTTTCTGTGCTTTTGAAATGAACTGCAGCTCCCGTGCGGGGGTCCGTGCTCTGCTCGGCCTTCATTAAGAAAACTCACCACCTAATCTCTTCTCCTCGTCACCACCTACATCTCTCAGCAGTGATATACGGCACTCACTCCTCCTTCTTTTACATGAACTGTCACGGAGGTTGAATAGTTGCATAACAGACCCATTCCCAATTTGCCTCGCTATTATGTTTTAGACTTTATTCCTCATCCCTCTCAGCCTCTATTTTTATTTGACTCCGGGTTCACCCTGCTAATCCTTTGTAACAATCTGTTCTGTAAGTCAAAAAGACAACTTTTATCCAACATTGCTGTTAACCACAAGGAAATATGACCCAAATACTCATGGACCCACATGCTGTCTATATGTTTCAATCACCAATCATTCAGTCATCATTCAGTCTTTTGGTTTACCGCTGGTCTTATTCCAATTGTGTGTCTGTTGTTAGTTTTGCTCTTTTTGGTCTTTCTCAGGTAGCCAGTAATGTTTGATATCTATTAATACTTTATAATTGTAAGATCTATTTTTGATATTAAGAGCTCAGCTGGGAGGTCTCTGTATAACAATCAAGTTTCACCAGTTCTCCAGCAACTCTCTTGAAAGATTAAATTAGATCTCATCCTGCAGACTTTGGGTGTTGTCCTTTGCTGCACGCAACTCCTCCTTTCCCATCATCTTCCATCTCATAAATGCAAAAAAGGATGCAAAAAAGAAGCGGATTCCCGATCAGTCAGCATGGCTGATTGCTGAAGGGTTCACAATGCAAGCTATATCCTTTCACTCTTTTAAAACAAAAGTGTAATTAGAGAACTTCAATGAGCCACATGGGTCAAGTTAATGGACTCAGAGCTGTACATGAAATGCACTTGATGAACGTGAATGCTGGCAGTGCAAGACAGCATAAACACACAGTTTCAGAGCGTTGATGCATGAAAGCAGCACTGCACAGCAACCGTTTCCGTGTTCTAACAACCAGATGGTCCAGAAGAATGAAAGTGCTGCAGGGAAGAGGGCGAAGAAACAGCTCACCTGTAGAAGTAGGAGCAGCCCCGCACTGTGTTGTGGCTGAAATATTCCTGGGTTTTCTCGTTGCCAAAATCCTCCAGAGGATCGGACCACAGCAGGTCACACATGGGCCCAAAGGCCGGCGGCTCCTTGAACCGATCCAACTTGAGATGAAGAAGCAGAAAGGCAGATTATAAAAAGTCATATGTGTAAACGCAAACAATTGATTTACACGCAGGGCTGGTCCTGCTGAAGCGTTATTACCTTTTTAATGTCATCTAAGGTGTGTATTTCAGGTGAGAGTCCTCCGTGGACACACAGAAACTGTTGGTTCATGAGTGCAGCCAGGGGAAGGCAGTCAAATGCATCCATACATGAGTCATACACCTGCTCTGAGTACTTGATTTTACCTGACAGGAGACAGAGGTGCAGTTCTCAGTTGTAACATAATATTTGCATGCAGTGACTCAGGGACAGGTTTACTGCATAATTACATCTGCGCATAAAATGAATATGACATGTTGGTTTGTTACTGTGAGTCACTTTTGGTATAAAACACAAAGTACTGTAGTACAAAGCTGGTATTCAGAAATATTTGAAAGTAGAAGTTTGAGGACACATGTAAAGGGGTGACACGCAAATAAAAAGTATCAAACTTCGTTGTGTTTATACTGAATGAACGCAGTATTTATTATAATAACAGTCAATATATATGTAAAATGACAGAAAAACAACATGTTCTTCTGTCACCTCTAAACTGTCAATTGTTCACAGCCAATTTCATCCCCTTTTTCTTCTGCTGTCATACAGAATTAACAATCAAGTGCAATAATTGTAATCTCTAACAAAAGTGCTCCAGGCTACACATGACATTAGCGAGACAGAGAGGGATAAAAAAAAAGAAAAACAATATGATGAACACAGAGAGGTACTCACATTCTTGTTTGAAGGTGAAATATTCTGTCAAGTGTCTACATTCATGATTTCCACGGAGTAAAAATAGTGTCTTTGGATAGAGGATTTTCAGCGACCAGAGGTATAAAACGCACTGTCAAAATAAAAACACAAGTAGAGAGTTGA
>JAOXYL010000078.1:10029510-10051411 GCA_028564955.1 Terapon puta
GGGAGCCAGAGCATATTTGTTTGCAGGGAGGTTGGTTGGCTACTGGCAGAGTCGGTTGAACACCCCCTCCTCTCTCTCTCTCTCTCTCTCTCTCTCTCTCTCTCTCTCTCTCTCTTTCTGTCTCTCCCTCTCTCTTCAGCGGCCGCGATATTTTCCAGCTCTGGAGCCTCAACCGCACAGCTCGATCGATTCGCATTGATTGTCCCTGACGAGCTGCTCCACTTTCTAGCCAATGTCAGCCAGTCTGCGATCGGGAAGGAGAGAAATGAAGGAAAATCTCTGCCGCCCTGGCGGTGTCATTTCCACACACTTGGGTTGGCCGCCTGCCAGCAGACAAGGCCGGCCGAAAGAGGTGGAGTGGACTCTGGGGCTGAGCGAGAGGAGGAGCTACCGGGGACGAGGCTGGATCTCTGTCAGCCTCTCATGGTGGATACCGACCTCTGCTCTCCGACCAAACTGATGGGTGACATGAGTTCAGTCTGTGTTCACCCTCCAGCATCCATGTGGGTAAAATGGTCAATGCGTAACCCCCCCTAAAAAACAAGGAGCAGTAATATTTAACCACACCTGTCACATAAAAAGGTAGAATAATGCAGATGATTTCATTTTAAAACCATTTTATCGACACCTTATGTGCTTTCCTAAAATGAAATTCATTACTTTTCTCCCACCCATTCAACGACCTCAAAGTTGAACATTTAGTTATTTTGAATGGATGGCACCCTGACTAAAGCCGGATGCAGTCAGGAGCCACTCAGGCAGGACGCAGCCACCCTCTCTCAGCCCACAGCTTTATTCTCAGACTTCCCCTCTCCCCTCTCAGCTGTCCTGAGCTCACACTGTGAAGCCCCCTCGGCCTCCCTCTCGGCTCATTGCTGCCTCAGCCGGAGCAGCGCGCGCCGCAGACGCAGCGAAAGTCCACTTCGGTTTTTCCGCGAAGCTCCAAAAATCTATGAAATGTGTTTGCATGTTCCTCTCTGCAAGCGGGGATGTAGAGGTGGGATTGCAAGGACCGAGAAAGCTGGGGGAACCCACGCGTTCAGCCTCAGAGAAAGTACGCTTTTCCAAAATAACTGACTGGCGAATCATTTTTTTTTCTTTCCACGTTTGTCACTGAGAAGCGGACACTCTGTAGGATTGTGTTCTCGGAGAATAAGCTTTTTTTTTCTTTTCTCTCCCTGCCCTTTTCTTTTTTTGTCACTATTCTGCACGGCAGGCTGAGAGACGGACCGCTCGGACTGTGGGAGCCCCCCCCTCCCTCCCTCTGCTCGGATCTGCTTTGGTAGGTGCGGATAAAAAAAATAGGGCCCCGTGTTTGCAAATATGCAGATACATGGAAAGGGGGAGGGAGGAGGTGGGATGGGATGATGGTTGGAGGTGGTGTTGGCGGTGGTGGTGGTGGTGTGGGGGGGGTCATACTTTGTTGAAGTCTGCTGAAAGTTGGGGATGTCATCTTCTTATAGGATCAAGTTATAGCGGCGCGGACCGGAGGGGGTGGTGTGTGTGTGTGTGTGTGTGTGTGTGTGTGTGTGTGTGTGTTGGAGGAGGGGGGGTGATCGCTCCCGTGTACCCTCAAATGTGCGACTGCAGACCATATGCTGGCACCGCGGATCGGCTGCTGAGCTCGTCCAGACAAAAGCCAGGTATTTTGGTCGGCTCACACTCCGGAAAAAATCTGGAAAGGTTCACTTCAAAATGAACCAATCGCCGGTGATCGGGTCGGTAACGACGCTTCAGCTGTGCCGGGATGGAGGGGACGCCTCACAAGCTGCCCCCCCCCCCCTACCCCCCCTCACCAATCATCATTACTTATTATTATTCTTATTTCACTGACTCCCCCCCCCACACACACACACGATCCTCGGTGTGTTATTGTGAATCAGCTGTTCTCGGCGCGCACCAAACTTGACGCTCCGTGAAAGAGATGATCGGGACCGCATCTGAGTCCGGATCGACCTCACATTTCTGACAACAGACTGTGTCCGATCACATCCGCGTCTGATTCAAACTTTTACGCCGCCGGAGGAGGGTGGGAAACTGGGAAACACTGACTGGTTTGCCGCGCGCGCGTCGAGGCGACGGGGGCGACCCGTCGGCTTTTATTTTTCAAAACCAAATGTCACCCCGTCTCACCGTCATTAGAAAGTTCCCAGGTACACCGCGCTACCCTCAGATTTACAGCCCCCCTCTCCCCCCTCCTCCTCCTCCTCCTCCTTCTTCCTCCCCTGCAATCGGCCACCACGTATCGCAGCTCCGAGCGCTCCGTGTGTTTGCGAATCATTTTTGAAGTCACGGTGCGAGCGGAGGGTTTATTTTTCTCCTCCAACTTTTTTTTTTTTAAATTTCGTGTGTGTGTGTGTCTGTGTGTGCGCGGCTCTAATTAGGGGGAAGGAGACGCAGCAGGTTATGGACAATGGATGAAGCCTTGAGTCTAATTATTGTCACCAGGCTTTGCAACTTCCTCTGCGTGCGTGCGCCCGAGCGTACGTGCGTCCTTCTCTCACTGTGTGTGTGTGTGTGTGTGTGTGTGTGCGCGCCTGTCGACAGGAGGTGGGAGGAACAGAGACTGTGTAGCTCACCGTAGACAAGTATACGGGGTCCGCAGACAGCGCGTCTGGACCCGAGGAGGAGGGGGAGGAGGGACGGGGAAGGATTGGAAGGAGGGGTGGAGGGGGGGTGCACGACGCTGCACATTTACATCGGCTGAACTAATGCATTAAGTATTCAAGCGTCTCCGGAGGTGCAGTCAGCTGCTCCGGAGTTCGCAGCGGACCAAATGCCTCGTAACCCTTTGCAGGAAATTAAACAATATTTTTTCCCTCCTCCGTTTAAAAAAAAAGACCGGCTGCGATTACCTGGCACCTGCGCATACAGTGACGTCAGTGAAGGAAACTTACTCAGGAGTTGCTTGAAGGAAGGTTGACTGACAGCTCCTTCAACACCATCTGTTATTTTAACAATAAGGGCAGTTCATTTGCTGGCTAAAATCGTACTAATGATTGTTATAATTTCAGGACGGATGCACTGTTCCCACTGTGAGTGTGTGCTCTCACTGTGTACATCACTGAATGAATGCATGCGTTTCTCTGGACTCATGGGTGATCCTGTAGAGCTGGGGCTACTGCGAGGACCGAGTCAGTGTGTGCTGAATATTTAAACAGCCTAGATAGAGAAACATCCCAGATCAATGGTCGTTTTTTGGCCATTATTATGTTGAGGTTTTTAGATTTTTGAATGTGATCGTAGGTCTGCGTAGTGAAAACAGTGGGAAACATAAACACACGCACGCTTTCCCCCATCTCCCGTCAGTGACTGAACCGACCATTCATCCATCAATCTGTTGTCACTGCACTGTGGACTGACATTCATTTTATGCACACATCTGTTTTGTGTCACCATGGCACAACAGTTGGCATGAAATCATACTTAAAAAATGTCTATTTGAGATAACTATTAAAGTGTGGTGCTATTACAAGCTGAGAGCTGCGTGTGAACGTTAAATGGGCTGTTCATGCTCATACAAGTATCACAGCGCTGAAAACATTCACCCAGCAGCACTGTGGCTGTCGGGACGTACTCATCATTTTTATTGCTGTGAATGTACAGTGTCATCTATTGAAGTACTATTTAATGATTTCAGCTTGGAAGTTTTTGCAAATGTTCAACACAAGGACCACTGCCTGATTTGCATAAACCAGGTTCTGTCCTGTGTCATATCCTGAAACTCAGTGACTTTTTTTTAATCCTGGGACTTTTTTCCTTGCCTTTTGAACAGTTTTACAAGGTTCTGACAGAGGTATACAGAATATACTCACCATATATGTGGCTTGAATGAATACACTTATTTTCTTTATTGCTGAAAGTTAGACTGATGTCTGTAAGTGTGAAGCCACCACTCACAGCAGGCTAAATAGAAAAATTGCCATTTTTACAAAGGTTTACTATTTGTAAGCTGGGACCAGTAACGTCCTGGAGCATCCAATGGTTGCCTGGCAACTGGTCAAGACTTGATAAATGGTGAATAGTTTTTATAATTTTTTATCAATGCTAATGAGTGAACTTTAGGGACGCAGGTGCTGCCGCATTTGGTTGCCTTTTGACAGGTCCAGGCTAGCAGTTTCCCTCTGTTTCCAGCATTTATGCTAAGCTAAGCTACCCATTTCCTGACCGCAACTTCAGACATCAGTGGCGATACGCTCACCGAACTCTTGGCAAGAAAGCTAATAAATGTATTTCCCATTAATTTGAGTGTTGGCCTGAGGTCAATGATACAGAGCTGCAAGTTTGAAGCTAATTATTAGATCTAAACAAATCTACACATAGGCTTCAGGAGACTATTTTCAGGCAGCATGCTCAAGTAGCAAAGAGGCAGAGGATAAAAACAGAATTTCTCTGAAAGGATCAATACAGTGGTCTGTAGAACAGCACATTTCACACTCACATGACACTGTGGAAAAAAAGGGTAAAAAAAAAGGGTACTCTTTTCAGTTTTGGATTTCATTGCTCACTGACACAGCCGCTCCAGTATACGTGAGCCCAGACTTAATTACGAGCTATTAGATGATTAAACACACAAATTAATACCCATACATCATCTATCAGCTTGTGTGATATTTTGTAAAGCACAACCAAACTTGATGGCTTGAAATTCTCAGGTTGTGCTCGTGTGCCCCTGTTGACAAAGGGACAGAAAGTTGCAGAGCAAAACAGGCTCAAATTAATGTCAACTGTCTTTACTGAACGAACAGCAACACTTATAATCACATTAAGAACGTTGTGTAATACCTCCTCAGGCTAGTCAATATTTTATCTGCTACATTAAATGATTTATTGACCATTAAAATGAGTGTAATTGTCCAACACTCAGATTTACTTTCCTTAAAGTGTAAAAAAAAATACAACCTAACAGTTCCAGTCTAGGCTATAATGAAGATCAGGCATCAGAGAAAGTGTTGAAAAAGTCATACTAATGCACACTGGCTCTTCCTGCTGTAGTTTTTAATTCACTAAAACAAGAGGCCACAAATAATTTTTGTGGATGCTTCGATTGCAGGTTCGCAGCTGAGCTCATTGGTCGATCCGAGAAAGGCTTCACACACGTAGTTGCTGGGCCGTATTGATCATGTGGACCATTTATATCCAGATCTTTATCTCCGTCCGCTAATCCTGCGCAGCGCGTTGTGTGCAGATAGATTAACACAAAAAAAAAGAAAGACTCAAGGAAAAAAAAAGAAAAAATCAGGGATAGCTCTATATTTGCACCTATTTTTATGCCGAGGCAGCCTTAGGTGCAAGAGATGTGGCTCTTAATGTGACTACTAATTACAGTGCTTTTGTCAGGCCAATTCACAGAAACCTGAGGTGTAAGGCTTTAATATGAGGAGCGGCATTACGTCCATAACATCACAGGGAAATGAGTAAACAGGCTTAAAGGACAAAACAACACTAAATATCTGGTTTCAGCGGAATGGGAGTGACGCTCGCAGCAGCAGCTCGCATTTGTGGTTTTAGGAGACAGTTCACGTAAGGACATAAACCTCCTCTGTAAATGATGTGGTGAAGGGATCTGAAGAGCCATGACGCTGGAAGTGGAGGGAGGGGGGGTGATTAGCCAAAGACTATACGCCATGCTCAGGGTTGATGATGATGGAAACAGTGTGACTGATGGGTCACTGGGATGGGAGGCAGATGCACACACACACACATACACACACGGCAGAAGAGGGTGAGCACAAAGCTAAAATAGGTGCCCCTGCCTTCATTTGCAACACAACGTGGCCACAGCAGCAAACGTAGTGAGGTGAATCAGCTTTGGCTACGACCTGAAAGCATGTAACTGCGCACGTGTTGTTCATACCAGACTGACGTGAAAGAGTTTTAATGGTTTTCTTTGCAATTTTAGTGGGTTGACAACATGTTGCTGATGTGTATGAATTAAAGCAGACCAAAAATTGCATATAATTACTGAGTATGAAATAATTACAATTAGTTCATTCACTTCTCTTTTACAAATTATAGGATAGATATTGGCTATTAAGAACCAAAGCATGCTAATTATCTACTTGTTCCATAAACATAGGAAAGAGTATAAAATGGTGCTTTGAAAAGCATTATAGCTCAAAGTCACGCTTGTCCCACTGACGTATTCAGCTGAAATACTAATGAAACTTATGCAAGTCATTTGTCAGATTATTAATATTGTACTGAGCAAAAGAGAGTGTGTGTCACTGGTTCATCGTCACACACGAGGTGTTGCTGGGACTGACGCAAAGCAAGTCGGCGGTATGAAAAGTATTGTGTCACATCCATACTATAGAGATCATCAACACTTAGCAGTTGGAGTGCGTGTCGTTTTCTTTTAAAAAAGACATGCCTCTTTTAAAAACCTGCGGTGTCATCATGCGGGTCAGCTGTTGAGAGGAATCATTCTGTTACAGCTCATCTGGGATATTTTTGAAGCCGCTTTCATGAGCCGTCATTGCCAACTTTGTCACTTTGAGGCAGACTTGAGGACTCATTTATTCTAGCTATTGATAATGCGCCAGTTCATTAATTATGTGGACTGCTCAAGTCTTTTAGCACATTTACTGTATTTAGAGCATTGATGGAGCAGTTGGAGTAAAACTGGATATTCTCCCAGGCTACGATTAATCAAGAAATACTGTTGTCGTACAAATAGATACTCAGATTTGCGTTTGTAGATGTACAGCTGCCTTAGAGCTCATTTGAGAAAATATCACTTTAAAATTTTAATGATAAATTACCTTTAATAACTGACCATTAAATACATCATTAAGATATAAAACACATAACCCCCTTCCAAGCACCGCTCTGATCATTTGCAGTGGTCTTATGCATTCGACCACAACCGAGCAGAGATGCAGCTAGTTTGAGATGCTTTTGGGAAACCGGACCCTGGTCAGTGCTGTAGTAGGGGAAACTGAAACTACAGGGCTGAGGGGCTGAGGGGCTGCGGAGCTGGCTCTGGTTCGCTGGCGCCACATCCCCCTGAGCTGGTGAGAATGTGGGGGCTGTGCTCTTGCCTTTGAAGCTTTACCTCCCACTAATTCTGGCCTTCCAATTTCCACACACTGCACAGACACCCCCTCCACCCCCCACCCCCCCCCCCCATCCTCTTCCCCTCCCTTTCCCTTTGTTTCCCTTATAAGGACTGGCCCGGCCATTTCCTCAGCTTTTCTGTGGGAGGTGGTAGGCTTGTTTGCGAACATGGACAGGTCAGGAGAATAGCGGCATAGTTTTTCTTTTCATAGATGAGCGGTCACAGGAATCTTACGCTAAAAGCCGGTGCATACACGCATCCCCGTCTAGTGAAGACTCTCATTACTCGCCCACTGGACCCTCTTCGTCAGCCACACTGCTCCATTATATCATGCATTTTGCCAAATTATTTTGCTCCACAGGTTTGGTCTTTAAAAGTAACAGAATAGGACATAATTTAAAGATGGCTGGATTGACACCATCAAATGATGGCAATGAAAAATAATACAAAGTGAATGAAAAGAAACTTCCGTTCTTCTGTCTCTGTGTTACATTTTTAGCTCTTTCTGGGTTTGTTATGTGAGAAAGCCTATTAAGGGAAAGATATTTATTTTCTCACGTATTGTTTCACAAGGTTATACGCTCAGATCAATGGGCATGTAATTGTTAGTCGATAAATGCAACATTTTTCAAATGAGGGCAGGGCAATATGATTTCTTTATAAGGTATTCACTCCAAATTGGGTTGTTCAAAAGAGACTTTATTACAGATAAATCATGAATGACAATGTCCTCTTAAAAATCTAGAAATAATCAAATAATCAGATAGAATGGATAGATCTGTCAAAGAGGTATTACAAGAGTTCACCCAGGCAATGTTTCTGTTAAGGCAATAAAATAAGAGATTAAAGCAGTTTACACCTCTATAATCATAGCAAATATAGGAAATTTGGTTTATGAAATCACATTTATGTTGGAAAATTGCACGTATACCTGAATGTTAGATGTTGGATCCGAGTCCTAACAGAGTATTTGTACTGAGAATATAAGACAAATAGCCTTAACTAAAACCATTTGTTCCCTCAACAAAACACAATTAGTTTGATTTTATGAGATTTAAAGAACAAAATAAGGCTCCCGACCCCATAATTTCTTTTCTTTGCCAACCAATCAGAGAAGCTCCAGGGAGGCAGGTGTTGCCTCACTGGTCGGCAGTTTGATTTGTCGATTGATGTGTGAAGAATTAGAGGGGGAACGTTTTTGATTTTCTGTGGTTTCATTTTAATTGTATATCAGCATGTCATGGTCAAGGTTTTCAAGGCTATAGATTAAAATGTGGCCTTCAGCTTGGTTTGTAAAACTAAGTTCCATGAAGGCAATGAGCGTCACAACTCTCAACTATTGTGTCAAACCACAAATGAGGACCAGGTAAACTGACACTCATTTTCATTTTAGCAGTTAATTTACTTGTTTTGAATCATTTTACTTCACAGCAGTATTATATTTACTATTTGTCAAACTATATGTACAGTTTTTTTAGCCTGGATCAGGATGTTGGGTTTGTTTAGTCAGCTAATTTAGAGACGCGGATCTGGGGCTGTTATTTTGCTTCAGGCATCTGAATTGAAATATCTGTGTGGCTATAACATTTTTTTTACAATGGCAACAGGAAAACAATGTGACAGTGTGAAAGGGGCCACTCACAGAGGAGTATCTCCTACATCTGCAGCTCCTCTTTATAGTGACTTTATAGTTCACTCATAATGCTTTCATGGTGTGTTTAGATGCAGCTAGTAGCTTTCAGCAAAAAAAAAAAACACTATGTGGTACCTGCTAACTAGCCTGTTAACATAGTGGAGCAGGTAGCAGGTAGATATCTCCCATAGCAATTGGTAGAGACCAAAGTCAGAGCTGAAAGAGACTGAATACTGGACTTGTTTGCCAGCTGGCCGGAAACATGACTCCAAATGAGTGATCACGGCGCTGCGTAACTGCTGGATGGGTAAAAAGGCAACTCTTTGTTCACCGTGTCAGCTTAAAAGGGGAAGATAATGCTCTGTTGTGTTTTCAGCTTGCTTCCTTTGAGCAAATGATTACTGCGGGTTTTAACAAGCTATGTTACAGTTCTTCTTGAGTGTACCCAAGCTGACCCAGAACTTAACAAATCTGGGAAAGGTTTCTCTTGAGTGTTTCTGTGATAACTGATGAGTAATTCACCTCTCTCGTGTCCTTGTGTTAAGTTTCCAGATGGCCCATGGAAGAACGTGGATGAGGGCTGAGCTGTAGTGCGGGCTGAAGGCTCCGGGGCCTGCCTGTTGTCGGTTGGCTGATTGGTCCACCGAGGTGAGGCGCCACTCTCACCAGGGCAGAGAACGGGCCGAGCAAAGGTCTTTGCTCCCCCTCCTCGCTCACCCCTGCCCCCTTTCCACCCTCACCCCCAACCCAGGCACGTACGCTCTGGACCATGTCTAGCGGACTGTCGGAGGGGGGCCGGACAGAGGACCAGGAGCAGAGTAGCTGCAAACAAGACTCTCCTGTTATAGAGCGCAGGAACCGCAGTGGCATCATCAGTGAGCCCCTCAGTAAGAGCCTTAAGAACTCCCGCACCCTCTCCCAGTATACAGCGGTCTCCTCCGCCACCACCAATGGACACACAGAGAGCAGTGGGACTAAGGGCCACTCGGCCAAGCCCCAGCCGCCTCCGCAGCCCCAGCCCACTGCCTCAGCACTGACAGCAGCCAAGTTGGACCGGACCCTAGAACAGGTTCTGGAGGGACAGAATGGCCTGCTGCACTTTGCCCAGGCAGCAGCACTGTTAAAGCGGGCCGGTATGGAGCACATGCTCCTGCCTGGGGGCATGGGAGTGGGAGTTGGCGGTGGAGATGCGGGCTCGGGGGCTAGCGACTTGGAGGGTACGTCTGTCACGGACGCCGTAGGTGGTCCTGTTGACTTCCCATATGGAGTAGGGGGTGGTTTCCCCTTCAACCCGGGGCTTTTCATCATGACGCCGGCTGGAGTGTTTCTGGCGGACAGCGCACTACACATGGCCGGCCTGGCCGAGTACCCGGCACAGAGCGAGTTGGCCTCTGCTATCAACTCCGGTAAAAAGAAGCGAAAACGTTGCGGCATGTGCCCACCTTGCCGACGGCGGATTAACTGCGAGCAATGCAGCAGTTGCCGGAATCGCAAAACAGGCCACCAGATCTGCAAGTTTCGCAAATGTGAGGAATTGAAGAAGAAGCCCTCTGCTGCTCTGGAGGTAAGAGGGTATGGTTATGATGCGCCATTGCTTTGTGGGCCATTATTTAGTGTCCCCCCAAGAACAAGCATTATCTAAAGAGGTGCAGTTGCAAAAACAAATTAAATCTAGATGCATCAACATTTTGGTCCTTGTGTGATCTAAAATTTGGAGTTTGAACTAAAAATCTGTTTAAACAAAGATCTGGAAAAACTACAGATACATGAAAGCACAAAGGAGGGCCTTCAGTTCATACCTAAATGTAATTCCCCTTTAAGGGAAATAGTGCGGAGGGGGGCTTATTGGTGGGGTGATGGCTTCACACGCAGGGAAATGACAGGTGGCGGGGAGTGCGGTGGGTATGTGTAGGCTAAGCTTGCACCATGGGGTCTCTATAATCTGTCCACCGTAACCATGCAAGCACCCAGTCATTCAACTAGAAGACTAATTCACCGGCTAAAACATGAAATTGTTTGTGTTTTTTTTCTTTATGGAGCTACACACTGTATCTAATGTATTCCCTTCAGTATTCCCTTTATTTCGGTTTGGTCACGTGTGCATCTTCCTTGTGTTTGCTTGTGTATATGCTGCAATTGTATAATGTAATGGGGAAAACGTGTGTGGAAGCAGACTGACAGTAATTGTGAATATGTGTACAGTATGTTTGTGTGTAAGTGTACATGCCTGGGTGTGTTTGTGTATGTGTGTGCATGTAACAAGGTCCATCTGGCCACAGAGCTGTCATCTGGAGCACCAGGTGTCAGCATGGCACATGCGCCCCCCTTTTGCTGCCGCTGTCCTTCTCTCCGGTGACATTCCTGCTCATCTAAATGGCCCTCCAAACTTCCTGTCTGTTACCTCCATCACACTCAGTGGCCTAACTAACCCCGGCTGTGATGACAGAACGGCCAATCATGAAATCAATTTCAGCAGATGTTCCACCTCAAAGGGAATAAACTTTTGTGATCAATGGATAATAGTGTCACTTTGGCATTACATAATAAATTGACAGATATGTAACACTGTGTGAACATGGACCAGTGCAGAGGCCCCTGGTCTAATTGACACAAACTGGATCTGTGCTTCAAACAGCTAATGGCTTTACTTCTTTCTCTTTCTGATGCTGATTGAGGGTGACAGCTTGGCCCCTTGTTTGTAGGCTGAAATGTTGGTTGTTCAGTCCCCATGTGCTGACTTTGGCCATCCACAGCGAAAGGATCCTTAAAGAGATGGTTTGGTTATTGGATCATTTTGAGTGATGCAAACTGAAAAAACAGCGCTGTGTGACAGCATTTTTGAATGTAAGATTAGCTTAGCTTAGCTCTGCGGATGGATGCCGATAGAGACGGACTGGATTAATTATTTCTACAAATTCTAATCTTAAACCCAAATATCCAACCAACATGATGGAGGATCACATAGTTACGTATGTGTACGAACATTTAGGGTATTTTAGTGCAAATTATGCATGTAAGCATGGATGATTTAAGGACACTTTTTGTAAACATACAGTAGCTTTAATTCTTTTTTTATGTATTTCCTTCACTTTCAAGCAAACAACAAAATTTAAATGTACTTCTGGAGACTTCCCAGCCACCCCCCTCCAACCCCCCCCAACCAAACCCTAATCATAGCCCTTGTCACAATGGTTTTAGAGGGCACTGAAAAAAAAGTCTCTCTGCAGATGGGGCCGCCACTTCAGAAGATGCCTCAAAGTGTCATTTTGAAAGGCCGTTACAGTTCAATTGTTTGTTGTTATATTTGCAGGAGTTGTTGGCTTGTGTTTGGCAATTCCTCAGTCAGTAAAAAGACAGACAGACAGACAGACAGATAGATATAGATAGATAGAGTGTAACCAATGACTGCCCGAAGTCAACGGAAAATCTTATTCATTCATTAAAACACATAACAAAAAGTTGTTAAATAGCTGCCAATAATCAAAAGCATATGTATTTATTTTTATTCCAATAAGTAAGTTAAAGCATGGCCCTTTGATGGTGTGAAATTGAAGGATTCATATGGTAGTCACCACAGGGCCATTGTGCCTTAAATAAACTGACTTTCTCACAAGTTGACAATCCAACCAATGTGTCTGAATATCAGCAGGTTGTTTTTCACTGTTGTATTATTCAGTTGCAAATTAATAAGAGGCCTCATTTGTCTGCGTTGATGATTCACCAAAATGGTGAAATGTGTCAGCTTGCTATGTAGGTGGCACGACTCAATGTCTGCAGCAGAAAGGAATTTAATTTTAATTTATGATTTGCAATTGATGTTGTCATGGCAGTTAGCCTAATACCAGTCGTTCACACCAGCAATGCCAAACCCAAGGGGGCTTGAATATTCATGAATGTTGATGTTGATATAGGTCATCATGCTGCTCATAACGTCACAGTCTGCTGATGTTTCCAGTGGCCATCTCATATGAAAGAAACTCCAGGGTACCATAAACCTGCCAAAGCGCCAAGTACCAAGTATAATAGCAGTCTGATTACTGACTTTAGAGCTTGTATGTACTGTAATTACTCCTGACATCTGAAAACATGCACTACTCACTGATTTATTTAATATGTCTGTCAAGTGATTTCCCTTTTTCAGACCAGAAATAAAGAAGCTAATCCCTGCTTGAAACTTAATTTAACAGGCTCAATATAAGAATATTAGACTAATGAATATTATTAAAAGATAATATCAGTGCTTTTATATGTTAGTGTTTGGCGTGAGGGCAATACCTCTCATCATTCTTGATGGTATCTGCACAAAATTGGTGTAGTAAACAGCACGGAAAAAACAGCTTTCAGGTTCAAGCTCAGTTCAGCTCGAACATTGCCTGAACTAGTCCATCAGCCATCAGAGTCAACATAAAGTATTAATGTTTTTCACTTTGGGAAAATGTGGATAATGTTACGCAGAAGTTGGTCCAGTCCAAATAGAAATGTATGTGAGGCTTATTAATTGCCAGAACAGGTGTAACAGATGTGGCAGTAAGGGAGCAAAGGTTTTGGGCCTTTTATTTTATTTTAGTTTTTTAGACAGCCGAAAGTTTCTGCAGTGTCACAGATGTGCTGAAGGTTTTTAGGCATCCACCGCCCACACAGAACGCATGAATCAAACCCCAACCTCCATCACCTGACAATCCACAGCATGAAATACAATCTTTGTGTCAAAGTAATGCCTTTAATATTCCTCCGGCGTCACCTTAAAAACCTTAATGGTCTTGTTCATCTTCCTTGCAGTGTATTTTGGACACCTTTGTTACATGATACGTGAATTTTGACATGGCAAAGTGTGTATTTTAATAATGACTTTAAGGGAGTAAACGTCAGTACACCAGGACAGCGGAAAAACGGTATCCTTATTCAATCAGGAAACCTTTAGAGGTCTGCAACCTGTTACCTCTTTGCCCCAAACGTGATTTGCTACAGTGCCACAATATAAACCTTTTTTTCACCTGTACAGAGCTGTGACAGTAGTACAACATTCTCAGTTTTGCCCTGCTTTTTATTTGTCCTCATGCACTCATACATTTCCCATTAGCAGTCTAGTAGTTGTCTCAAATGGCTTTGTTATTAAGTCAACAGCTCTTGTTCAGCAGGTGATTAGATCAGAGAATACAGCCTGGGCCGCACTGTCAGTGAGCGGGATGTCATCAGTACAAGCTAAATGTCAGAGGATGAGATTCATGGAGGATGTGCTGCGTCAGGAGAGAAAGTGGGGAGCAGAGTCAGCAGTAAATCCCAAATGTCAATAACGAGTAGATGATGTAATACTGTCAATTACGCCATGCATTTTTATTGTCTTTAAACAAGCGGGCGTGCAAGAGAAATCCCAGCCCTCCCCTTGATGCATATTCACGGCGGCTCGGGCAGCACCTGTGCCCGAGGAGAAGATCCTGGCTTTCAGAGTCCACAGTGAACTGCAGTGAGCCTCAGCTGTAGCTCAAACAGCCCCTGAGTGTCACATTCCCCTTCAATCAAAGACGGAGCGGCGCGTCCTCGTCCACTGTGGCTGTTACTCTCAGTGTGCAGCCTCCAAAGGGGCATGACGTCTTCTTCAGCATGTGTCTTGCGGTCAGTTTTTCAGAGGGCGTTGAGTGCCTTTCAGCACCTCCACGCGTGCACGCACACATGTGGGTAAAAAAGGAAAAAAAGAAATAAAAAGAGGGGCTGGACGTGGTGGCTTTTGTTTTACTGCGTTTACGTCTAAGGTTATGCTCGTGTGTTTGTGCGAGCCCGTGAGCGTATACGCGTCGGTACACAAGTGCAGTCCAGCAGCAGTGTGCTTATTTTAAGGGTGTTGACGGTTTCCATTGAAAGCTCATGGCAGCTCAAAGAGGAGCGTAAAATTGGCAAGTGAGGGGGAGTTAGCATGCTGAGGCCTTTGCCACCTCATAGCTCACTGGCTGAAGATGTCTGGATTTATTCTGGGAATGCTGCATTTGAGAGAAATAAGTGGGAAGGCAGTTCCTTTCTGCTCCGCGTCTGAATACCCTCCAGTGGTGTCAGTCTCCGCGATGCTGTTCAGTAGCAGGAGGGAGAAGGGAGAGTCAGGGCTGGGAAGTTGTAGTGCACCTTGTTTTTACTTGTGTGCCACTGTACGCTCAGGATGTACTGTGCAGCACAGGTGGGCGTGTAATATTTGAAAATAGATAACACAGGAGCTGAGTTTTGTGTTTGTCTACTTTTGGAATAATATATTTTATAATAAAATTCATTGGTTGTGCCAGAGTCTCCTTTGTCATCAAACACAGCTAACACCTGAGCGTAGTAGTGCTGTCCTTTGGGGGCCACTTTGCCAGTATCAGACGTTGATATGGGAGCATCGTATTCCCTCATGGTCTTCCCTGCCTCCCAGACACCGTACACCAGACAGTCAGGACAGAAGAGGCTCATGCAAACTGACAGGCATGCAGACTGACACCGAGACACATGGACGTGTGGGCAAGTTGCTGGGCAGACGCAGGGACAAGTTGGAGTGGACAGAGAAGACGAAGGAAGGCAGAAAGAAAGAGAGAGCAGGCAGCCAGGGTGTCGCACTGTGGACTGACAGACCTTTACACCTTTACACTTTAGAATGACAGTGAGTGGGATTATTTCTCAAAAAAAAAAGTTGTAGTCTACCCTGTTGGCAGATGTGTGTGTCATCTGCAGGTCAAATGTCTCTAGATGTCCATGAGAATGTGTTTTTAAGACATCTGCGTCATTTAAGCAGCATTTTTTATTCAACATGTTATATCATATCAATATATCATCAATATCAATATATCAGTATCATTTCATATAAATCATATATGTACATATATGTATGTAATCATATAAATGCTTTTCACACAAGCATTGTCAGCCAAATTTAACCCAGTTTTAACCTTGATGTCTGTGTATCTTTTTGCCTGTGAGTGGTTCGGATCAGTAGATTTAGTTTTTCTCACCATGCAAATAACTCTGCCACATTGACAGCTAGAGCTGCAAAGATTACTTGATTGGCAGAAGTAATCAGCAACTATTTTGAGAGTCAATGAATTTTCTCACTCATATTTGGTTTGGCAGAAGGGCTGAACGATTAATCCAATTTAAACCAACATCATGATGTAACAGAACTCAACTTTCAAATGACCCAGGTGATTTAATCCACGTTTATATATTTGATATTTACAACAAGGCTTGAGTTATCTAACCTTAGTCCATGTGCACTTTAGACTGTGTGATTTGTTACAAAGCTGTTTCTGACTGTAAGAGTCTTATTTATTTTTTTGATATTTAAGTTAATATTAACAGGTTTTTAAGATTTTATTTATAAGATAACGAACATGTTGACATTAGACTTTAGTTATCAAAACACGCTCAGGGTGGCATATGTTGGGTGATGAGTTCATTTTTATATATTGAACATATTTTGTTTTTTTTTATTAAAAAGTCGAGTCCGGATGATTATGTCTAATTTTTACAAGGCTTAGGATTATCAACATTCTGTAGCCATTCTCGATCAAATTCAATAGTCAGATAAAGATATATTGTTCATATTAGTTCATGCATCAGTATATGTAATTTCATTTTAACACATAGCCCCGGTTTACAAGAAAGAACAGTTCATATACTGACTGTATCCCCTGTTACAGGGTGTTGCTTGTACTATACAGTTTTTTATTACCTGTCCATTATATAGTAGATAATACAGAAGAGAAAAAAGAAAAAAGAAAAAAAAATCATCAGTTACATAATTTTCCCATGTCATCCAGCCCAACGGGACAGTAAATTTGATGTTCTAATGTTAAACTGGGGACATCACTGTGGCCTCGCTGTGGATGACATATTTTCACTATTTTCCAACATTTCAAAATGATCCACTTATCGACTGATGAAGAAAATACTTGTGATTTGTAGCCTTTTTTTTACACCAGTGACCCAGGTATGGAGGATTCACTAAACACAAATCTTGTGGGTTGAGCTAATCAGGTGTGCGTTAGTGCTCCTGTCGAGGTGACGAAATGTATGCATTGGTAAGAAAAAAACTGTGCCGGTGTATTTCTGAATCAATCACAGCTGACTTCAGGGAGGGCAAGCATGCTTAGGAAAATGCTCCACCCCTTCAAGCCAGACAAACAGCGCGCGCATTTGCCAGCTGGAGGTCACTGGTGCTTCATTCAGTTGTTTTAAAAGTTCGCTTTCCTGCTCTGTGTGAGCTGCAGACAGCGCTCCATCCCACATGAGCAGGAGATGCTTTGCGTTCATTGTGTCAGTTTGTGTTTTCTTGTGGGTGTCCATAAGGGAACTCTCACAATTGTTGATGATAAAGCCGTGAAAACAATAACCAGAAAGCTCACTGGTGCCCGGGGGCAAAAATTGAATTCATGATGGCTTAAACTGGCTTACAGGAATTTGCATCTGTATCACCTAACAACATGTACTGTACTCTGAAGGGCCGTTATTAAGTTACGGTGGATTTAGCTCATTTAAGAGGCAGTTAGTTAGAAAAATAAAGGATGCTTCCTTCTTCTACTTTCGTGGCATGTTGCACACAAATTGCTTGTGCTATGCTAAGACAAATGTGTTCGCCTTGTTGGAAAAAAAAAAAAAAACACATCCATCGATTTTAGTGATTGGCCACTTCACACCCACAGATACCATCTGTTTGAACCTGTGCAATCAGTGTTGGTGAAGGAAGGGTTTTTCTATTCCTGAAGCGCTGCCATTTTTCCATTGATTGCTCATGTTTGATAATGAGAGAAAGCGGCGTTTGCAGCTCAATCGAGGGATGTGTTGTTTTTCCTCCCACACATTACGTCACCTTCAGTCCAGCCCTCACCAGGTTTTTGACATCTGTGGCAGCGCCAGATGTTGCTGTCCTCTGACTGTCTTCTTAACAGCTGAGTGCTGATGTAGAGAGGTCATCACATAGATGGATGGCAGGCTAATGATACTTAACACACAGGCCATGAAATAATGTTGGCAATGTGTTGGCTGTTAACCTGCAGGTTTGTGGTTTTGCATTAATATTAATTTGAGCCAAATAGAATCTGCCTAATATGTACGATGTAATATGAATTTCATTGGACTCTGCAGTCTGTGTATATTGTGCATCCATAAACTTTCTCCATCTTTGATATAAAGTTGAGAAATTGATGTGAATTAGCACATGCATATGTGGGCTATGAACAGCACTGTGGTAAGCAGTGTCTCTGCTGACAGATTATTCCCGATTGAGTCAATTTAACAAATAAAGCACAGTGTGGGCTATATTTGGGTGAGATCACCGGAGTAATTACCTTGTTTGAAGCCTTTTCACCCCACCAAAAATGTTTCATTTTTGTCAGCAGGAGTTAACTTTCAAAATGAAAGTAAATTAAACCTGTGGAGCACAAACCCCGCCGTCACTCAGTTTCATGTCTAGATATGAACAATAGCATTCAAAAGAACATTGTGCTGCTGATTCAAGGGTAGGGGAATGGTTTAAGTGGGCCTGAAAAGTAATTAGGGCCGGTATTGTTTTTGGTTTCAAACAAACTTCTCTGAACTAATGGGCCATTTGCCTCCGATCTGCCTTTGTTGAAAAACTCATAATTTTACTGCAGCTGTGCAAGAGAGCTGCACAACAGGATGCAGGAAATTTTAAGACTGACTACGTTCAGGTGACACATTATTTTTTTAGTCAGTTTTGGACAGAATTTAAAACTTTTTAAAGCCTTCAGCGGGTGAAGCAAATGTGAATGGTGTTTGACACTAGCATGCAGTACTTCCCCTCTTTCCTTTTCCATTAGATAGGTGTGATTATACGCATGGGTGTGTGTATTTGTATTTGCACTCACAGCATGCACGATTCCTTATTAAACCTTCCGCCGTCGAGCGCTGATGGAAAAGTGAATCTGAATCCGTCGTTTATGAGAATTTTAGTTTAACAGTCTCACTGTTTGGTGCGATTTCGGGGGTGTATTGTGAGTGTCGGTTAACGTGCCACTGTGTGTGGAGGTGTGTGACTGTACTTGAATACATATTGGTTCGGTGCGAGAGTGTGTGTGGGTGCATAAATGTTTGCCGAGCTCCTCCTGCCTCGCTCCAGGCAGAGCTGGCGAGCGGAAGGATCCGTGCAGCAGAATCAAGTTGCACTTTGCAGGACGCCGGCCGTGCCGCAGCTCCAGGGACCCCGCGTGGCTCTCTATCTCCTGGCTGGCAGGCCGCTGCTGAGCCCTGCAGCTGCGTGCATGTGTGCCGCTCCCACTCGGTGCAATCAGACACACAGATAACCGTGGTGAGAGAGGGGCGAGGGAGGGAAGGCGGCATAATCATTGATGATGGTGTGGGGAGAGCAATGCGTGTGGTGGTTAAATAATAAATGTGGCATATCGGGTTTTGTGTGAAGCCAGGACTGAGGCCCACTCCTGTGGTGGGGCCGAGAGGGGGGGTGGGGTGTACAGATTTCACACATGCTACCCATTCAGGGTCAAAGGGAATACAAGGGAATACGAATTTAGCTGTTTAATTGAACATGAATCATTTTAGTCGTTTGTCAACTAAAAATTCTAAACATTCACTGGTCCCAGTCTCTTAAAACTGAGGATTTTCTGTTTTTTTTTTTTTTTTTATCTGCTGTGTGTTGCAAATTGCTAATCTTTTGCATTTGGAGTATGCGTTGGACAAAACAAGCAATTTGAAGACTCCTCTTTAACTTTTACATTTCATTAACCAAAAAAAACACAGCTGATAATGACAATGACCCACAATGAACACAGCACCGCGAACGAGGGAGCAGCAGGGCAACGTTTGGCATGCCTCACCGTCTAGGTGTGAAGAAAGCGTAGCTCCCGAGTGAAGTAATAGATTTGGGACGATATTTGCAAACACTTTGAAAATGTGCTGCTTTTCATTAACAACTCCAACCTCCTCTTCTCTCTCTCTCTCTCTCCCGCCCCCTCCCTACCTTCCCACCCCTCCCCCTCCCCCCTCGTCCTCTGTTTCTCCAAGAAGGTGATGCTTCCTACAGGAGCGGCGTTCCGGTGGTTCCAGTAGGACTCCTCCTCCACTCCCTACCCAAAGCTCTGCCATCAAGTGCAATGCCAACTCCTGGATTGTCTCCGGAACAGACACTGGCTAATAAACAAACAAGCAACAAATAAAATTATAGTAAAAAATGAAAAAAAAACAACAATAAAAACAAAACAGAATGACGACAACAACAAAAAAATCAATCGGGCAATGGATGCACCTACTTATTCCTTGAACCAAAAATGAAGCGTAAAGAAAAGCATCTATGGCAATTTTCATTCCCTTTTCTATGTTTCCATTTTGGTACCTTTTGTCCTTTTTCCAGCAGGTTTTTTTCTGTCGCTTAAACATGGAACTGTTCATTGCCAGAAACAGAAATGACGGACTGAGTGTGGACAATCAACTAATTTCTGTGTTTGGTGTTAATGTTGTTCATGTGTGGAAAGATACAGTACTTGTGTAGAGAATGTAAATTTACAGCTATATTTCAAAACTAGTGGCTTATGGCAAACATTATTGTAATTCTTCACCATTATGTTACTTAAACCCTTGTCGACTTACTGGTTCATTTCGTCGCAGAGTGTCGTTTTCCAGACGGATCGGTGGTCGTCTTTGAGAGACAAAGAAAACGTTTCAGATTTGTGACGCTGTGGATTTTGGATTTAAGCGAAACTGAAAAAAAAAAAAGAAAAAAAAAAAAGTCATGCTGTTGGGCAGATCTCCAGAGACTCTTCACTGGGTTGACGATGCTGTTCGCCAGAGCCGTCACTACTGTAATCTCCTCAATCAGCCCTCCTCTGCATTTCCAAACTTTTCCTTTAGTGAAACTGGCAGCCTTATGTTACTGTGGCCCTACTGAGCATGTGCCAATATTGCTCAGGGCAATAGCATTAAGAGACAGCACTTGCTCTGAGTCTACCCTACTGAACGCACTGAGACAAGATTTTTTTTTTTTTTAATTTGTTTGTTTATTTGTTATATTTTCATGATTTTGTTATGTTGCTGGGTAGCTACAGCTTTTAAAAATAACCAATCTTTGTATTCGTTTAGAAAATTGGACTGGTTTTGTGAATAAAAAGGAATGCATGTATTCGTGTCAAAATCTACAATTCTGATGTTTGTCTACTCGTCTATTTGCATGTTTTTTTTTAAACAGCTGGTTTGACAAAAAGAAAAAAGAATTTTACATGCACTCAAAAAAAGAAAAAAAAGTTCCCTTTTCTTTCATAATTGGACGTGTAAGAAAATTCTCCAAGAATCTGACACATAAATCAGGCGGGGGTATGGATCACCACGATGTCCTTGGATATGCCTATGTAACATCTTCCTACAGTGGAATGACTGATGGAGCCTTGCTATGCTAAAATGTAACCAAAATGATTTAAAACATGTTTGAATAAGAACAATTTGGGTTGCAGTGTTTCTTCAAAATGCATGAAACCTCCTGAAAATCCCAAATGTCTTTTTTTTTTTTTTTTAAATTTCCACTCTTCTCTGAGATCTTTGTGACATTCACCCTCCATGACATTTACAGGCAGAAAATCATTGATAGTCATGGATTACAGATGGGAAGCTTTGTCTTCAAAGCTATCAAGGCCATCCTGAAGAAGCCTCGATAAAGTGTCCGTGTTTAGGGCACTAGGATGTGTTATGCATACATGGAGTAGAGGGAAGAGTTTGGATAAAGACGCGGCCAAGTGAAAGCAGCGCTGATTTAAAAAAAAACCTTTCCGAAACGTGGTCAATCTCACATGGGTCTTAGTGTAATTACTGATTCTAATGCCTCAGGTCTGTGACACTAGAGTGAATTTCCATTTCCTGCTAAGTGATGATTCTCACAGATTTTTTTTTCACAGCTCCATAGTCACTCTTTCATATCCAGGTGGGGAAGTAGATGCAGATTTCTGCCGCAGCCGTAGTGCTGAGTGTTTTTAATTAGTGAATATCCACGGTGGAAGGCCCAGTATGGTGGGCTTGTGTACGAGCTCGTGATCAGCTTGGCGAGCGGAGGGTTGGAGAGTGTAGCTATATTCCCAGCTTCCCCCCCGGTGACAGTGCTGGGCTAGTGCCATCGCCATGGCGATGGGGGAAGTGTGTGCGTGAGTGACTGCGTGTGTGTGTGTGTGAGTCTGGGGAGGGTGGGGTGTTGGGGTGTGTGTGAGGGGGGGGGGGGGGGGGGGGGGGGGCTG
>JAOXYL010000078.1:10064328-10076599 GCA_028564955.1 Terapon puta
AAAGAAAGAAAGAAAGAAAGAAAGAAAGAAAGAAAGAAAGAAAGAAAGAAAGAAGCATGCACAAGATTAATATTTACTTAATCAGAACTTAATAACAGAAAATAAAGTTGATCTCAGACATGATGTTGCACCCTTTGACTCTCCAGCAGCAGTTGACTAACATCCCCACTCCCAAAGTGACGGATGATTGGAAGGCCCCCGTGGAGCCCGGTGACATTATGGTAATTGTCATTACTGGGGTTGGAGTGCGTGCGTGACTGACGCCATTAGAGAAAGTGCAATTACAGTAGGCTTTGGTGACCTTGCTGACTAGTGGAGGTCAGGGCTTCTCATTAGAGTGTGGTGGAAGGCAGCCCAGTGTCTCCACTGTGCCAATCAATAAGAGCGTAGCTTGGTCGGCGCTAATCATTGCTTTGACGCAGCCTCACGCCCTGCCACCCCCCATCACCGCACATCCCCACCACCCTTCCTCTGTTCCACCTTTTAGCTCCCTTATTACCAGAGCACCAGCACCTTTTTCACTTCAGGACTGCACGGCAAGCTAGGCTTAAACACATAAATATAAAGATACAGAGACCAGTCGTTTTTCAATTATAAAAAGCTTTAGGTGAAACTGATCGCTCTGAACGTTGAATATCATTGAATATTATATTAATAATAATATTCATATTGAATAACGTAACCTTTAAATACACGATTAATCGCTGCAGATAGATAGGTAATGTAAAACTGGTGTGACACTGCATTACTACATGAAGCTGAGTAAACACACAATAACAGCTTTCAATACGATCAGTGTGCTGCAAGAGGAAGATCGAACATAATAGCTCAGGTTTTGTAACTTTGGCGGGTCAGTTCAGGTGCAGCCCATCATTCCCTTCTACTCCGCAGGCTTTCATTCATTAGCCCTGTCTACGGGTGGTATCCAAACTTCCTTTCATATTGGTCTCAGTGTGCAGTCGTGAATGATGTATGATCAACACTTTTTGAACACAAGGTGCACAGGTGCCAAACGGCAGACAGGAAAGACTTTGGGGTTAACGTCTTTATCTGTTTAAGATGTTGAGGTGATGTAATCTGTAGACATCCATTCTTAACCCCTAGATGCTGTCTGGACTTATTACCAGAGATACCTGGCACAGAGCGCTCTTTTTATTTGTTTTTTTTAGATGAAAGTGGGCCTCGTCGTAATGTGGGAAGACATCTGTATTGATTTGTGTTTATTTATAAATCTCTTCTCCCACAGCTATGAGCATATCTGTCCCGTTTGGACTGGATTTAGACATCCCGATCCTTTTGCACCACTATTCCTTCGTTTGAATTCATTCACCCATTCACATTGCCATAATTACTCACCTTCCCTCACTGACAGAGAGCTGTGACTGAGGTGAGCAGGTGAGCGTGCTACTGGGAGTGATCGTTCAATGTTTTTTTTTTTTATTCTGTCAAAAATCTTCTCTTTGCTGCTCTTACGATCCACATGAGGCATCTCCACAGCCGCCGTAATCCGTACCTGTTGGTAAATTTTTGAGGGGTTGCTGACAAAACATAAATGCAAAACATAAATTTTAAATTCAGCCTTCAGCCAAAAAGTCATCTGGTGCATTCCTTGCTGCGTACCAGGTGGATTGCTTGATGGTATATTCCCTGCAAAAGCTGGACACGATCGATCATATGTGGTACATGATAGTTGGTGTTGTGCTCTGTATCTGATTAGGTTTCTGGGAGAAATAAGGGTAAGGCTTTATAGTCTGGACACAAGAATGAATGTGAATCGGACGTAAATTACGGCAGGACAACAAAAAAATGCGTACAAAATAAACTTGATTTCTTAGATATCCCAGGACGTGTTTGTCACTATGAATAAAGAGGAGAGCTTTTATTCAGCAGTTTCCCCCCCGCCCCGTCATCGGGAAAGATGAACTCTTAATACGCTGAGGCGCTGATAATGGCTGGCGCTCCGAGGGTGTGTAGCAGTGCGCTCTGTCCACGATGGTGTGAGGTATGCGGTGTGGCTCGGGGGCAAGCAGTCAGGCAAGTGGGCTGTGAGCCAGTTGTCTACAGAGGCAGAGGGGGGGAGGGGTGGCCGGTCAGAAGACTCCCGATCCGCCACAGCTCTCTCCTCGCTGTTTGCACTCCAGTGGTTTAGTCACCAGACCCGCCTATTAAATCAAAGGCCCCCTTCGACAAAGACTGCCAATTATGTTCAGATCAGACGCCCCCCCAACAATGTCCCTTTCGTGCTCCCTCCCGGGTTTTGTCATTCTCTACTCTGTCTTATCTTGCTTTTGCTCTTTTCTCTCCTGCTCTTGCGACTTATTTTTCCAGGTCTCAGTCAAATGGGAAAACACTGTGTTACATCTCTGACCTTGTCTGTGCAACCCTCACTCGGTCCCTCTGAAGACTGAAGAAAAACCCATGAAGGTGTCTCTGTTTTAGGCGATGGCAACTGTAATTGTAGCTGAGGTGTAAAACTAGCATCCCATGGCTATTGTGGCTTTTTGTGCTTTGTTTGCTGGGAACTAGGCTGTGCAGCTGTGATAACAAGAAGAAGATCAGGAGGGACAAGACGATCATGATTTAGCCAAGCTAGCTGCGCGGCTCAGGGGATGGCGATGGAAATCTGTCCATCCACCACTTTGATGTATTTGAAACATCTAAACTTCTGGGCGGATTACCATGATATTTTGCTCAGACTTTCATGACCTCTAAGAGCATGTATCTTTCTGACTTAGTTATTGCTTTAACTTTTTATTATACTGTCATTAACTACATTCCCATCAGCCTAAGCTGGCACTCTCATCTTACTCACATGATTCAGATAATTTCATCTGGCAGTAAAAATAAACAATAATAATTAAAAGTGAATATCAATTAAGACAAAATAAGACAGGTGGTGGGGTTGTACTAGAACAGAATTTCTCAAGTAACACTATCTGTACATGAGGGCTGTCAAACACAATGACAGCTAATTAATTCGAATTTATTTAAATGAAATTTGACCTGTTGCAGAACCGATGCTCATTCACAATGCCTCCGATTCCTCACTTGAGTGACAAGCTAAGGTGACTTCAGGTTTGCTGTTGCAGTGTTACTGTAAAGCAGCTGCATTTTTGAAAGCAGCCAAACAGCCGCACCGTTATCCATGATCTTTCCGTAGAGGATGTCAAATTCAAAATGCTTCCACGCATTACTAAGATAGTTCGGTGTCATGTTTGGTGAGGTTTTCGTCCATTTTCTCTATTTTGCATCGACAAACAGATCAACATGCCGAGTTTACTGATACTGACAGGGCATGCATGTTGACACTGCATTTTATGCACAGTCCCTAATGGAATCCAAGACACTGCCTATAGTACTTGCACACTGTGATTGATATATTTTTTTCCCTTTGGTAGAATTTTAGTATGTTTATGTATGATTTACAGGGTGCAAAGGTGTATATGGACACAATAAAATAATTTGTAATAATTTAACCCTCCGGTGCATAGTGGTCACTACAGTGGACAGCTACTAAAAAGGAACTTTCTCTTTAATGCATTGGTTTCATATCAGCCTAAAAAAATCTTGACCAAGGCTTTCATAATTTATGCATCAGAGGGTTAAAACCTTGGGTGGCCTGAGAGACTCCCTGTCTCCGGCCTCCAAGCTACAGACCTGTCTGCACCCATACGCACACACAGGTGCACACACATATCCAGTAACAACTGATGTTTTTCTTCAATTTAATCTTCAACTTAAAATGCCTGTTCTGTGAATTATATTGGTCACAGATTGTATTCGAAGCCTCTAAAACATGAAAAAAGTGTTTTCACTTACTGTTGTAGCCTAAGTTTCAGAGATAGTCTTAAAGGATAAGACTGAACATACACTGTTAACAATTTTGTGAAATACCGAAACCAACAGCGCTTTAGCCCATCTCTCAATACTTTCCAACTCCAACATCCAAATTTGAGATCTTACTGAAACATAAATCAGCTTCAAATTTAGTCATTAACTTAAACAGCCAGACACTGTAGTTTTAAGCTGACATTACTGAAAGCGGAGTAAATATTTGTCGGTGTCTATTTTCAGCCACAGCCTTGGTTCTCCAGTGAGTATTTATGGCAGCAGGACGGTGTATGTGGGATTGACTCAGAATAGCCTACAGTAGTCATGTTCATGTTGATGAAGAACTGTTAAATTCAGAGCAAAGATGTGGCGCACCCATGTTTTTTTTTAATCGCTTTTGGGAAACGCAGGGTGCTCCATGGCATAGAGGAATAGGCTACACCAGACCTTGACTTCAAGATGACACTAGTTTGTTATAGTCATTGTTGATTTCGTGTTTTTGATGGGATTTGAACAATTGGAACTGCAGAAATATGAAGCACTAGCATTAACACACAAATTAATGTTGGTTGTGAGCAGTATTTCATTTGTTATTACTGCTGTTTTACATCCCATCACATTATTTATATAGGAAATCAATAATTTGCAAGAAAGTCATGGCAGAAGCTCTCAGAGAAGAATATGCAGCTGTAGAAAAACTGTAAGCATGCTGAGGTTTTAAACCTCTTCAGTATATAAAATTCAGCATAAAATACAAGATATAGCTCTGTACAGTGAGGTTTTGTCCCCCGAATGGAGATTGTATTTTACAAAACTATTCCTTCATCTGTGTTTGAATGGTCACAGAATTTCAGAAATTTTCAAACTGATTAAATTTTATGCTCAGAACTACATGGAATTACACGAGTCTGGCACAGCGCAAAGAGTTTCTCACATAATCGCACACCACTTGCCATCATATTTATTAAGAAGAGGGGTGCTGCTGAATGAAAGGAAGCAAGAAGTGTATAATTTTTCAAGACGTTCTTCATTCATTTGCTGGAGTGTGGGCCTCGTGCAGTTTGCACTTTATTCATAATACACACGCAATAGAAGCACAAAACAATATCAGTGATTACTATCATGTTTATTCAAACAGATAACATTATGTAAAGGTGAAAAACAGCCATTGACAAATAATGTTGCACATTTGGAGGCCATCTCTTCCTTACACCCGTTAATGATCTAACCAGCGTAGGCACAACCACATTTTGGTTGAAAGGTAGGCCCACAGATCTCTCCACTTGCTGTGGTGTTGATGTTGTTGATGTGCACCTCTCCATCCACTGGCTGCCTGTGGTCGTTCGTAATGGATTGTAAACCCCGGTGCAGGCGTAGAGCTGCACTGCACCCCCACATACCTCGAGGCGATGCTCCAGCCCTGCGCGCCGCTCGTACTTCGCGCTCTGCTTCCCCCTCTCTCTCTAGCCCCTTTCTTCTCTAGTTAGTGCTCCACCTAGCCGCAGCTCTTCTACACAATATCGCCCAAGTACTGGAGTGACCTTCCCTCTGCAGGCCTGCACAACTGTCCCTGTCTGTTTTTGACTGTCAGCAGGAAGTGTTACCCACAAAGTGGGCATATCTCCTGATTCCTTAACTGATAAATGTCAATATGTACATTGTATCAACTAATATCTCAAATATAAGATATCCTGTAATGGAAGTCTGAAACTACCAAAACAAACTTCCACTTAAAGATAAGTCTTTAGGTGAAATTTTCAATCATTAAACTAATCAATTAATCTTGTGAGACATTCATAATGTTTGAATACAATTGATATATTCCAAAGATGGCAATTGTGATTTTCACCACTGTTGTGGCAAGGATTTGTAGGGAGCTCAGAAACCTCATGAATATCATGGAGCAGGGGCTCAGGAGAGGATATAGAGAGAACGCCACCAAGCCAAAAGCCAGCTCAACAAGGCAATCAGACTGGAGAGTCAGGTTGCCAACAATGACTCATACTACAGGAAAAGACTCAACAGTTCTCCTTCCCCTCACTCACAACCGCAACCCTCTTTATTGTCTTGTGGAGCAGTAAATCTCCCCATTCAGCCCCCCCACCCCCCAACGGAAAGAGAACTCCCCTGCTTTATCAGACAAGATGTCATTTGTGTCATTAGTGGAAATATTCATTCACAAGCGAATCACGGGCAGATCAGGCTGTCTTATTTGAAGGCAGCGAAGCCGCCTTTCAGGATCATATGTCAAAGTTTTAAAAATATCCAGTCCCCTTCCCACCCACTGGCTGACTTCTGCTGAGAAGGGCTGGGTGTCTTTGCACTGTGATGCAAAGACAGCCAGGTGCAGTGAAAGTGATCTTTTTAAAGGAAAACAAACAGCTGTGTAGTTTCCACTGCGGGATGCTTCACGTGGCACTGACAATGTCTACTGACTATACAGGTGAGAATATAACACATTGTTCACATTTTAAGTAAATATTTTTTCGGTTTTGTCCATCTTGGGCAGAAAGTTGAATTCAAACGGGGATTTAGCAAAGCAACACAGCACTGAGAGATGGTTCATTCATCGCTTTGCTGAAATGTGAATTTAAAAGACAAAGTGAAAAAGTATTTTACAATTAGTCATGGTACATTTAGGACTGCAAAACCACAAGAACAACGTAGAGTAAATTATGTTGTTAATAATTATGATGTAAAGTTTAATAGTCGCCTCATCAAAACCACAAATTGCACAACTAATACTGATAGCATAAAAAGCATAAAAATGTAAACCTTGGATTGATGCTGTAATCATAATGAGAGGTTGACATAAAAAAAAAGCTATCCAGCTGGCTCCCTGAATCAATATGAATTTAAACAAATATACCAACCCACAATAAATGTAAGCAGCTTTGCATAACAATAATAACACAAAAAGGCTGTTGTTTGTTGGTCACTTTTTGTACGGCCTATTACTTTTGTTTGTGGTCATCAAACCCAGCTCATGCCCACTTATAGGTGGTATGATTTCAGTTTTGGCACAACTAATACTTGAGAATGGAGAATATAAAGATTTTATCTACTGTAATCTCAGTGGCTCTGTGTGCCAGAGAAGATGAAGACTGTTGAATGTCATTGTCAAAGATCCCAAGTGGGAATAAACTAAACATAATGTTAAGCACTAAGACCTGCACTGAAAAAATACATATGCTTAACAAAGCTCGTCCTCCTAGAAGTGGCCGTTAAAGATATCTCAAAGATCCACATTAACGCAACAATAGGAAGAGGGATGTTGTTACATTATTTTTATGGTCACCAGTTTGACCATTTGCGGCAACGTGCCTCACACTGACAATGAGGGAGCGGGAGAGAGAAATGGTCTGGTCTGAGTGGGCTCGCTTTTCAGCGGGGGAGACAGATGCTTGTTTACTGGCCTCATTATGTCAGCAGCTGTCCTGAGCAGGTCACACCGTGGTCCTCTGTCCACCTACTGAGACCCGTAAGTCCAGCACCTGGCCTTGGACACTCTGTAAAGGGTTTCAAGAAAAGGCTGAGAGGCTTTTCATTTAAATTGCTGTCACCTGGCCTGTATGTGTCCAGCACAAACTAAATAATGGCCTAATGTAGTCAGTCATTTGAAGGTGTAATGTGTATTTTCTGACATGACACATTAGAGGAATACCCACATGTAATTGACCGGTTTGGCTTTTGCTGTAGATTGAAAGTACACATTTTTTCGCTTCTCAACTGATTGAGAACTATAATTGAAAACAATTAAACACCCTAACAGTGCGGCACCGCTCTTCTCCTGAGTATACATTAAAGAGCTGGTTTAAACAAACCTTTGTGTTTTACATGTTGATCACACACCGCCTCCCTTTTAATTGATTCTTCCAGTGCCAGCACTTAAGTTGTCCACAGAAAGGAGTTTGAGGTGGTTCAGCTGAGAAAATATTAGTGCTTTACACACTCACAACAACAGGTGTTTACAACAATTATCTTTCAGATTGTGTGAACTTTAACCATCTCTATGCTATATTGCTAATTTGTTCGCACTTTTAGACCACAGAAAACTGCTGAGAAATGTACAGATCCTACATTGTTCTGTAATCACATAAAAATAAGATAAAATGTATATAATTTAGCACCACCTTGATTTGAATGTGCCTGCTGCATATCCACTTGCGTGCCTTTGCCCCAAATGTGCACATGAATGTGTTGTTTTTCCTCTCTGCAGTCCCCACATCCATAATCCCTTTTATTGAAATCCGTGTCACCTGCCGCCTGCGCAGTCCAGCACCCTGAAGCATTAGACGGCTGGCATAGTGACGGGCACTGCAGTGAGCGGAGAGAGAGGGGGGGTGAGGGGGTGGGGGGAGACATGACCATAATGTCTTTCATTTAGTTGTGTTTGCAGGCTTTTAAAATTTAGACAAATTAGTGCTTCATCTCATGCGAAAATTTAACTGGAAGGCTCCGCTCGGCTCATCAGCGGGGTCTGCAACACAGACATTTGAAGCCACCTAAATTTTCACTGACAGTGGTACCAGATTTCACTATAAGCTTGACATCTCCCTGTTTTTATGGCGGCACACTGTCACTAGAACTGCCCACACTGCTGGTCAGGGAGACGGAGTCATGGTGGGCCTCTTGGCTGGATGCTCGTTGCCTGTTTTCCCTCGTAAGTATATTAGCATTTCCTTGTCCTCGGGAGCACGCAGCAACGGCAGACTGAGCCTTGCGTTTGGGGGGAGATTGAGATGGAAAGGGTGAGGTAGCCCACGCCACAAGGGAGGTGGAGAGAAGACAGAGTGAGCGAGAGAAAGGAAAGCCAGAGGGGAAGAGGAAGAAGGGAGGATTGAGCAGAGGGAGCGCGAGGCAATTTTGCAAACCTGTGACACATTAATTATTAACAAACTCGGGCTAAATGCGTAAACTCTCCCTCCTTGTTCATTCTCTCTTCTCCTTTCTTCCTCTCCTGCGCAAAAACGACGGTCACATGCACCCTACACACCTATAAACACAAACACACACACACACACACAGACACACACACACACAGACAACACAGCGAGGTGGCATGTGACGCTCGTAACATGAAGTGGAGCATGTCAGAGGGCCTAGAAAGGTGTCAGGCACAAGGCCCCACAAAGAGCGGGAGACCTGGGGGAGGAAACCAGCGAGAATGACGCCAGGCAGAGAAAGGAGGAGGTGTGTGGCTATAATAGAAAAAAAGAGAAGATAACAGGCCACAGGAAAGAGAGAGTTGAGCTGCAAAGTGAGAGTAAGACAATTCATGTAAACAGGAGGGCAATGAGAGGGATTGTGGGGCAAGGGAGTGAAAAAAGTGCTTGTGCATTGGTTCTTGCAGTAGGTGTGGATTTTTGTTTTTAAGAGCTAATGAGGCTGCCAACTGTGTTCACAAAAGAAATATAGACAGCAGGGACACGCGGTTCAATTTTGAAATGGGCAAATGATGGATGAATAGGGGTTTTGTGTTAAATTGTAAAAAAAAAAAAAGAAAAAAGAAAACAAAACAGAGTGTGATCACGTACAGCAGTGGAGCTAAATTCACCCTTTGTTTGGAGAGCAGCGTATCTTTCACGCAGCTTGGTTAGCTGCTAATCATTAAAAGCTGGTCAGTCCGTTTGGCATCCAGTATTCTCTAATCAATTGGTTAGAGCGTTGCAACAGCGTAGCACGAACGTACCCAGTGTGTATGTGTCTTTGTGTGTGTGTGTGTTGAGGCAGGCACTGCTTGAGCGGTCACTCTGCCCCTCAGGCAATGGTGTGTGTTTGGAAGGGAATGGATCCTCCCCCAGGAGTGCAGGGAGGAGATGTGTGTGAATGTCCCTACAATACTTTTGCTGCAGTCGGGCCACCCGCAAAACAGCCGGGTGCCCGTGAGCAGACGTATGCAGGCAGAGCGTCCAAAAACAGGCCTAGAAACGGACAGACAGTTTTTAATCATTGTCATCGTCATCATCCTGCTCAATCAGACTGCAGACATGCAGGATGTGATAATACCTAGATGTTGTAAATACTTGTCTTCATGATGTAAAGTAACATTTATAAACAGATAGCATTGCACTCTATTAACTCATGTTGGACAGTTTATAGATATCCTTATTCCAACCTTCTTCCTCATCACAACCAGTCACCTACATTACCCACAATGCAACACACTGACCACAATTTGATCAGAGAATCTGAAGTATCATGCTTATAGCGGCTAATGTAGCCTCGAGCCGTAGCCTCGGGAAAAGGTGAGCAGCGGGCTTCAGATTTTCTCTTGTTTTCAAACTTGTGGACCTTAGACACAACCAATACTGACTCATGTGACATCACTTGAGAAAATGCGAAAAGTTGCCCTTTAAATTTGGATGCATCAGTCACCCGGTAAATATCCATCCGTTAAAGCTCACTATATGTGAGGGAACTATTCAAATTCTTATATTTTAATATGTTTTGTTTTGATAAACCTAAATCTGCAAGCCAATAATCTATGTTTTTTCATAATGTGAGAAGGTTGTACACATTAATATGACGAATAAAAAAAGTACAGAATGTACCTACCTGTCATCATAACAGTGGTGATAAATGTGCGAATGGCAGTGCAAAGGAAAGTGACTGTAAATCTGTCTTGACCACATGTTCTAGGTAAACCTTCATGATGCTTACACCCAAATGGTAATCTGAGTCAAAAGAGCAACATTTGGAAAAAAATTATGTTCAGTCTGTTGATTCAACCCACCACTGAGCTGAGGTGAATAAAAAGGCTTCCTGAAAATTACAACAATAACAAAAAAATCATTGTGGAAGTAAGTATTTTTCAGGAATTGATTAATATTTCTTTTGTTTGTATTGTTCTTTTGTGCAGGCTCATGATGGCTATATTTCATTCTGCCCAAAGACAAAAACAAAGAAAGGTACTTGATCTTATAAAATATCCAATATGCTAATGCTCAAACAAATGGCCATATATCAAAGTACGCACCTTTATTTCACAATGGGGAACTTTACATCACAATTGCTGCCATTAAGTGACATTGGTTACCTTGATGCTTGCTGCAGGGTGTGTGACATTTCTGTCATTTATAGGGGGACAAACGTCTTCTTTGTTTCCAGTTCAGATTAACATAAGAACTCTTCTGTGATGCATGAATTACCGCTGGGCCTCCAGGTGTGAAATGCATATTCAGCATCTTCAGAAGCTATGCATTTTTACAGTCTGCTTCCTATTTCACTCATGTCATCACTGCCTGCTCATCCTACACCATGACGTGTGTTATCAGCTGCTTGAGTAGAGTTGAGCTGTGTTGTTGGTGTAATGTGTTTGGAAAGCATGTTACACAGCTCTGACAAAAGACAAAAAAAACCAAACCAAAACAAAACAAAACAAAGAACCCCATACAACCATGAAATATAACATGGTCGAAATGGGGACGCAAGACTGACAAACCTCCCCAAAAAACTCCACTTTGCCTTTAAAGGCTTTGCCATGTGTCGAAGGTTGATCCACGTGCGGTCACAAATGTGCAGACGCAGCCTGAGCTGCCATCAAAGCTCAGTGAGTCAGTGTAATCAGTCACACCACTTGACCACCATCGTACCCTATAATGGGAGACTATAGAGGAGTCTATAATGGGAGTTCCCCAAGAAAGCATTTACCTCGGAAAATGTCTCATTTGGGATATCATAGACCTACATTTTCATAAAGTAAAGAAAAAAAATCTTCATACATCTCTTTTTTTCTCTCTTATGTGACTAACTGAGGCTTCTTTTAAGTGCAGAAGAGTCTTCAGCCATCACCTGCCCCCGTCCAACTGCAGCGTACTGTGCGGTTTTGCCAATGGTAGCAGTAATGCCATGTTGACTTTTACGCATGAGAAAACTTCAGACTTGGGTGCCAGCCAGTTGCTCAGGCTCTTCACATCGACTCAGAGCCTCACATCCTTTCATGTGCCACAGCTCCATATACAACATCCTAAGTGGATGGTGGCCACCAAAAATATTACAGCGGGGAGTTGTGCGCCATTTTAGAGCAATAAAGTATAACCTGCCAAAATAATTACTGAGAATTTCACACTGCTCTGTTCTCTGAGACAGTCATAATGGGTTACCTTGATTTTGTGTGAACAGAAACCTGTGTGTGGGGGGCATATAAATAAACAAGGATCCTGCTGTCTTCGTTTCCTGTCTCTGACATGCTCCCTGCTGTCACTCAGGACCGCATGTCCCTGAATGTAGGAGCAGCCGTCCTCTCTGCATCTGGGCCATTAATTCTGTTATATATATGTATATATATACATATATATATATATATATAACAGAATTTATTGTCCCATCATACAGAGCATGACTTTATTAGTTGGTTTTAACAAATACCGTTAAAACTTACACCACACACATAACTTGCTTTAGCTTTATAACTGCTTCCACACTGCTCTACATACAC
>JAOXYL010000078.1:10104138-10115823 GCA_028564955.1 Terapon puta
ACACACACACACACACACACACACACACACCATATATCTTATATATTTCTTATATACCTTCTTGCATCATACCATATCATAATGCAGTTTACAGCAGACATCCCCAATAACACCTTGACCTGCAGTCAGTCATTATATTGAAAGGTTGTATTACTATGCACTGTTTTGAAGATTCTGCGCCTTCTTTTCTCCAAGTCCTGAGCAGATGAACTTGGAGCTCAGCTCATCCATCTCCCCGATCACGATGACTGCCACATCTCCATCCCTGCCGAGCAGCCAACTCACATTCTTACTGCTGGCTGAAGGAAACACACAGGCACAGACAATAGGAGTCAATTGGCCACCAAAACACAGAAACAAAGTATGAAGAACATTTAAACTGTGCAAACATCATGTATTCAAAGAAAGGTTAAAGAAATGAAATCGGAAACCAAAAAAGTGAACAAAGAAAATTTATAAAAGAGAAATTTTTAATGCGTTTATGATCTTTCTGAATCTTCACTGATCTTTTCAGGAATGTGAAACATCACTTATAATTCATAAACAATTGCTTTGAAATACTGTCACGATAAGTATGACAGATCTCTTATCACTATCTGACAAGCTGAGGCTGCTGTTTCACTTCACAGACAGACAGCAGCAACAGCTGGTGGGCCCCGAGCAGCAGATCACAAATGTATGAGACAGGACCTTCATATGGATAATATAAACAGAGTTGACAGGGAAAGCCCCTTTTGTATAAATATCCTTGTGGGGACTTTCCATTTACCAGTTAATTCTTTTGTTTACATTAATTCTGATGGGGAATAAAAAACATCTTTTAATTCTGACTTAAAATCCACAGTTTAATTCTGACAGTCCTCGAAATATCAATAAACTAAATCTGGAGTTTCACTCTCACTTGGCAGCTCCTTATCTGTCTGTCTTTCTGAGGACATTGAGTGCTCATAAGAATGCAAGCACAACCAGGCACACACACACACACACTTTCATAACATAAAGTCACTGCCTTCAGATTGGATTCGGGAGCATGGCGAAGTTACTTTACGGAGATAAAGCAGCTCACGTGGGCTCCGATGGTGAGAGGTTGCTGGGTTGAACACAGGATAGCATACTTTCACAATGAACTGGTTTTGCCAGCCTGCCCAGTGGATCACATTCTGGCAGGGCATACCAGGGTGACGACAAAAACACCATCAGTCAGAACATACCTCAGTAAACAAGCCGTCAGCCCAGATTGACAGCTTACAAACCACAACACCCTTGTCAGGTGCAGGTGAGATGAATGCTGTCAGCTGAGTGTAGGGGCAGTTAGAAGAACATGCAATGTGTTGGCATATCTCCAGGGTCTTACTGTAACAGTGTTCGAGCACTGTTTTTAAACGGAGCATTCACACACTGCTCAAAAGTGAACAGTGTAATGTTACTAATCTGAAAAAAAAAAGTTTAGTCACTGAAACTCTACACTGAGCTGTGCCTCATGTGAATGTCACCAGTCAGCCAACAGCCATGGACGCAAATGACCATACAGTCAGCCAAACCACAGAAAAAGTCCCATGATCACTCAAGGCTAAAAGCTAAAACTGCGAGAGAGTTAGACGCTTCATTCGTTGCTTACAAAACAGAACTTAGCATGTGTGAGCTCTCCCACAAGGCCGTCCAGATAGAATCAAAGTCTTTGTTTTTCGAACGCATACATTTCCTGTACACTTCCCGTTTCAACCCCCCCCCCCTCCCCGCTAATTGTTTTGAGGGATTGGGTCTTGACTCACTTCCTATTTTTACACAGAAAGGCAAGCTATCCCACCGTTTCTTCCTCCTGCGCTTTGTGGAGGAGCAGGCTGCGTGGGGACGAGCTGCGGCTGCGTGATCTCAGCCCGCAGTCTCCATCCAGCCTCCTGAGGACAGCTGCACTGGTCATTAAGAGATAGAAAGAGCACTGTTCTCTCACACTGCAGCGCAGTTGATAGTAACTGCTTTGTTATTAGCCAGGATGAGACAGATCACATTACTGTGTCAATCAGAGTTGATGAGCCAACTGCAGTGTGCTTTTAATTGGCTTTAAGTCATATTCGAGCAGAGCAACTGCTGTTTCCTTCCAAACACCTTCGGGTCGCTTTGCCATGCAGGAGCCCTTCTGCGGTGTACAAAAATAGGGCAATTTGTTATGTCAGAGTCATTACACCACGCATTTCCCATACTAAGGCTTGCTACCACCAAAGGGGGAATGCAGACAGGCAAGATTCTGCAGAATGCGTCAAACCAGTTCCAAGACGGCCTCCTGAGTTTCTGGTTGTTTTGTTTGATTGCTGCATGCGCACCATCGACTCCAACTGTCGCGTCTGAGCAGAAGCCAGTTCCTGATGAGCCCATTTACCACTCACACTGCCTGTGCAATTCTCTCTCTTTGTGGGCATTTCATTTTTTTCCCCCTCTCTCGTCATCTCCGTCTATCACGCCGGTGTTTTCATCTGCCACCTGCTTTCCGTCAAACACAGGTCTCAGACACGGGCGACATCTCTGACCCAGTCACTCGTGGGCTCACGTTGGCGAGGTGTTACTGGGAACAAGATGATCTAAGTGAGAGCCTGGAACCAAACAAAATGTACATGTGAACACCCGCTCACGGTGCCACTTACTTCCCGTTTGACATTATGTAATACCTCTCATCCCGGCTCCTCTGAAACACTGCTAATATATGCCTCCCATAAAACACTCTATTCTACTTTACTTTGCTTGTGTAAATGTTATCATCCTCTGCAAGTGCGATGTTAACATTAACCCACCAGCATCATCAATCTGCTGTAATTGTTTGGGACTTTGGATATAAATAGAGCCTCATGTAAGTGAAGCCTCAGCAGCCCTCGGTTTCCGCCTGTCTGTTCTGTCAATTGCAGTAGCATCACAGACACATTAACATGGCACAGCTGGTGTTTGTTACCCTAGGTTTGTATCTTAGGAAACTTTAAACTTGCCAAATGGACTTCAGGTAAACGCTCTGCCTGTCTTGGTGAGCAGCTGTTGAGATGACAGGGGAGCTGCAGCAGCACAGGATGTTTGTCACAACCGGTGCACACACGCTTTCTGCAGCGCACTTCAAAAGCTTTGCAACTCTCTATCAGACAGTTCACAGCCCAACAGTGTGAAAAGAGAAAAAGATCTAGATTGCAATACTTAAAAGGAGGAACGGGTGCTTTTCTGTTAAGAGCTTCGGTTTAAGCGTGCGATGGTCAGTATGCTTGAAAAACTTGAAGCTGCACCCTGTTGCACGAGATAAACAGGAAGGAGCAGAGTTAACAAAGGTGAGGTTGTTGTTGGTGGTGGTGATGTGCTGGCGCGGTTACCTTTTTTTGGCTTCGTCCGCTTGCACTCGGCCTCCCCACCCTCTCTCTCCAGTTTCTCCTCCCGCTCCTTCCACCGCCGCACCTGCTCCTGCCGCATTTTCAGGAACAGGGTCTTCTTCTGGTCCTCGTTGAGGGCGTCCAGGACATCGGGGTCGATGTACATGTCATTTAAAATCTGCTGCAGCATGTTGGCGGCTGGTCACACGGTTCAACTTGGTGCCACCTGGGCCGAGGCGGTCTGAAGGGAGGAGGCGCCGTCAGCTGTCTTGGGCCAGCAGCTTCTCGAGGTGGAGCAGCTGCTTCAGAGTCTCATGTCGCTGGAAGAAGAAGAAGACTTTCGCGGCTTCTTTGTCCTCTTATTTACACACGTGAGCTCTTCTTCACAAAGCGGGGCGCATGTTTGTCCTCACGCACGCTTCTGTACATGCTGTACAGTCACACGCTCGCACACGCACTCTCAATCCTGTTTCCTGTGTTACGCTGACAGTTTCCCCTCCCTACTAAGATGTCAGTTTCCTTTGAGTTTGGAGGTCATCACTGGGACAATCTACAAGAGACAAAACAGAGAGAACTTGAGGCAAACATTTGGAAGATTACACTGTGCCATCAAGATTCCACATTTTTCTCAAAGTTACAATGCCTTGTTTCATTTCTTGGCCGTAATCAGAAACTTCTTTTCTCCCTTCTACTCATTCCTTTCTGCCTCTGTTGGCTATCTTGTCCCTCCCTTCATCTTCATGAACACGGAAGAGCCCGAGCCCTGTTTCTGAAGAACTGCAGCCCAGAATGGGAGGAGACTCCAAAGAAACGGGACTGTTTCTGTCATCAGCGGCCCACCTCCCTCCTTCCACTCCCCGCCACACATCCCTTCCCAAAGCCCATGTTCTCCTTTCTCTCCCACCCACCCCCTCCACCTCCACCAGACTCCCATGAGACAGCGGCTCCATTTTAACATGATCAGTTTCTGCTTGCATGGGAGGGAGAAAAAAAGAAAAAGAAAGAAAGAAAAAAAACAAACGGGGTCACAGCCCGGGACAGCATGAGCCGGTCTCCCTAACAAGGGGATTGAAATGGACTCCTCCAATCACAGTGGGTAGTTAAACAATGGCTACCACATAAGCAGCACTTGGAGGGAAAGAAAGCTTGCCTCAGACTGAGAACTATCACTGGTGGAATACAGAGTGGTGTCCACTAAACACATTGCAGGGTGCAGAGGAGGAAGCCCGGGGAAGAGTGGGGAGGGGGAGAGTGAGCGGAGAAAAGTGGAAAACAAAAGGGGATTGGTAAGAGAAGGGTAGAATTTGCTGAAGTACTCACAGTGGGATGTAGTCAGCCGCTCCACAGCAGAGTATGCTAACTAAGCTGAGAGAGTCTGAGCGCCTGTGGGTCCTCCTCGTCTTTGTGTGTATGACTGGGCTGATGACATCACAGCATTCCATAATCTCTCTCCCACTCCCTCCCTCTCTCTCTCTCTCTCTCTGTCTCTGTCTCTCTCTGACACACACACCAACACACACTTTGTCTGAAAAAAAAGGGGAAGAGAGAAATTCAGGAAGTTGACCTCACACATTAAAGACGTTGTAAATCACAAAGCTAAAACTTTTAAGGCGTAATCCGAGTAAACACATTAAATTTATTTTTGTGCATCGACGCTGAATGTAAAAAATGTGAAGCTGGTGCAAAAACAGCACTAGCTCTGAAATAGACATGACCTACAGCAGGTTTTTAAAGGTTTCTCAAAAAACACAGTTTATTCATATAGGAAGTTAAGTTAATTATTACTCAAATGTCACATTATGAAAAAGTCACTGCCTTGTTATTAGTCACTGAATCACGTTATGATACGTAGGCCCACTGCAAACTTAATGTTTTGTGTGTGCTTGCTTTATTTATTTACTTTTTACTTTATTCATATGCTGGATATGGTGGCATTAATACATTAGTAAATGTGACGTTTTGTAGCTTTCACCCATGAAGTTAAACAGAACATATATAAATAGTTTTACATGTGCTTCTTCTATGCGAGTAGAAGTTCTGCTGAACTGCTCATGTGCCTAGTGGCATTTAATTAAGTGGCTGTTTACTTTATCTTGTCTTGTTAATTCTACCACATTGAAGCCAAAGGCAGATTTCTCCTGTGGGACTACTCTCATGTCCCTTTTTTTTTTATTTGTAGGTAAAGAGCGTCCTCTAGTGGCCAAAGCCAGAGGTGCCTGCTGCAAATTACGTCACCGCCTAAGCCGATGCTTAACTGCTTCAGAATATAGCACTGAATTACAAGTTGAGTAAAAATGGAAGCGGCGTCAAAGCGAGGGCAGCGTTTCCGAACCGCACAGCTCAGCAGCGCCAAGCCACAAACACAAACGCGAAGGCAGAACTGAAGCCGAGAGGTGGCAGGATGCTGCACACTGTAGCAGGCCTCTCGAAAAAAAACACTGCTGTCAGGGAGTGCTCAGGTGATGATAATTGTGTTGCAGCAGCAATAAAATATGGATCTGATCAAGTGCTTCTTTGCCGGTTAGCAGTGTGGCAGCTGGACCAGACTAAACCTGCTATTAATCTTCCCGAGCAGCATTCCTGCAAAGCTATTACTCCCATTGTGGTTCTAAGTAGCAGGGCCGACCAACTAACATAATCAAAAGTAAAAGAGTTTCTATTGTCTTTTGTCAATAGAGTGCACTGTGCTTTCACTGAGATAGTTGCGGTTTGACAAGGTGCAGTTTATCAGGAGCTCTGATACGTTGACTTCCAAAGCCGTAGTGACCTAAACCAATCCTCTATGTGGGTTCTTGGATGAAGAGCAAAATCTGAGTTGGAATCTGGGCAGAAGTCCATCTTACATCCCCTTCAGTTTTTTCACCCTTCCTGGTCACCGGTGGGGGGGGGGTGTGGGGGCCAAGAGACTATAAACTTCACAACAAAGGCCAAAACACACACCTTCGGACTTGCCTTTGAGCATGTCCCGACTGTGAGTGAGTGTTTGTGGTGGTGGGAGATGTTAACTCACTCCTTTAAGAAGTTTTCTGATGTGGTTTCTCCTGGTAGGTGGTTGGTGAAACAGTACAGGACTGTTTCAGCTAAAAAAAAAAAAGCCTCTCAACTTCAATGGACCTGTCAACATCTCCCCACGTCATCACAACTGGACCAGATACAGGGCCTCTGATGACCCGGTGAATAATGAGCCCACTTTCAATATTTGCAATAATGAACAAACATCAACAAGGAATTTTATTTAACAATGATATATACCTTGTGATTAAAAAAATCCTTCTCACGTGTATAGAGCTGTTAACTCCATAAATGTATTGATAAGTAACCTAAAAACCTCCTTTCGTTGGCTTTGGCTTGTTTGTGTTAATCACTGCAGCAATACAGCAAAATCCAAAACTCGTAATAGAGAAATATTATAAACAGTTACACAAATTACAGCTTCGAAACTTTAAAGACATGAAGCGTCTATCGGTTAAAGATCACCAAATTCTCGCCTTTGAGCAGTAAAGATCACAGAAGAGTAATCATTGCATACAGATGATGATAAACTGCATAGTCGGGATGATTAGAGAACAACGTAACGCTTTATTTTACAGCCTGGTGTTACACATACAGTACTAATGTAGAAATATCTAAGAAGACATGAGTCATAAGGTTTCTTGCAAAGTTTGCATTTGTAAAGGCTGTAAAATTAAGCTTTAGTAATTAGTATCAATGCAAATGTAGAGTGAGACATTGTGGACAACACTACATCAAAATTAAACAGTCTGTTCATCAGTGACTTGTAGACATTTTGGAAAGTTTTTTTTTTCTTCCAACAAGAAATGAAACATAAAAAACACATACATTTTGAATGTAGATTTTCCCTCATGGGTAAATTATATTTATTTTTAAAATTTGTCAAATGTACATAAATTATATATTTAATGCATCAAAACCAAATGAGCAAATCAAATACCCTCTTAAAAAAAAAAAAAAAAAAAAAGAGAACCAACATAAGAGAGAACGACATTCTTTGTTGAGATCATTTTAAACAAGTATTGGTCAGGCATTTCATTAACCTGGGAAAGCAAAGTGCTACACACAACAACCACTGAAGACAGTTCACCATACACCTTAATGAGGATTGGACTGAAGCACCTTTTCTTAGCTTAAAGCTAAAATGGAGATTTCACTGTTTTTTTTTTTGTTTTCCTTTTCACAAAAACTCCATTGTGTGTTAATAGTCTACCTTCAACAACCCATAAGCCAAGTTTACCCTTTTCCTAAAGAGAGGCATACTTGCAGTGACATTGTTCTATTTCAAGTTAAAGTACTTATGTGAACTGCTTGACCCAACAGGCTGCTAAAACCTTGGTTTACTATATTTTCCTCTAGGATGGAGCTTTGAGTGCAAATAAAGGCATACAACTCCTTCATGAGAAATAAACATGGAATTCAGCCACATGCTTTCAAATAGTAATCATATATTTAATTGATATACATATATTGCCACCATTGGCACATACGATATTGCACACAGTGATGAAATGTTGCACAGAAAAAATAGATATATTTTTTGTGGGCGAAAACATTCCAAAATTACAAATAATGTGGAATAACGCTGAAAAGGTAAAACTACGTAAAACAAAACAAGACATGCTTGCTGCTCCCCATTAATTGAGCGACGTACAACTTACACATAACTACCCAAGCCAAGAACGAGCATTTGAAAGGGGGCTTGCCGACGACTACTTTTTAACATTTCAGGCCACTGCCGGTGTTCCCATTCAGCCCCTGCTCTCCCTGCTAATGCGCTTGGCTAGTGAAGAGCCAACTCTTCTGCATCATCTTGCATCTAGGTGACCACCCCCTTCCATGTTTACATGTAGGCCGATACCTGGATGGCTGGGGAACGGGGATGGCAATGAAGTTGGGGAAGAAGGAAGGGAGCAGAGAAAAGAAAAAAAAAAGAAAGAAAAAACAAAAAAAAAAGTTACCAATTCTGCTCCAAATTTTTCGGTCGAGTTTGTAACAAACCCTTTTTAGCACCACGAGTCGTGCGCTAGCACACAAGGGGGCTGAGACACAAAAATGGAAGAAAAGAAAAGAGGAAACAAGAACAGAAAGAAGCCAAACTGCGATCCAAAGCACCAGGCCAGCGTGTAAGCATGCGGAGTGTGTAAGGCACCAGGTTGTTTATATGCTGAAGAGGATGCTCCCAATCAGGTATCATTTAGGCTATACCAGAGGCTCCAAAAATAGGTGGTCAAGGACAGTCTAGTTTGCTGGTTTCCAGTCAATCTAAACATGGGAGCAATCATTTAATTCAATGCTGAGGTAAATCTGACATTATCTGATTGTTGCCAGTTTCTCTGGAGTTTACTGACAGAGTTTATAAAACTGCTATCACACATCTATGAGATGCGACTGAACTGGATTAGAACCAGTTGTTTTCCGTGTGGCAGCCCAAATATTTACAATTAGACCAAAACTGAATCTCATCACCCCCGGGTAGATATTTGGGCTTACAAATCTAAAGTGGAGCTATGAGCATGTATCCAAAGTAGCCCCACTGAACTTCACACCTTGGGATCTCAAACGTGTAGAGGGACGGGCACGTCCGCTGACACACTACTGGAGGTTCTCCACAAACGGGCGAGTCGAACCCTCGTCGCTTCAGCTCGTCCAGGCGCGCTCCTCGGTGGCCCTTCCTCACGGTGTGACGGTGAGATTTTGATTACAGTTTGCAAGGTTGCTCCGTTTACGATCACGCTTTGAAACAACTTCCACTACAACTACACCAAGCCTTTGAATGGAAATCACTCGGTACTCAGACTTGAGATTCGTACACTATATCGGCAGATAAAGATACATATGGAAGGGTCCTTGAGCCAATATTTTGGGAGACCAACGAAATCTATCTTAGTGCAGATTAACATGCAGCAACAGCACTCCTTGGCACCATTTGGACTTTTATGACTGAACAAGATCACAAAATGTTTGTTTCGGATGCACGAAACCAACTGACCAACGCTCTGCTGAATTTCGCCTCTTTCTTTTTTTTCTCCTTTCCCCAGACCACTTAGCCAATCAGCACAGTATGTGTAGGGTGTTTGTTAAGTAATCTGCAATTCAGGCCGTTTGCTACATGTTGTCACTGCATTTCCTCTATCGAATACACATTTAGTACCTTTAAAATGAACACATTGCAGTAACAACGAGACACAAAGGTAGTCTATAATATATCCATCTGCATGGCAACAATTTCAACTGAAACAAAATTACAATATTAATATTTCTTTGAATGCCTCTGGCAAATGTCATCATATCAAGATCCATTGACCAGTTCAATATATTTGATTTTTATGCAATGCATATTGCACAACAAATAGAGCACTTATTTCATTTGATGAAAAATGCCTATATGTTCCTTTTATACTGCATGACATCTAACCAGTTTTCCAAAGCAGGCCTAGCCCTCATATGATTTATGTGTAAACACATCTCTACTCACAGGTAAAGGTAAATAGGATGGCAAGTACATGTGACAACCCCTTACAAAGTTTTTTTTTTAAATTTTGGTTTAAAAATTAAAATATCTGATTTGTGCTGAAGTCGACATGAAAAGGAAACGCTTTTTCCTCCGAACTCGGCAATAATCCCATTTGAACATTGCAAACACTTTTTTTTTTCTTTTTTACAATAGCTTTAACTGGTACAAAAGTTTTTTTTTCTCTTCTGTTAATAAGGGAAATAAACACTCAGTTCAATATTGTTTGTCAAGTAGGAAACAATGTTCAAATATAATGTTATTACTTTGTTTAGCAGCCTGTTACTGTATTAATGGTGGATAAGTGGGGTAACATCCAGCGATGAGTGACAACATGTCATAACTGTCAGGTTGTGGAGGTTTCTTATATTGTGGGTGATGCTCCCTTGGAGTTAAACCATTACAGTTAAATCTTTAGATTTCTTTCTTTATACAGTAGAGTTTTTAATTATATTTCTCTTGTTATTTTCATTACTCTTGCATCTCTCTTTTTTTTAATTCTCTGGTTTCTCTCTCTCTCTCCCTCTCCCTCTCTCTGTATCAATCCTCGTCCCCATCGTCCGCCTGCATCTCCTCTTGTTGCTGCAGCTCGCATGCCCTTTTCTCCCGCTGCTTCTCCTGGATCTTCTTCATCTCCTCGGCGTACTTACTGAAAGTATTCCCAAATTTGGACCACACTTTGTAGGGCACCGTGATCGAGTTGCGGTACGTGGGCTTCACCTCGCTTACCCTCATGAACACACCGTACTTATTGGAGCCGACGTCGAAGAAAAAGCGCTTGTTGTCCACAGTCAATGACGACCCCTCGGGCAACTCCGCAGGCTCGTCCTCCACGCCGTAATCGTCAATAAGTTTAGCCAAAGCGTCACGAAACTCAATAAGTCCCTGGGCAGGCAGAGCGATCGTCTGGCCTTGCGTGGATCCCAAACCGGGCCCCCGGTTGACGGTCTGTCGGATCCTCAGAAACCGTCCCCTCTGGTTCTCTTTCAGATCCATATAGTATTTCCGATTCTCCCGCACCAGGAACTCGCTCTTGAGCGCTCGCCTGGGCTCGTCCTGGACCAGTCCCGGGTTGCTCGGCCCCAGCTGGGCGTAGTGCTCGATGAAGTCCCCCAAGTAGTCGCGGAACTCGACCGCCACGGACATGGAGAGAGTGAGGCGGCTCTTGTTTCCGCCGGCCCCGACTTCTGCTATCTTCAAGAAGCGGCCCTTGGCGTTCTGCTTCACGTCCAGGTAGAAGCGCTTGTTCTGGATGTCGACCCGCTTCGACGCCAGCTCCTGCGTCTCGTGCTGGAGCCCGGACGCCGAGCCCGCCCCGCCCGCCGCCAGGTGCATGGAGCCGAAGCCTGGGCCCGGGGCCGCTCCTCCCTGCTCACTTCCACTGTCTCTGTCCGCCATGATGCTGCCTGCCTGCCTTCTCCCTCTGTCTGCTGCAAAGCCACGGCCAGCCACAGCCGGAGCTCTCGCGAGATCTGCACAGAGAGGTATACAGATGGATATATATGAGCGGAGGGGGAAAAAAGGAAAAAGGCGAGGAGGGAGAGGTTAATGCGGAGCTGTGTGGGTGATCGTGCTCTCGCTCCCCTGCAAGGTGTAATGTCGACCTGTCACTTATCAGGGAAACGAAACCAAAGAGGGGAGGGAGGTGGGGTCGCTGGAAAGACGTGCCGCAGTTAAAGTTTCGATTTGGCCGCACAGCCTCGGAAGTGATGGTGTTTTTTTTATTTTTTATTTTTTGCAGAATGGAAAGACCCTACATGCCCTCTGTTAAAAAGTGAGAGGAGGAGATATTTACCCTTCTAAAGCACCAAAATACAG
>JAOXYL010000078.1:10121341-10144463 GCA_028564955.1 Terapon puta
GCATAAGTTTGTATCTATCTATCTATTATTTATTCACTTCATTCACAATCATTTATTTATTTATTGTAGAGGCAGAGTGGTGAATGTGACCTGAATGCGGGGCATGACTTAACAGGATGACGACAAGTGGAAGAATCAGAAATGCTTTCGCAGCCTTAGTCATCGCAGCCACAAGACTTCGATTATTCCAGCATCTTCTTCTTCTGTGAGGACTTAAGACGGCTGCATTTTTTTTAATAATCAGGAGCTATTTCTCTCTCTCTCTCTCTCTCTCTCTCTCTGTCTCTCTCTCTCTCTCTCTGTCTCTCTCTCTCTCCCCTCTCTTTTTTTTGGTTGGAGCGGTGCCTTGGTTACAGTAGGATGCGATTTTGAGCAGGGACGGCGGTCATGGATTTGGGATTCCGCTTTCGTTTCCTTGTTGTGGGGCGAGATCGCCGCTGGTGGTGATGCTGGTGCTGATGATAGTGATAAAGGAAGAAAACGCCATGGAGTGATTGACACACAGTAACCGTGTTTTTTTTTTTTTTTTTTGGTGGTGGTGGTGGTGGTGGGGGGAGAGGGAGGAGTGAGGATCGCACCGACCCTGTGCGCGCCGTCGCTTTTGCCTGCATCTCGGAAGAAGCTGCGTGATTTTTCTTTCCCCCCCCCCCCTTTTTTTTCTTTCTTTTTTCTTTTTTTTTCCTTCCTGTGTGTACGTTGACGGAGACCCTCGGCGATCGACATCATTTTCTCTCAGCCTGTGGGTATAGTTTGGGGGGGGTGGGAGGGAGGGAGGGGGGCGGACGGAGAGAGAGAGGGGGGGAGAGGAAGAGAGAGAGGAAGAGAGAGAGAGAGAGAGCGGTGGAGGAGGAGGACGCCGTATTAGCGTTACATAGCTGCCGACCAGAAATATCCTTTTTTCTTTTTTATTATTTGTATTTTTCTTTAGGGGGGTGGGTGGGTGGGTGTGGGTTGGGGTGGGGGTGGGAGGGGAGGGAGGCAGAGATGAAGCGCGGCTCATGTTTTGCGACCGGACTACCAAACTTGTGCTCCACTGCAGCATTTTGCGTCTTTTCTCCCCTCCGCTGCAGATGATACAGGAACCCGTCACCGCGCGTTTTTTTGGGGCAGAGAGAAGAGTGGCGTCGTCTCGCGGCCGAGGCCACCGCCGTGGCAGCATAGCGGCGGCGGCGGCGGGGGGGGGGAGCACCTTCAGGAGGGGAGAACCCGCCGATTCCTCGCTCAGCCCGTCTGCCGATGCCTTATTCCTCTAATCGTTTTCGCGGCAGAGAGCAGTGACTGGATTTGAAACCGTCCCGCGGTCTCTCTCTCTCTCCCTCTCTCTCTCTTTCTCTCTCTCTCTCTGTCTCTCTCTCTCTCTCTCTCTCTCCCCCCACCCCCCTTTCACACACACACACACACACACACACACACACGCCACCTCGCCGTCTCAAAGCTGCTGTTTACCCACTGGAAATCGCTCGAAAAAAAAAGCAGCGGATCCCGATGGCATGGACACTTATGCAAGGTCCGCCGCGCTGCCGTGCCACTGGAGCCAACCCGCCGCCTCTCCGTTCAGCCCAGCTCCGCCGCCATCGCCCCGCAGCCGAGAGAGCCCTGCCGCAACGCGACCAGCGACCACCGAGCCAAAGCAGGCGGCATGAGGCTTGATTCAGTGCATCTGTCCATGCTGGTCATCGGGGTCTCATTCGCCTGCTACTCCCCGAGCTCGGATTCCCTGCAGGACCAGGTCCACAAGTCCGCCGTGGTGATCGAGGGCAAGGTGCAGTCTACGCCTGGGAACGTCTCCGCGGAGCCGTACCGTGTGAATGTCAGAGTGCTGGACGTGTGGCCCCTGAGCAGCGGGGGTCTGGAGCGGGAGCAGCTCGTCACCGTGGGGGAGTTCGGATCCGAGGCTCCGTGCGCCAAAGTGAAGAAGAACCACAAGTACATTTTTTTCATGGACCCCACGGACGAGCCCTTGGTTTTCAAGGCATCGTTCGCGCCCCTGGACACGAGTGTGAAGAACCTGAAGAAGGATGTCGGGAGGATCTTGTGTGAGGACTGCGGTAAGTTAACGTGTTGTGGATTACCGGTGAAGTCCAACCCGGAAGAATGAACGGTCTGTTAACAATCCCCCCTCCACCCCCCACCCCCCTCCCTCCTCCTTCCAACACCACCACTACCCCCCCCCCCACCCCCCGCTCCCCTCCACCACCACCTCCCCGGCTTAGGGCTGCGTGGTGACAGGCGCCCCGGTGTATTGTGGTTATTTTGGCCACAGCATGCTCAGGAGTCGGCGGGTACCACAGAGGTGCCTCAGGGGCGTCTATGCAGCAATTTTTCGACAACTCTCGCAGGCTCCCATAGCCCACATGATCAATCAAACCCCCCCCCCCCGCTTCCTTCCTTGAGCTGCATCAGACATGCGCCTCGCACTGTTGCTTATGAGGAATTGCAGCCGGTGTGTATCCAACTATCTGCATCCCGCAAACCCGCATTACAGACTACTTTTTAAACAAAAAAAAAAACGTGTTTGGCAGTTCTTAATACGCATCTCTTCTTGTAACTTCCGATGTTTTATTGTGCAGTTCGGTGCTCGTGCATGCACAGGTCTCGCGCACCCGGTACAGTTTCAGGACCAGGGACAGCGGCCTGTGTCACCGGTATCACGTGTGGAAAATCACGCTGCCCTAAGCAAATTGGTTCCGAGGCTATATTTAGGATCACGGCCTGCTTTAATGCTTTAATGCCCCTCACTTTGGCGTATAGCCTGTCTTAGTCCAGGTCCTGTATGTGTATGCGCACACATGCGTGGTCGGTGCAGGCAGAGGGCAGTGTGGGCTGTGGGCCTCACCTGGAATCACATGGATCGCTGCTGGAAATATCAAAGCCTGATTACATTAACTTTTCACAATCTTTTGGGTGGGTGGGTGGAAGGGACTCTCCTCTTTTCAATTCTTGCTCAAGTAGTTCAGGAATGGACTTTGGACAGTAAGTCCAAGTTTTATTGGTTATTAGCCATTATTTTATTATCTTTCACTATATTTCAGGTATATGTATATTTCTTCAATGGGCAGTGCTCTCTTTCTCTGTCTCTCCCCATGTAAATCATGGCTGACCATTTTGACCGTTGTTGATTCAGAACAGCACAGCACTTTGTTGCACTGCTGCACACCAGTACATCAGTTAATGTGTGCATGTGCACATGGATATGCAGGCACACATTTCTTGTTTCTGGTGCTTTTTAGGAGCATTTTTAAGAACCCACTTATCAACACCTCAAAAGGCACACAGATTTTCTTTCTCTTTGGCGGGGTAATATGAGCCACTGCTTTAATTATAAAGTGGTGTAAGTGTCTGTAACTGGATCTTAAACACCTCTCAGTGCTTGTCTCGTGGCCACTCCTTCACTTGTGTCTACAACTGATGTCCCTTGCTGGTCAGGATGCAGCACAACTTCAAAATGTGAAGCAACTCATCTTCTCAACTGTGAATGTTTTGAACCAGTTGGAGCATTTGACATGCATGGAAAGAAAAAAAAAGTAATTTACTGCCATCATATGATACACACATTTATACCACCACTCAAGTATTATGGCCTAGAACATGATGTGTGCCCTGTACTGCTGCCTTCTTAAATCCTCTTAGTCTGTACTCATGAGACACGAATGCTCCCTTCTCCCCTTGATTTTGCCACACTCGCTCTGGCTTTTAAACTCATTATCCCATTAGAGAGGTAACACAAAATGGGCCTTATTACCTCTCTAGCTCTTTGAACCGCCCAGACATCCCCCCGTCAATTCTTCTGCCACTTAGCAAAGCTCGTCAGTGACGTGATCAAACTGGCACGGCCACCTCACTGTATTACCTGAGAGACTTGCCACGCCTGCTTCCCTCGCCTCTGTAGAGCTCTTTTATTTAGTTCAAAGTACCCGACAACATAGCTGATGTTGCTCTGGTGGGTCTTTGTGATGGTGGGGCTTCTTTCTCTGTGCAATTGATCTCATCGCTGTGTCTTTTGTGAACGCGCCTCTTCCCTAATCATGCCATTTTCAACTTAGCCTTTCATGCAGGCAGATAAACACTCTGTCCCCTGACATCGTGTTGTCCCTTTGAGCTCTCTCCTGCTTTCAGCAGGGACCTTAAGATAAACCATATTCTGTCTGTCTGACTTTTTCTTTCATATGAAGTTCGTTAATGCTGTATCAGTGCATCTGTATCATTGGCCATTATGTCCTGGCCTTGAACCTTAGACTGCTGCTTAAGCGGCTTTGTCTGGGCGCAGTCATTGACTCCATGCCCATTTAACACACATCCTAAACTGGCCTTGAATCCCTCTCGTGCAGAGCTACTCGAGCTCCCAAGTGTATGAACCAGGGGGACCGAGCGTACATTCTGTACAGTTCTCAGAGTGATGCAGTTGTTGTCTTCCGGCTCCTTAGGGCTGCCTGAATAACAGGCTACCTACAGCGCTCACCACCTGCACCCCTTTCCTCAGGACACAGTCAGCTGGGAGCGCTGGGTTCCTGCCAAAGAGGAAAAGAAAAACACTATACATCTGATATAGATTACATCAAACAAATGAAAACACAGGCTCATGTTATTCAAATCTGTCCTCTGCACTGGCTGCCAGAGCAGATCATCTGACTGGAACTGCAACATCAGCAGTGACGTTATTGTTCTGTAAAGGAAAGACAAAGTCTAGGACGGACCTCTCATTCGAGAACTGTGTCGTAGCGCAAGTAATTCCTTGAAGTCCTGTGCTGCTCTGTGACTGTCACAGATGATGACAAAATACCATCACCTTTAGGAGGACATTTCATACAGGCACATGCATATTTGGCATATTTGTTTCAGACAGTGGGGCAATTCACAGTGGACCATACGCAATATAATCATAACCACCTGACTTCTGATCTGTTCATATCAGGAGGCACACATCTTTAGATGCACATTTTTGCAGGATACAGAAATCGAATCAGACATTAAATCTTTTCCTGTGACAGACACAGAGAGAACTGCCAGGTTTAGCATATCACCATTATCTTCTCTTAACAAATCATGTTCTGTGCTACATACTATGCACTGTCCACCTTAATGAGAGTGGACAGACCTGGGTCTAACAATGCAGGACTTACAACTGTAATTTCAAATATGTCCCATCTGCCTTTTAGCTCTTACTGTTTAGCATAACAATGGTGTTTTTGTCCTGCATGGCTCAGTCTAAATCAAAAGTCTGTATATTGAGGTCAAGTTTGGTTGGTGAGGCCCCCGAGCCTTTTGTCTATCCATAGGTCCCATGGCAGAGACCTACATAATTGCATTTTGTGTGTTGAAGCTTGTGGGTGTAGGCAGAATGGCAGGAGCGCTGTATCAGTTTAAGTGTAAATCAGTGCAACACTTACGCATTAAAAAAAAAAAAAAGAAAAAGAAAATAAAGAAGGTCACCTGAGTCGAGGAGGAACACATCGCCCTAAAACCGCCTTCACACTCGTAATTAACAGACGTGCAAATCATTCCCGCTCTTGTGAGTCTTTATTTATCGCCCATTAAGCCCATTTATTCCTCTGGAGCAAATTAATGCAACAATGTTACTGTGAATGCACACTCTATCTCTAATCTGTCACTGTGAAGTCCCGCTGCATGCAAGTCGCAGCTGCTGCATTGAGGTGGTAGACGGGCAGAATTGTGCCCCGAGCGATTAATCTTCCTGTGAATTGGGAGAGTTCCTTAGAAGAGCTAGACATAGAACATGAATGACAGCTGTTGATGGCTACCGGGTTCTGCTCTTAGCCCACAAGTTTGCCTGGCAGCGGTTTGAATCGACAAGCATCTACAGGTTGGTCATTGTACCCTAATGGCACATTCAAGGGCAATTTAGCAAGCGGCTGATTGTGACAAAGGTGACCATTTGCTAAATTTCACCGTTGAGATTATTGTTGTGTATAGGATGTGTGTTTGTGGAGATAAGAATGATTGAAGTGTTTTCAGCTGTCACTGCTGTAGTGTCTCTAGCCCAGAGCAGAGGTACAGGCTAATGAGATTGACCAGCTGGAAGCATGGATTCGTTTCGTCTGAGGTTATAGTGTATGTTTGTGGGGACTGCTTTCTATCTTTATGGGGTCATTTAAGTAGCCTCGCTGCTCTGATGAATCTCCAGCCAGCTATTCTACTCTGACAAGATAACTCAATGTATATTTATAAGACGTATGAAAAAAGGGCATGGCCATTTTCAGTAATTGGACCCTCATTTTCCTCTCCTATTAGACACTTTCTCGCTCAGATTTGTACTCGACATTTCTAAAGACATCATTTCACACGCTATCATTATGACAGAGGGAGCATATTGGCTCTCTGTCTTTTATGTCTGAAAAAGTCACAATTTTGCAGTGACAGACCAGTTTTCATGGCAGACTTGATTCAGGTTGATACCTGTTTGCAGAACACAGCTGCCACAAAGCAAATGTGTGATGAGAGTTAGTGTTTCCTTTCAATAACTGGACTTCAGTATCCCCGTAAAAATATAAAATCAGGCGGATTTCATCAGGTAGTGTTTGTGTTACAACATGTGTGGCAAAAATGCCGCCTTCATCTTTTCATAGTCTTAAATTGCGTGTGTTGAAGTTTCAACAAAGATTCAAATAATCTTTGCTTTGTGCAACAGAAATTACATCTAAAAGATAAAAGATGATTCAAAGCAAAATGAACTCCTCCTTTGCAGAGACATGATTCCCGACGACTTGTTTTGTAGTATTATTGTACAAGCCAGCATTTTGTCTAGTATACAACAGTGTCAGTTTATTCATTTAATCTGTAAAGCGCTGTGAAGCTCTTAAGAGTGATGCATGTTTGCTGAGGTTAGATGACTAATGCAGGAGTGAGGATTTAAATTCCTGGTCTGCTCCAACTTTGGTCTTCTCAGCATTTACTTTGAAGTGTTTCACATTCAGCAGTCCTTTCAAATTGCATCAGTCTGGGCCTGCATGCGCATTATTCATCTAAAACTCCCAACGTCTGATGTTCTTCAGATCATATTCTTTCAACTGTCTTTAAACACCATAGGTTTAAGTATTTAGAGTTTTAATCTATTTTGCATTGTTACAAATAAACAAAAAGTTTGACGAGCGCAGAGGCTGTACAGTTCCTCTGTGCGCTGCATTTGTGCAGCATCTAGTCCTTGTTAATGCAGCCCTTCAATAATGAGGGTAAAGCCATGGTGTGCATTGTTAAGAGGATCTCGCCTACTGATGAGCTATGCAGTTAGTTAAGCTGTCTATCACAATCATAACACACCGACTTGTTGGCTAAAATGTTTGGCTGGCATTGCTCAACATTAATACATGTTTAGGAATTCATGCAAAAATACCAGTGATATCTTGGTGCAGTTCACGCTGAAATTAAAATAATTTTAAAAAGTAAAATAAAATGTTAGCATAGTCCCCGAAACTACAAATCATCAAGAGAGAAATTTCTTGTAATATGGTAAAACACAAGCTCACAGCTGCCTCTGTATTTAAAAGTCTATGCATATTAGGCAAATTAACAGTGAAACTGTTTTACTGGACAGTCATCATCATTGAGGTGCCCTGGCTGTTGGTGGCTTGTGTTTTTAGTGTTACAGGCTAACTTGTACGAATGAACGGTCAGCCAGTATTTATTCACCATGGGTGATTATTTTGGCATACTTTGCGCAATAATACTCTTTTTGCACCAAGTACATTTTTTAGCTTGGTATATGGTCCTAGCTTGTTGCTAATTTTCTTAAACCAATATTAGATGACAGATGGGGTACTTTCAGTTTATTGAACTTTTTTTCAGGAAGTCTGGAGCAGTATGTGGATCAAGCGCTCTAGTTTAAAAAGCGGTTGTCATTACAAGTACTTAATTAGAGCAAACAAATTATCTTCATGACAGCTAAAGTAAAAATAATCTCATGTTGTTAGACCTCTTTTTTGATCACAGTTCACAAATGTCTGCATTTCATCTCCCAGCGGCATCAGCTTTGTGTTGTGATGAACGGTGGCATCTCACATTACCTGACGAAGTGTCCATCTTGATTTTGGCCAGACTGACAGCAGACCTTTCTCGACATCCGTAGCTTGACTCAAACCAAGACGAGCACAGGTATAAGCAGGTAACAGCGGCTGCTCTGCTGTTCCACTGAGCTATAAGCCAACGTGTGCGACATCAGCAGCTGTGCTCACCTAAATGGAATGGAGCCATTATTAAGGTTATTAGTTACACAAAATGTCTGCCTCGAGACCGGTCTAAGCAGCTTGTCTGGCATTTAATTCAAGCAAGGCTCTGACGAATATATCCAGAATGCGATAACGTCACAGATGAAATCACAAGCACAAGATGACAAGGTTCCAAAATAATCCTGCCAGTGTAATAATCTAAGAAAATTCTGAGAAAAATAAAAAGACAATGTTGTTCATTAATGTTTTTTGGGCTTCTGGGTTGTGGCAAAAGCTATGAAATTATATTAGTTACATTAGTCTTTTATTCTCATCTCAAAAGCAGTCATATTGCTCCAAAGTTCAAGTTGAGCTGAAAGAATTCCAAGAACATGAATTGTGTGCATGGAGATTTTCAGGATTACACTCCTAAAAGCCTCTGAAAAATTAAAGCGTGAAGTTGTGTTTTGATAGACTAGTGTAAACCGAAAACATTGGATTATGTTGTACATACCCTTATCACAACATAAAGATCCACTTCTGACAGAGAGGGACCCTTTGACAAGCTGCAGCGCTGTGTGTTTATGAAAGCCTTGAAAATAACACAAACCTAAATTGTTATCACTCACTAATTCTGCTGTGTGCTGCACCACAGAACTAAAGGACTGCCAGCCATTATGAGTGGTTTAACATGAGTTTAGTTCTACATGAGTGGTTTAGCTGCTCTACTGTGACAGACATTTTCCACAGTTTTTAATGTCTGTTTAACATGCCCTTTGATTTCACACACACCAAAGCAATGCTTTGGATGATTATAAATTTCCATGCTGTAATGCAGAATTATGTCTGGCCTCATGGAGAATAATGGGCTTAGTCTAAGTTCAGCTGGATAAGACCTATGAAAACAAGTCTGCAATGCCATGCACTTCAAGGCTTGTAATTTTATATCAAATTAATCATTTGCTCCAGAAAACTGTAAATTTCTACACTGAGATATTCAAAGAATTAAAAATATTTGTTTGATATTGAGACTAGGGACTGGCTATCTGCAGGTGGTTAAAAAAAGCTTATGGTTGGATTGTTTGTCAGTTTTCCCCAGGAAGAAAAAATGTCAATCTGACATTAATGGAAAAAATATTTAACACATGTTTTATTTACTTACAGTTTTTACGTTTTCATCTATTTATTTATTTTTTTTATATCTGTATCAGGTTAGTTAATATATAGATTGTTTTGTCAACAGGGTGAGTGTCAAATCAGTTCTAATGACAAACAAGGTTACCTGCACTGACAGTCATTGGTACGTGTATCACCTACAGCACTGCTGCAATACTGCGGCCTGCAAACAGCTGGCTGAAATCAGCCACCAGACAGAGGAGCAGGATTGGGTCGGCTACCGGTGGTGTGAATGCAGATTAGTTTTACAGTTAGTACATAATGTCACAACCAATAATCTCCACTAATCTCTGGCTTGAATTCATAAAATAGGATGAAAGCTGCTTTTGGAGCAGCAAAACTATTTAGAACAGAATTTTACTTTTTTTAGGGAGGACACACACACAAACACACACACGTCTTATGGATTTGGTGGTAGAAATGCAGCTACATTTGTCTTGTGCTATCGGTATGAAGCCATGAGATCAAAATGTGATTCCACAGCTACATCCTCTCAGTCTGAATAAATATGTCAATACAATACTGGAGAGATGTTAGTGTCTATTTTCACGTGGATCTTATGTGTTTCTGGTGTTTCATTACTGGATGGTTGTTTTTGACTTTTGATTCTTTTGTTTCAATCACAGATGTACTGAGTAACAACATTTGCTAAATAACATATTTATTATGATAAAACACATTAAATGATATGTGTCTAAGATATTTCTATACTATACTATACTATATACTTTATGTACATCAAACAGTCATGCTTTCAATCACATAACCAAATAACACCAAATAATATGAAACACAAAGTTCTTGTGGCTGTCACTGTTACCTGTATCAAAGTTTAATTGTCATGAAATAACACTGTAATTGTAGATATAGTTAGTTAAAAAAAGAAATCTTCATCCTTTATATAATTTAGCTATTTGACAGTGTATCTTTGTATCACTCCAGGTTACTGTTTCTGCCCAGCAGCAAGCAGCTGTTTGTTTAGTAATAGCCCTATAAACCATAAATAAAGTCTGATATGGCAAAAGAAGAGTTCAAATAACAAATAACAGCAAAAATCATTGCGGTATTTTGGCTCTAGCCCCTGTGATCATAGTTAATATACTGCTTCTTTGCTTTTCCAACAATTAGGACTCGGATTTTTCCGACCCACTGAAGAATGTTGCCTTCACCACAATGAGGCAGTATATGATCAGGATCAGGAAGCAGGAGAAACACCGAAAAGTTGAAAGGGATGAGTCCGTTGGGAATGTCACAGCAGTTGTTAGACTCCCTGCCCCTGCGGCTGGAGCTGTGTCAAAAGCCCTCAAAAGCCCACAGTCACTGCACAATCCAGGAGATATGTACAGGATAACAACTGTGAAAGTCTCTGCCATTTGGATTTCACTTTGTTCACTACGGGAAGCCATCTTTCTGGCGTTAGACCTATGCCGTTAATACTGCAGCTGGCCATAAGAGGATGTGTTCTTTTGACTAAACTAACCGCAACGGTGTTCCTCAGGGAAAAGCAATCATGCACGGTGTTGTGGACGGAGGTCTAAAAGACGGGTAGTAATAACTCTGAACAGTTGTGTAGATAAAAACATCCATGGCTGTCCGCAGTGCTGGATATTCCCAAAAAAAAAGAAAGAATCAGTAGGCCTTAAATACAGCAGTATTAGATTAATGCTTCAAGCAAAAATGGTAAATACACTTTTGTTTCTTTTTTGTTTTTTTTAATCTAGCACTGAATTTGCAAATTAGCATTGAATGATGTGAGGCAAATGCCAACATTAAAGAATAACCACAGATAAATCACGAAAAGCACTGAATTTGGATTCAATTGAAAAACACAAAAACATCAAGACAAACTTGCTCTGTGACATGCTATTCATTTTAACGCTGTTTATTGTGTTTCTATCTGCCTGCTCTTTACGACTTGTATCCTACCACCGTATGAAGGCAGTTTAAGTTTACCCTGCCTTTTGAATCATTCAGTAATTTGCAGCTATCTTGGGCTGCAATACTCTTCCTTCACAGGCTGCAGCCAGTGCATGTAATTAAATATTTAAAACCTTTTTTTTCTGTGTACAGCATGAAAGGTTGTCGACAAAATTAACCCTTTAAAGCCACAAGTAGTATCAGCATTGAACAGCGTACCACAACATGCTCATATTGTACAGCACATGCAGGTGCAGTGAAAGAAAGGTCTGTTTATCTTATACTGTATTTTAGCAAGAGAAACACAGCTCCGTGGATTTGTCAGCAGAAAACAAGAACAGAATAGAAAACAAATCAATCATTCACCATCATTAATAAAACATTATTGTCCGTCTGTTTTGGCACAGAGTTTGGAATGCCTTCTCCTCAGAAAATAATGTAGTTTTATGCCCTAAATTTGTTAGTACATGTATGTGCCCAACAGATTGACTAATACTTTAGAGAAAAAAGGATGCCAATAATTTGTTTGGGGGCTATTAACCTTGTTTCATATGCATTTGGCTTTTGTTTACACCTATCGACAGCTCCATTATTAACCCTGTTTAGTCTGGGTAATCCGGCTCTGGATCAATGCATGTAAATGGCATAACACTGAGAAACTGAAGTAAGCTCATTTTTCTGTGATCTGAAATCGGATTAATCTGCTTGGCTCTCTTCAATATCAAACTGGTTCCTGTAGCATGCGGGAAGAAAAAAGTACATTCTGCACACTTGTGGTTCTCAAAATGACACAGGGTTAGATTCACATTTGATGGATACTTCTTATGAACAGCATAATTGCCTGTAACACCAGGCTTGTTGACAGGAGTGTCAAGATCACACAACTTACTGTTGAGATCAACATTGTTTTGGCATGTTGTAGAAGTAACTATTGCTCAGCCCAAAGAGGGAGGGTGAAGCTGGCGGGCACAAATTTCCATGTTCTCTGGCTTGTGGATCTTTCTAGCTTTGGGCGTAGCACCAGAGAAAACACATTCCATGATATTCAACATATGACAACAGGGATCCTCAATCACAGGGTATCAGAGGGTTGTGTAAAGAGCTTAAGGTCTTAACTGTCAGTTTATTTATGGTACAATGTCACATGCATTTTTAAGAAAATGGGTGCATTGTCTTGCTGCCAGTGACATGAGAAACCTGAGCAATGTTGCAATTTTCTGACAGTTCAGATGAAATACGATGTGTCGGAAAAACAGTATGAAAGCAATGACTGTGATTTTTCTTGAGAAATGATAGATTCATGCTTATGAAGAAACAAGATGAATGGTCAGCTGTTATCAAAAAATGACAGTGCCAAAGTTGCAAGCAGCTAATTCTAACTATGAGAACTAGGTTTCCAAATTGTAGTGTGTGCAATATGTCTACATTTGTAATGGTGTGTGTGTGTGTGTGCATCTTTTTGCATTTGGTCAGTGGTGCTTTGTTTAAAAGTCTGTGCCTTTTCGAATATGCAGCTTGGAGAAATCATTTATGACAGCGGTTGGCGCCTGAAATCGTCTTGTCGGTTGTTCATTTGTAGCTTTGGGTGCTTCTTCATTGCAGTGTCTCCTCACCGACGTGTCAGGTACATTCACAGGAAGCAGCATGACACTGAAGGACAGTGCAGGAGATAACCTTTCACTGCAGACTCACTCTCTGCATTCATTTACTTTGGGCCCCAGGCCGCTGTTTCACCCTCATCATGCACCAGTTTCTAGTCCTTCCCTGGTTTTATCTGTAGATTTGAGCATGTCATGTTACGTCACAGTTTGACGGCAGAAACAACTTTTTTTTTTAGGTCATGTCATGGCAATAAAGTTTGTTGTTCCAAAACAGGAAGTCGAGCATGTACTGGGACTGGCATGCTATTATATTCACTAACAAAACTATGTTTATCGACATATTCTCAAAGTAGCACCTTTACAACCCCCTTTTAAAACTTCTATAAACTAAAACCAACCTCTTCCAATTGTACTTGTTCGCATGCTGCTGACTGAGTTTAGCTTCAGAGTTTTATAGGGAATGCAAGCAATTTAAGGATATTTCTTCCCAGGACTGTGTAGATGCTTGCCAGTGCTTGGGTGTGTTATTCTTTGGGTAATTGTCTGAATTTCTGTAAAGTGCATTTGCTATAATTCTGCTCCGGCAAGCATATGCATGTTTTCCTGCGTCAGTGGTAAGATGGCTAGTTTCAGAAGCTTGTCTGCCTTTGCGCAGTGATTCAAGCATGACTCGTGCCATGCAGTCCTGAAAAGAATGATCCTACATCGAAGTGCGTGTCTGTCCAGAAGTGTAATATTACTGTCAGTTATAAACGTCCAGGGTAGGCTGACAGTGTCCATGACAGGAACTTCAACAAAACGATAGGGAACAAAAGGACCATGGGAAGGGCAACTGTGTTTGTGTGCAGCGTGCCGAAGTGTTGAAAAGAGGGGCTGCCGGCACTCCCGCTGGGCGCCTCCCGGTGTGTTTAAGGGACGTGTCCGGCCATGTTCACCCCACACACACAGTACATATCCTGAGAGAAGGTTTGTTTCCTCAGGTATGTTGTAGGTGTGGATTGATGTGTGTCTTAACATGAAAAGACTTTAAACAGAATGGAATGGCTTGTTAGCAGTGTTTGGAAGTGGACCAAGGGAAAATCATGTTTCCCTCAACAACGAAGGGGTCTCCTGCCTCTGAGGCACCTTCGTCTCAGCAGGGCCAGAGAAAACACGCATTCGTGGCAGAGAGGAGATGAATTGCTTAATTCTGCGGCGTGCGATCGAGTGTTACCGTCCCGAACGTAACACAGAGGAGGAGCTGATAAAAGATTACGACATTGCTGACTCACAGAAGAATAACTTGTAAACAACCCCACACAGGCATTCCTGAATATTTACACTATGTATGCAGATATCGAGAAACTTCAATTCACCAGTTCACCGTCATCCCACTACAAGATGACCGGATACTTGACACACACGCCCACAGCGCCTCTTGCGTGTTGTCTGTATTCCTGAAAGCCATGACACCATCAAGTTGTAAATCATGGAGCTTTTCCAAAGTGAATGATTTGGGGAAAGATCACAAAAGATAGTAAATCCCCGCTGGGGTTTCATTCATATTCATAAGGGACATACTTGAACTTGACAAATAACACACTTGAATGGTTAAATTTGCATGCAAAATATAACACGAGATACAAAATATTGGTTCTCATTTAGACCATTATTAAATTTGAAGTCTATCTAATGAAAAATAAAGGCATGCGTGTCTGTCTGTGATTACTCCTGCACGTATGTGTGCGGGGAGTGTGTGTTTTTGTCGTAAGCTGTTACTCTATCCTTTACCCTTGCTTTCTTCTGACCTTCCACCAGTGCTCCTGCTCATTATTGTGTTGCTCTAATCTGGAGGGGACAGGACTGGGTGCAGAAGTGTATTTATCTTCCTGCACAAATAGGACCTCTTTCCGTCTGGTCTCTGCTCAGCTTGTTGTTGAAAGATAGTGAGCAGCGTAGAGCAAGCTTCAGTGTGTGTGTGTGCATTTGTGTGTGTGTGTGTGTGTCTGTCTGTGTGTGCGCGGGTGAACTGAGATGTGTCCCAGCTGGCCCACAGACCAGCACACTAACCATCACCTCACTGCAGCAAATGCAGACAAAAGAGGAATATATCTCCCTTGTGATATTGATACTCCTTAACTCTGGGGGTGTTTTACCCCTAAATGAGAAAGCAACATTCCTCATAGAGGTCTGTTGTACTTGTAAAAGACAGTCAGATCAGTGTTACAGAAAGTCCCTGTAGTGTGAGCCCCATTTCCGCTTTTTTCTCCATCACATCTGTTGGGATGTGTACTTTTGCTACGCATTGTCTAGGCATGTTTCTTTTCATTCCCTTGTTGTTATCATACTGCAAATGGCCATGGGCCAGGAAACCACTGTAGGCAAGGCAGCATTACAAAACAACACAAAATGTATCACGAAAATAATACAAAGGATGGCTTCTCTTTTTATCCTGTCAAACTCTGTAATGTCATTTGGATGAAAAGTCTTGGTCTCCTGTTGAGTTGAGACTAACCTGGTTCCCCTGTCTCCATCTTTATCCACACAAACATGGTTTACTATCATATTCTTCTACTACATGGCTATTTGAGCAACATTTAATACTCTGCTGGCTAAAAGTCAACTATTAGATTTTAGGCTAAAGCTTTGGTACTGCTCCTCCATCACTAAGCTGCTCATACTGGCAGTGGCTTGCCTATTTAGAACAATTACAGCTTCAGCTAGCTTTGACCTCCTTCTTAGCACCAGGGGTTGTCAGTCACTGGTGCACTTGGCGATGGGTTTAACTGCTTCTAGATGGGTGGAGAGGGTTTTGCCGGCCTGTGCAGTCATCTTGTCGCTCTGAGATGACCCAACCACAGGCCTGGCTTCCTGTCGGCCATGTCTGGCTTGCCAGAGCACAGTGTGAGGCCATCCTGGCACCGTCAACTGGGGCCACTCTCTTGCCCACTTATCAAGCATCACTCAATTTGAGACCGCCTTGATCTGGCCTTATGCCGCCAAAGCATGATCTAAGCTTACACATGCGTAGTGGCCTGTTTTTCCAGGAAAAGCCGACATTGGTGAAAAACAAACAAAGAGATAAGACAGACTCTTGATAAGCCCGAGCTCAGCCATGAGAGGCGAAAGCAGAAATGCAAATGATTTGACCAAGACGGTGGTTTCGCTCTGTGTGAAACCCCTCACAGTGTCCTCATTGTGACATGTTTGTGCTGCTCTAAAAGCACATTCTGGAGATAAAGGACAAGTGCAGAGCGCAAAAGGAATTTGATTTGATGTGAAGAATGCAAAAGCAGGGAGCGGATGCGCGCATGTTTTTGGAGGGGGGCTGTTACTGATAAGAGCACAACCTTCCCGTGTTTTCCCTCGTGTCAATTTAAATCTCTGCAGTTTTAGGCGGGTTTGAACCATGTATGAAAAGTTAATTGATAGATTCATGTACATAGAAATGATATTTATTATTAATCACTTAACAAATCCACAATTAAAATGTCTCTTTACCACTGTAGTCATGGGACGGCTCCTTAAAGTTGAGGTATACATATATTTTAATCTTCTTAATCCTGAGATTAAGATTGTGTCCAAGTGTGCATGTACAGACACTGAATATGATAACATTCATGGCAACACTGTACCTTGAAAATTCTTTCTTAAGACTCACACAGTGGTTCAATGGATCTTTGTTAACTTGTTTTTTTCAAAAAACATTCAAAATGATACTCAGTGATGACATGTACAAAAAGTTTAGTCAGTTGGTTTTCAAGTGAACGATATGTGCGTAATGGAAAAAAACAAACAAAAAAAACGCTAAAAACATAACAAGCCTCCTGTCATGTTGTGATTCAGATGTGATGTCTTTCGTAAATGAAGTATGCTTTTATACAGGGGAATGGTTTGTATTAGCTACACTACGAGTGGAAAACAGGTCCATTTTGACCGCATCAATGACCCATGTGCTTCTTGTATTTACATGTGGATGCACCTGTGTGTTTGTATGCGTATGCGTATGTGCGTGTTTGAGGGGGTCTGTTTGTATTTGAGTGTGACAGTGTATACTTTGTCGGCCCGAGGACACTTAGATTGAGTGTGTGTTGTTCTCTCTGGTGAGAGCACACATATGTGTTTGCATGAAGACCTGGTTCTATGTGGGTGTGTGTTTGATAAACTGTGAGAGCATGTGGGAGACTGTTTGTCTATTCATCTGGGTGAGCGCAGGAGAGAAAGAGCAGAATGAGGAGGTGGAAGAGATCTGCTTCCAGCCTCTATCTTCAAGTCAATCTGCTCACAGTCACACAAACCTCTTTATCTCTCCCTTAGACAGGAGGGAGGGAGACAGGCAGAGAGAGACAGACAGAGAGGCAGGGACGGAGGAAAATAAATACGTTTAAAAAGAGGAAAAATACAGAACGGGAAGAGAGGTTCAATCAGCCAGCCTTAAGAAGATAGAGCGGATTTTTGTTTAAGAGGATCATCAAAGTCATGCTCAGACAGCATCTGTCATTAAAAATATTTTTGCTATTTCAGTATCAGGGCAATAAGTTATTATTGTCCAATTGAGAGGCTCTTTGTTATCAGTGATGAAAAATATATAGACAGTGAGGATGTAGTACGTCAACTTTGATAATGTCTTTATTTTCTTTTTTTTTTATTGCCAGTGTTATCAGCAGGCAGAATTTTCTTTTTACAGTGTTTGGCACTTTAGCCACAGTGGAATTTGAGTGGCAATTGACATCCTCTGCGGCCTCTTTTTTAACACTGTTCCCTCACACACACACACTCACACACACACACACAGTACATATAGCACACACATAAACTTCGTCTCTCACATAAGTATGACTGATGCCAAAATGAGGTGGTAATTTTCAGCCATGAAACGGAATAAGCACACAATAGTACCTCAGTGGGGGTGTGTCTGTCTGTCTGCCTTCCGAATGAACAGAAAGTAGGGAAAAAAAGAGAGAATGAAATAAATCAACCTCAGCTTAATTGCAGGTCTGACACAAATGTATGGCTGTCATTTACGGCGCAGCTCCAGCAGCCGTCCATATAAGGAAGGCGACCGGCGAGGGTTTGGAGGCACAGAGATCGCATCTGGCAACGGGGCTGCTGCGGTGCTGGCCTGTTAGTGCAGTATCATGCCCCATTGGCTGATGAGTTGCTATGCTCATCTCTTGTTCCTCTCAGCCCCAATCAAACCTGTCACAATATGAGTCAGTGTGGCCGTAAGTGGGAAAGACGCCTCTCACCATTAGATCAATCAGTTATCAGACACGTCAGTCAGATATTATCCAGCGTGGAGCCACATCTGAAGCAGGCAGGAGGCACGGATGGTGTGATGTGCTCATGAAAGGCGAATAGTGACAGATGGAGGCTGGAACTGAGGCGGAAGCACTGAACAAACTGCGAGGCTGAAGAACTGAAATCTCATTTTCTCTGTGGCCTTGAGAGTGGAGCATGCTCAGTGCTGATGTTTGTCATCGCTCCCTCTCTGAGATGCTACTGCAGTGCTTCCCAGCAGGCTTGGCACAGGCTTACTCATGGACATCTCTCTTATGGAGCGATACAGTGGCCAGGCTGCAGCTGCTCAGCAGATACCTCTCTCTGTGTTCCTTTTGTTTCGCTCTCTGTTTCATGGCTTTGCTCCTCATCGGTCTCCTGTCTTACCTTCCCTTTCTTTCCGCCTCTCTTGCTCTTCCTCCCGTTGTATTTCTTACACATTATCTCCCACTTTCTCGCCTGCACCCTTTCTTGTTTCTCTCTCCCTGTCTCTCATCCTCACTCCGCCCTTCCACATCTCTCTCACATACTCTAGTTGCTACCCTTAAGACTGTGGTTGCCATGGTGACAGCTATGTGCTGCGGAAACGTCAAAGAGCTGAATCCACCCAGGATCACTTCCTTGTTTAACACTTAAATTCTTTCTCGCTGTTTCTCTTTGATTTCTTGCAGCTCTCTGTGAAGCACCAGACAATCATGCTTGATTTGAATTCATCCGTTCACCTGCTCTGCTGTAAACAAGGTGGTGAACGTGCTTTCTGGTCTCTCTCTGGGATCCTGATCTCAGCTGTTGCTGAGCAGAGTCATTAGTAACATTCAAATTTGGAATTTTGGTTGACCTTGACAGAGCTGACCTTGAGAAAATAGCCCCTTCCTCGGGCCTCCAGATGTCACTGACATTGATTTGTGTCGTGTCTCCCTTCAAGGGGGCTTCGTCAGCCCACCCAGTGACACCAGCTTTCAGCATCTTTTAACATGCTTCTCGTCTTCTCTGTCACTCATACAGAGAGCTACCTGCACAGCCTCTTGAAGCACAAACATGCAATATGGACAAACATGGTGGACAGAGAGACTGGCAACACCAACCAAATTATATCCATGTGTTTTACGCAGTCTCCTTGGTCTGTACTTACAACAGAAACCACTGCTGGATGAGCAGGTTGTTATATCAGTAATCAGGCAGCCTGCCTGGGTTGTCCCATAACACACCCCCGTGCATGGTCAGCTGAGATAGCAGATGCTTTGTTAAAAGGTGAATATCAGCAGGTGGGGCTGTTTTCTGTCGTCTGACACAGAGGGCATTATTTTCATTCTAAAGTCCCTCTTTTGCATTTTTTTGCCTTCTGCCCTCACCTTTCTTTCCCTCCTACCCTCCTCTCTTTCCCTCCTCATCCTTTCCATTTATCCTTTTTTTCCCCCTGTTTCCCTTAGAAGTTGTGTCATCTTTATCCCCCTCCTGCCCTTGTCTCACCTCTGAGAGCCATGGCCACAGACGTGTGTTAAAAGCAGGCACTATACCCTACTTTAAGCCCCCCACACCCATATACACTTTGTTGGCGAAAAAAGCAGACTGATGTAAACAACATAACCTAATGGCTGTTTAAAGCCATTATGTCTAAAAAGATAAACTCTCGTGCCTGTGAAAGGGCAGGAGTGCTGTTGAGCGGTATCAATGTGATGATGTGCAGGTATGCTGTTGTTAGGAGGGAGCTGCTCAGCTCCATCATACAGGAAAGCTGTCTCCCCTTTTCTGGGGGCAGCAAGGAGGGATTAGGAGGCAGGCAGAGATGGGGCCTGTGAAGCATTTATGAGCAGGGCATACAAAGGATCCATGTCAGAACTTTTAGGGGTTGGCTCCATTTTTTTTTTTTGGATGGGCCCTTCAAGTCATGCTCCTCCCACACTGGCCCACTGTGCCCCTCCACCTCCAGACCCCGATCCAAGGACGGCCCACGGCTGTTGAAAAACAGCAGATGCTTTCGAGTAGACTAAAAAAAAAAAGACAGAGAGAGAGAGAGAGAGAGAGAGAGAGAGAGAGAGAAAGAGATTTAGATGCACATGTCCATGACCATATTTGTGTCTGGGTGTGAAAAATGGAGTTCATTTCAGTTTCTTGTTGCACTCCACAACCTCAAAAGCTCAATCGCATTCAGAGCTCATATAAGCTCTTGTAGACAAAAACATCGAGTCTAATGTTTTAGGCCAGTTTGTCGTCTACAAGGACTCTTGCCTTTCTTTGCCCTTTTTCGCAAATGCACATGCACTTTTTGCATGTTTTATGTACTGTAACTGTGAAAGTAGGACACACCTGTGGCAAGTATTGGTCATAAAACTTAATTTTTTTGCATCCATACTGTATATCACCGCACATTTCCGAATTTGCTCTCAGTTCAGCAGCAGTTCAACATGCCTGTGAAAACTCTGAGACAGCAGCAGCATATTAATGTCCGCACTATCCCCAGCATTGATCCCACTGCTCCTGCAGTTATGTGCTGCACGGCTTCTTAACTCATGTCAGCTAATGATACATTTCGCTCGTTTGCATCTCGCTCTTCTTGCGGACAACCGTGGGATCTTGACAGGGCAGGCTCTGAAACTGTCCTCCAAATCTAGGTCCCATCATCCTGAAACTACCTTTTCTTTGGTCCTGACGTCATAAATACTCACATTTCTGACACATACATAAACCGCATGCCCACCCACAGACACGCAGGCCTGGGAACGAGTCTCATCTTGTCAGAGCGTAGAGGAGGAAGTGAGTGTTGAGGTTGGGGGGGGAGATAGGGCGGCAGGGGCAGCTCTCTGACATGCCATAGCCCCTGCCAGTCCTCAGTCAGCTCTGTTGACAGATTAGATCATCGAGAACAACCACCGGGCGGAGAGAAGAGGAGGGGAGAGGGGAAATATGTTTCAGAAGTAGGAAAAAGCGCTACACTGGACTTGATTGGGCTGTCAGACCTTGGCCTGGATTTGACCTCTCCTTGCCCACAGATGAGACTTGCACTATTGAGTGTGCTGACCTGTTAAGACATGACCCTTCCGCTGCCCCCATCCAATCCCTGCTGCCGCCGCCTCCTCCCAAGATACGTCAAGAATCCTCCAAGGGCTGGACTGAGACAAACCCCGGGAGGGCCCCGCAGATGACTCATCTACAGATTTTCTTTCTTTCTTTTTTTTTTTTTTAAACACATGAGTTTCATTGAGAGTCACCCCTCTGTTGTTTGGACATACTTTACTTTCTTGCCACTTAACAGGACAGTGGAGTTCAGTCAGCATGAAATTAGAAAAACCGTGCGGTGATACAGCAGCTAACGATAACACTGCGATCGTCATGTAGTCACAGTTCGGGCTATTCCAAATGAAGATAAACAGATTAGCCGCAGCGTTGCCAGAGTTATGTTTGCATTTGATATTGTTTCACACAAACCTGAGTAAAATAACCTCCTGATGTGTTAAAGTCGGGAGTCGAATGCCATTTGAGAAAGCTCTCTTTTTTTCCTGCCACATCTGGAGCCACACATGTGCTAATGCTGGCCTTCGACAAAATCCTGTCCTCTCTTTATCTCATGTCTTTCCCCTTGCCCTATTTCCCTCTGTGCTTTTGAACCGTCTGCTGAGTACATAGAAAGCACTGGGGGTAAGCGAAGGTGAGATGCCTGCTCACATTTTGGAAATAAATAAGAAAAAGATTTCACTTTCAAAAGGCCTGGTGTGATATGCATAAAGCGGATTTCAAAATGTAGTTTCTGTGGCTCTAAATCCTCACCAGTGCGTGGACATCGATGACACTTGGCCAACAGCGACAGTGAAAGAAAGAGGTACAACCACAGACATGCTGGAACTCGTCTGTAGTACTGAGGGGAGGGAGGATGGGTGGGGGGCTGACAGACAAGAGAGGTGAGGAAGGGAGGTGGGGGGTGGTGGTGGTGGGAGCAACCTGGGAAGTCAGGGAAGCCAGAGATGATTTTGTGTAATTTTGCAAGGAGCAGTCTGACACAGATTGTGATCTGACATTCGGCACCTCACACGTCGCTCCCTCGCACGTATCCACAGAATCTGTGCTCAGCAAATCTGAACCAGATGTGAAGTGTTTTGGGACCCCCGGCATCAACCTGGCAAGGGCAGGTCTCAGGATTATCTGGGTGGGGTCAGCAGTGCAGAGGGGACAACTTAAGTGGTCCCGTTCCACTTTTGCACGGGTCATTACAGAGGAGAAGATGCTCCCGAGGTAGTCGAGACAGTTGGTTGCAGAGTGGGGCCGTGGAGCTTGAGCGGGCCAACTCCAGACTTGTGTGCGGACTCCTTGGGACCAATTCTCTCTCCGTCCCGAGTCGTGGCTTCAGGGCCTGGAAGAGCCTCTGCTTATCTGATAGATCCAGTAAGGGAACAGTTGATGGCCTTAAAGCAATGGGAAATGCCTTCCCTGCTCCCTCCCTCTTTCCCTCCCTCCCTCCTTCTGTATTCTCTCACTTTTCCCCTTGCAGTCTCATGAGCAGCGCCTCTCTACCTTTCTCTCCCTATGTTTCTCCCCGCTCCCTCCCTCCCTCTCTCTCCCTTCCTCTCCCTCTCTCTCTGCCCTGCTGTGAGTAGGTGGTTCCTTGCTGTACTTGATTGGGAGTCTATATAGGAGGAGAGACGCTCTAACAGGCTCAGAGTCTGGTGGTGCCCACTTGCCACACGTTCCCAAATAGGACTACCTGTTTTTTTTTTCCCCGTGTCTTGTCCTGAGAGGATTTACTTTCTTCAGACAGCATGACGCAGAGCAAGAGGAAAGATAGGAAAGGGAGAAAGAAGGGGGGTAAGAAAGGACAAAAGGAGAAAGAGGGCGATTCCACTACAGGTAAATTAAAGGTGGTTTCTGTCTAACATGTTTTATGTTATATATATATATATACATATATATGTATATATGTATCTCTCTCTCTCTCTCTATATATATATATATATATATACATATATATATATATATATATACATATATATATATATATATATATATATATATATATAT
>JAOXYL010000078.1:10144563-10191805 GCA_028564955.1 Terapon puta
TATACATGTATATGTATATGTGTGTGTGTTTGTGTGTGTACATGCGTGTGTGTGTGTGAGTTACAGAGAAAGAGAGATGCAAGGACTTGGAGAAAAAGAGTGAGATTAAGTTTGTGTTACCGTATCACGGAAGTGTGGAACAGTAAGTATCCCCTCGGCTTGTCAAAGCTTGCCGCTAGGTTGTCACATGGACTGGTCTCCAAATGTGGACAGCGTGTAGAGGCACATCTGGTTTTGGCAGCACTTTGGAACTGTGGGGAAGTCAAATGATGACTTGTGTATAGGATCAACCAAAACATTACTTTTAGCTAATCACGGACACACAGGGCCATAGTTGTACCATGAGCTCTCTAAAAGTAATAACTCTTCTTTAAAGGCTTTCTTTCATTTTTCACATGATCAAAATTTCCACAAATGCTCTGCCACATATCACAGGTTTGCCTTTTTTAAACAGTTTTATCTCAAAAGTGATCTGTTTTATTATGGAATAAGTTGTCTCATTGTGCACTTTTACAGCAGGCTTAATAATTCAACAGTTGCCACAGTGCTTTTATCCTAATTCTGAGACTGCAATGAGTCATCCAGCTTTAAAGGCTGCCTATATTTTTTGCTTTGACATTGCTGCTTGTCTTTCAGACTCACAAACGTAGCAATGTGCTTGCTCAGTGGTGGATCCTACAAGCTGCAGCATGTCACTGTAGTTTGACCTCAGGTCATGGGGAAGCCCAACCCCCGTTTCAGTGACACTTTAAGGACAATACCATGATTATCACCTTAGCTATCTTGGGTCATTGTTGCTTTGATCAGATACTGTATCTGAAACAGCATCTCTTGATGTTGGTAGCCATTTTGTACCTGATGTCACTACTGTCAGCTTCCAACATTTAACACTCACAACCGGGGTTAATGTTTTCCAAGGTTTTCCTTTTATAAAAAAATGTTTTTGGAGGCTTTCTAAATAATTCAATTATGTCTTTTTCAACTTAAATGTGCTACTGCAGCTGCTTTTGATATCTGTTGTTAATTTTCCCATTCTATTATCCATGAAAGTTAAATATATAAATAATTACTAGTTACTCGTTCCAAGTTTGATTGTGATCTATAAACATTTAAGATAAACAGCTCCCCAAACTACACTGGACACAGAGTGCTTGCAGAACATTTTTTGGCATCGTCGTCCCTCAAAGCGCACAGCTGCCGTACACACAGAGAAGAGCTGCGTGTTATGAGCAAATTCTGGTTTATTTTCGCTATCGTGACACAACTGAAAATAAACTGTGCTCATCTGTTGTTGAATTTGATCAATATGCATTTAACATTGTAATTTCAAATGTCCGTGCTACTGTGGTTCACCGAGATTCAAAGCTCATCTCAGTTGTAAATGCATTCAGTCTGATTGTGAATCATCATTTTCCTTGCGAGGAAGACATTTGTTATCGATATGTATCTCAGAAATATAAAAATACCAGTCTAAAATGGGGCTTCAAAGTAGGTCAAAAAGGAGACATGCTCATGGGTGATGCTTGTTGCGTCTGCACTAATGGTTCCTCACACACTGCATCAGGTGTGTTTGGGGCCTGGGGCTCCAAAATGGGTCATCTGAGATAAAGAGAGAGGAACCAAACTACGCTTTTAAAGACGGATCCACCACTTCAGTCTGATGTGGCTCTTTAATAAATGCTGCCAGCTTGTAATTATCAGGGACTGACATCACTGAGGATGTGGTTTATCAGTAGATCACGGTTCAACGTGAGCGAACCGAGGAACAAGTCTGAACAGTCCGAGGTGCACCTATGCATGCTCTACCCACTGATAAGATATTGATTTAATGAGTGGAAGTGTACGTGGCATAAGCCTTCTGTATACTACCTTTCTGGTCTGTGCTGACTTCAGAAGATAATCTAAGACCTTTTAGCTAGCTAACTTGCCTCGCCGATGTGCAAGCTAACAAAATGCAGTGAAACGTGCTCAGACTATGATCAATGTCTATCTTGCTTTAACATCTGCATTTGTGTCTTTGCATGAAAGAATATGAAGATGAGATGAATATGAATGTGTGATTTTAATTTGGACGATAATTTTTCCGGTTTGTGCTTGCTGACTGTCGCTGTTAGGCTAGTGAAGAAATAGAAATGATTATACATAGTTTAAGAGTCGATTTGTGTTTAGGCAGTTAAAAAGTCTTTGTTTCATGGATATGAGAGCTGCCTCTTTTCTGTTTTTATTAATGTTCTGGCTAGTCAAATTGTCTGACTCATTCATCTTTTCATTTCTTGTGGTCGCAACTGCTCGTCTGACTGCCATGAAGCTGTGCAGAGCAACTTTACATTTATTTGTACTTTTTCAACATGTTTTCCACTCTGATTCAACAATATACTGGATCATGGGTAACACGATTTATACAATGGCTTTTGTACGCACACATGCGTCCACGTGCTAGTGAGGATGAGGTGTGTCAAAATATAATTGTATGTTATTTAGCCCATGAGGGCTCTGTCGAGGTTGTTACACTGTCAGTCAACCGTTACCGACATCCCATGAACAGGACAGCATTGTCTTGTCTACCTTCCGTTCCCTGAGAACTTAGTTTTCCACATTTATTTTAGGAGATTACCTCACAGCAGGTATTTCTCAGCTGTAATTGCCTTCTCACTGGCTATGACGTCTCCAGCGCTTGGACCAGAAAGTGTTGATTTAGGCCATTCTGCTGCTGCAATGCTACATGATGGTTTCCTTGCAGGTCTCTCTCTCTCTCTCTTTTTTTCTTAGAAAGTTATGTGTATTGCAGCTGAAAGTTGACACTCTTTAAAGAATGTTGCATGACTTTTCTAATGAAACTGGCCCAGGGTTAGAAAGGGAAAACTTCTGCAGACCCGGTGACAAAGACATTTGTGCCAAAATGTTCGTCCTCTTTGGAAAGAAAAGACACCCGAGGGAGGGAAAAACTGTGCAATATTATTGTCTTTTATACGAATAAGACAAGTAGAGCAAAATGCTACAGGCATTTCATCAAACCCATCATCGATACACGGCACCATGAATGTATGTTTCTCTGTCTCTCTCTCTCTCTCCTCAAGTATTACTCAGAAATCCCTGTAAAGTGTGCCTGACCTACATAAATGTGTTTTGCTGGTGATGATATTATAATTCATAAACTTCAGCCATCCATCTAATGTTATGTCAAGACAAAACACAACAAGTTCCTTTCTGTGGGACTGGGTTTGCGTGCACCGTGAGGATGGTAATAATTAGTTATGGAAGTGAACACTCGGCTCCTTCATTTTGTGCCAGATGCTTTTTTATCATGTACTAACACCTACCCAACCTTTATAATTGAACTAGAGCCACTTTAATTATTCAATGCATCAAAATAGAGACCAGTAGTTGGAGGAGGAGGAGGAGGAGGTGGTGGTGGTGAAGGCTCAGACAGCCTCAGCTTCCAATTCAGGCGTGATCTTGCTTCATATCATCTCTCTTACAAAATATTTTTTGGTGTGTTGTACAAACAACAACTGGAAACAGGAAAAGTGATCAGAAAGCTAGCTAATGTAACTTCATCCAGTGGACCTATGCATAAAGCTTTATTGTGCCTGTGAAAGACTTATATATGAGTGCATTGAGATACCATGTTTTAGGTGTTAAATTCACCATCGGTCTCAAAAGATTGCTAATCAAAACCACACAGTGGTGAGCAAACGGAAGTCTCTCGAAGGGTGGCTCTCAAAGAAAATGTCAAGAGACAAATTGCGGTAAAATTTAATCTGAAAGCAATCTGCAGATTAAACTTTTGAAATAGCTGGTTTACCAAAGAGCTTTTGTGTCATGTTGTGAACATGCAATGCACTGTAGCTTGCCATGCTGTTAGCTAGGGTAGACCACTTTTAGCAAACGTTTCACGAGTGCCGTTCTTGCAAGAAATTTGTACTTTTGTAGTTCTTGGTGTGTGTATAATTTCCCTTGACCTTCCTTTTTTCTCCTCCTCTGTTGCTTATTACTGTGTCCATCTGAGGGAGTTTAACACATCTTGCAGGAACAGAGGAACATGGGACGCCCATTGGAGTCGTCTCTCTCTCCGCCACTGTTGAAGTGTAGAACATCTCTTTGGCTCTACGATGTTCAGCTTTCTTCACCAGCCTGTATTTAACGTTGATTTCTCACCACCTCAGGCATGGGCAGGCAGTGAACATTCAGTATGTGTGAGAGTGTTGGCAGCATCGGCTCACAGCTTTATATGGGGGAGTCTGTGAGAACCAGAAGGAACCAACCATGGTGAAATTGGCTGAAGGCTAGAGCTTTATACTACGGCACTGATTGTCAGTGGGAGTGGGTGGTGATGCAGTAGTATTAACGACTGTTTCACATTACAGCTAGTCATTTTATCAATGTTTTGTTGAAACTTGCCAAAAACCTGAGTAACATAATACATTTTTACTTCACCAAGCTGCCACTGAGAGGCAAATGTTGAGGAAAATATCTGTGTTATACCATATTTGCATGCAACCTTTTCCCAGCACAGTTGGGACATCCAACAGCGACCAAAGTGTACAAAATACTATGAATATTTCCTGAACACAAAAGTCATTTGCTAAGTAGTAAGACCAGGACAGAGCAGAAATGGGTTTTAAAAGATTTACACAAAACTGCCACTGAAGAGGAATTATTACGATAGTCACTACTATCCTAGTTAAAGGACAGTAATGCTCTGTTCATCATAAGATGTTACAATTATCATTATTGAGTAATGTAACACAGAGATCACATTTTTGTTAGGACATAGACATGAGTTGTAGATTGATGCAAAAGTTATCCCATTTTACTTAAACTACTACACTACTGGTTCAATTGCTATGGCCTAATTTATTAGCCTTGCTTGGCGTGACCTATTGCAGTGTACCGTAGTCCTTTACCACATGCATGAACTATGGAGATTTATGTAAAGGCACCAAAAGAACAAAATTCTTTATGTTTCAACATCTTGATTATTCCAGAAAGTTGAGTGTGCAACATTGGATCCCATTGAAACCAGTGAGGCAAACAAACACAGTTTTGCAATCCCTCACTTTGGAGGAAAACCTGTTCTCTACATGGTGACTGCGGCCAGTTGATAATGTTTTGGCTCCAGCATGTTCAGGGTAACAAACTGCAAATGGAGGTCCATTCTGCTGCTTGTAAGCAAATATGTAAGCTAATGTCATTTGGCCTCTTGTTCACCCAAAGCAGTAGCATTTATGATAGCCCTTGGCTCTTTCTGCTGAGTTCTTTGGTTCTTTGCAGGTCAAGAGGCAGCTCTTTTTGATGACTGCTTACATTCACTTTTACCTTATTGTTCCTTGAACTCTTACTGCAAGTTTAATCAGTTTTGGTCATTTCTCTTTCGGGCTTACAGTTGAAAAGGTGCTTTGGGTATTTTGTTCTTGTCACTGTGGAACCAAACAAATCCAAAAAAATTGTTAACTAACATTTTTTCATTTCACACCTGGAGAAAACTGGGAGTCCGTCCATTGTGTTTTCTCTCCTTTTGTGCCTGCCATGAAGACTTGATGTGTACATACAACATATGTTATGAACACTATTAATAACAAGTCTATGGAATTTAGTTGGAGAGAACTAGAGTGTTTTGGAGTCCAGATAATTATTTGGTGAAAGTGTATTGGTTGTGTTGGGAGGCTGTTGAAATGATCTCTTTGAACAGATGTTGCGTTACAGTGACTAGTGAGCAGTGTCTGAAGACCATTCCCACATGCAAAACCCATTTCTCTAGCTGTCTCACCATGTAATTTGTCTTTTGACAACGTGCAGTGAAGTGACATAACTCCAGAGTAATCAGGGATACTTTGTCTAGAAGGGGAAATACAAAGGCATGCCTCAGATTCCTTTTCTAAGCCCCTGGAAGTAAAACAGAAATGTTAACTCAATAATACGAGCAATGCATTGTTAATTCATCAAGTCACTTTGTTTTTGAACCTCTTTCCTGGCTGAGGTTTCCAACTGTTACCCAAGGCATGAGCTGTTGACACGCCGGTCAGGCTTCTATTCTCAAATTTGGTTTTTATAGTCCATGTCTGCAGCTGCCCCTCCGCTTCAAAAAGAGAGAATCAGGCTGTTGTTGAGGCAGGGTTTATCACCGCTGCTGGACACTTTTTCCACTGGTGTAATGGAAAATGAGATAACCGTTTGTCTCCAAGATATTATTTTATTTCCTCTGATAATGACTCTTTATTTTCTCGTTGGAAAACATTAATTAAGATTGTGAAATGAACATGCTTCTACGCCAAGTAAATGTATTGATTTTTCTGTGCCTAAGCTGTGTCCATCAAACTATCAACTGTATGATGCTCTGCTTTTCACATCTGTCATTTGAGACCTGAGCAACTGCTGTCAGAGGACGTTCTTTTATGATTTGCAGTTTTAGTTTATGGGTGAACGAAGGCATTTGTTTTGACAATTTATTTTGTGTTATGTCGATAAAAGTGCTGGAAAGATAGACATTACTTAATGTGGATGTGAAGACTAATCTCTTCTCAGTATAATGTTAAACATCTGTATTGCAAAGCCAGAGTGTCTGATGGACTCCTGTGTCTTCATTAGAGCTGTATCCTGTAGATGGAGCAGACCCTCTCGCACATCTGGCTTGCTGGGTTGATGAGAAGTGCAGTCCTGTGTCTCTGTAACTTTTCCAGGCAAGGACAAAGCTTGTTTAATTTGCTTGGCAAGGACAAACCTGTGTCCAGGCGAAGTACTAAACATTTTTCTTTATGGTGCAGCCTCATTCCTGCCGTTCTCTGTGACTATGACTGACAAGGCATTCCTCAGGCATTGTGCTAGGCTCAGTATGTATGGAAATCATGCACATATGCAGACTTTTGTAAGTTCAATAAGTTTGTAAGTGATTAGCTCCAGCAGGACAAAGACTGGTTTTCCAATTTGATTGAAATGAAGAATTTCTGCCAAATTACATTTGTAACTTAAGTAGTGTTTATGAAAATGTGCGATAAAGCTTCTCAAACATTGCACATGTACATACAGTATGTCATAGTATTCATTAATGGTCCATGCAGTTAGAAAACTGTGTCATTAGGTAATGGCAATTTTCCATTAGCCAGGGTAATGTGAAAATTAGGGGGATCAGTGGACCATAAAGTATTGTGCAGTCTGATCTTTATTTAACATCATGTCCCATGTAGTACATTACATTTGTTAAAAAACAGAGAAAGTTTAATGAAGAACATCTGGAGCATCAGGACTCTCATGTTCAGTGTATGGCCTTGCTGGAGGCTATTGATAAACCTGCACCACTTGCAGAGTTGATTTTAAATGGCAGTACCCAGTATATGTTTAGTCTATATAATGTTATGACTTTCAGCAAAACCACGTTTATGCCTTGCTGTATAAATGAGGGTTTTATTGTCCCAGACCCTTTTGGGACAGTAAAATCTTGAACTAACTGCCCGAGCAATTGCAGCACAAAGATCCATCCCGAGAATAAGCTCATTAAGGTTACTAAGTACCCCGGTACAAAGGCACATCTGCCTCGTGTTGGACTCTTTATCTTTATTTTCCAAATGCCATGAATATCATCACTCACATTTTCCAACAGGAAGCTGTTCACAGATAAAAGTCCACTGTCTTACCAGCGACAGTAATTTTAGTAACAAATAGCTGCTATTGAACTAAGAATAGATGTTTTTTTCCATTGATCTGTGCTGTTTGCAAGCTATTTTAAATTTGACATTTCACTATCTGTGATTCCAGTGGAAAATCAGCACAAGTGTACGTCAGACTAACAACTCAAGTATACAAGTGTATGTGATATTCAGCTTCATGGAACAATAGTGCCTGCCAACAATATGACTTGCCTTTGTATATCAGTGCTGGTTGTTGGTGCCCCTTACGTAAGAGTATCATAAATTAATTACATTAAATAGCATATATTTCTAAAATAATGTGCATGTGTTGGAATCAGTGAGATGAAAAATAGATATACAAAGATGGATGATAGTCAGTTTTAGACTCACCAGCATCCACTGCAAAGTCGTACAGTGCCTGGTACCTAAGAGATCCATGGCTGGAACTGACCTCTGGCTCCTGTCAGGAGTATTAGTGCCAAGTGACCAGAGGTGGCAGAGCACACAGGACGTACTCACACGGTCCTTGGCAGCTGTAGACAGAGCTCCTCAAGATCCACATCTGCCAGGCTTACGAAGCTTAAGAAAAGGCTTCTGTTTGTGTGTGAGTACTTGTGAATGGTGATCAGTAAGAACAACCACCAATAAATGCTGTTTTAAGATGTTTCAAAAGTGTAAAAATGCATTTTTAGACACAAACCTGACTTCCCCCCTGAATCCATCACAACTAGTCCACTTAAATACACAAAGAAGATGAGAAAATGCAGCATCATTAAGGTTTCCTTTCTGTGCAGACGTGTCGCCTTTACCAGGTCAATGAAGTAGGACAGTCTCTCAAAAAAGAGAACGACAGGGGATAATTTTGGTGCACCTCTATTTTAATGTTTAATTGAAGTTGTTACCTATGTATACCTCACTGTCTGCTTGTCATGCATTGTTTGTCATCATTGTGCTGTCACACTGCAGAGGTGATGCACAGCAAACAGCTGTAATTTGTAGTACCACTCAGTTTAGCATATGCATGAAATTGTAAATGTTACACATGGAGAGAGAGAGAGAATAATGTTCTGGGGGTGCCTGGACGGTGGGGGGTGGGCATACTGGCCAGCCCCTGGTTGACCCTTGTTCACCCCTTCTCTCTTGCTCCGCCCTGGATGAGTCTCCTCCTAAACATGTGTGCAGCTGTCAGCTGGCAAGTGTTTGCGTGAGCGTGTGTTGTATGTGCATGTATGTGTGCGCGTTTGGATAAAGATCATCTTTCATATTTCAATTATATTTTTCCCCACTGAGAAAGAAAAGTAGCAAGAAATTATAGATATATTTAAACACCACAGTATAACATATGGAGTTACAGCAGCTCAACAAAATATGGAAGTTATAAAAAGTGAATAACGCTTCAGAGTTTGTGAAAACATTTTTGCAAAGTGCTTTAGCAGATGAAAGCATTATATGGATGTTATGTTGCCATCACAGCATACTAGTTATCATAGTGTCAAAATGTTATTGGCTTATCTTGTTTACCAATCGCCTATAATTGCGCATGAGTTTGTGGTTACAGGTTTTCTTCATCAGCTCATGGATGCTTGCTAAATATTGCTTCAGGTGTTTTTATCGCAGCAAAGCTAGAGTGAAATTCAGCCTGTTTATTAGTCTGAGGCAAAGTTGATAATGTCTCCAGTGACAACATCTGCTGGTCACATGAGAGAGTTGCTGGCCCATTCCACAGAGATGATGATTGGCTCTGCTGCTGTCTCTCTGTCCTTCTTTGTCTCACTGTTCCCCCTAAAACGCCAACACACAATCATAAACCAACCGTGCAAACCAAACTGTAATCAAGTTTTCCCTATGGTGGTTAATAACATTGAGTTTTTTTTTCTCTGTCTCTCTTTTTAGCTGCGGCTCCAAAGTTAAAACCGATGAAGAATCCAATAATAGTGGACGAGGGAAGCAGGCTCACGGTTAAGTGTGAGGCCACAGGGAGCCCTCTCCTCACCTACACATGGTTCAAAGATGGCAACGAGCTGAAGAAAAGCAGAAAAGTCAGAATAAAGAACGGCCAGTGAGTACAAATCACCCGTGTCCTGTAAACCCAACACAAACAGCGCAAGATGAAAAGAGATGGCGGCGCTCCAACGACGAAGCAAGGTTGCTTTTATCGGCAGACTGTGCTAATGCAGTTGTCCAAGAAACTGCTGTTTGAAACTCATTTAAAAATCAATATCAATATAGGAATTGAATGAAAACATTTGTTTAATATTTGGGATTATAAAGACCTATTCCTTCATTGAATCCTATTGTAAAGATTTATACTGAATAAAGAACCTTTATCATCCCTCTTTATGCTTATATAACTTGCTCAAACAGATGGAGAGTTAAATTTTGCAGCAATAAAACACATCCATCTTCAATTCAACGCAGTCACAAGTTACCACAAGTCAAGTTTTGCCTGATGGTGTACGACCAGTGACTAATGTCTTGAAATATAGCTAGATATAGAAGTGTATGTAACTGACCATATAGTGTTATCTAATTGTGCCCTCAATTCCTCAATCACATTTTAGCATGTCATGGCGATTTAATTACACAGTGCCTTACACAATTGTCGCTTCCTGCTTCGGTCCATGGATGCATTAGAAGAGCTGTACACAAGACTGCAAGATGGGGCCCGCACATTTGAATAAAAACTGCTCAGCCAAACAAGTTTTTCTCTTCCTGAGTTTCTTTTATGTTGCGCGTCCCACTGCGTGCACCCATGACCCCGCCTGCACAGTCACTTAACAGTGGAATGACGAGCACATAAATAAGGGCTTTTACATTATGAAAAACTAAGAGTTTTAATTGACCTTGTTTGGAGTTTTTAAGGTGTTCTGTCAAAAGTCGCAGTCCCGTTGAGAATGATAGCAGTCTATTGGGATTTTATGTTGCGCTTGCAGTCACCCACTGGGGAATGTTAAGCGGCGAGGCTGAATGGAGCCACCATATGCAGCTCTCTTAATACATCCACGGTCTTGTTATTCTCTCTGTCAGTCAGGTTGGCTAATGATGACGTAATTAAGGCAACAGACTCAAGAGAATATCTGAAAAATGAGATATAGACATAGGCATAGCAGTAAAACCTCCTATAGATGTATGGACATTGATACCGATGCCGGGGGAGGCCGTAAAACCAAGGACCCCCTTATAATACAGTACACTTGGTAACTGTAGCACTTGATCTTGTACTCTCTTATTGTAAGCTGTTTCTCCCCCCTCAAATTTGGCCCCAGAGTAAGTGATTACGTGTCCCTATCAAAGCAGAGAGGTGTTGCCATGCTGCCACTTGCCCTGTTGTCTGCCTCCCTGTCCCCCATGTTTCCACTTGTTGCGTTTCCATGCTACTTCCTCCCTGCCCCGATTCCCCTGACTCAGCTGTGCAAGTGTTTTCTCCCACAGGAAAAACTCCAGAGTCCAGATCAGCAGAGCAAAACTGGAGGATTCTGGGAATTACACATGTGTGGTGGAGAACAAGCTGGGAAAGGACAACTCCACTGGCACTGTTAACGTCCAAAGCAGTGAGTACTGACTCCTAAGCAACTAGCGAAGTGGCACAGATGTACAATTTTTGTTGTTGTTGTGACTGTTCCCCTGCCAAATGAGAGATGAAAGGCAGCCGCCGCCAATAGGCATGTAACAGTGGGTACCATGCATGAAGAACAACTGTCCACACATGTGGCAGTGGCTCATTAATCAGTGGAACAGCACATTGTACTCGGAGGTGAACGAAATTCAAATGCAGTGTATGGTGTGATCCCTCTCCATTTCCTTTTTTTTTTGTCTGCCGGCAATGTGAAAATCCCACAAAACTACACTGTGCACTGCCTTTGACCGTCACTAGCACACAACAAAAGCAGCAGACTAGACTATAGAGCATAAAATCTAAAACACAGCCCGACAGAATATGAAAGTTGTGGGAAAAAAAAGTACCTAAATCTTGAGAGCGTGTGATAGAATCTAACAGGCTTGTTCAGTAGTGGTATGTGAGCATTGCTGAGTTTTGCAAAGTACTGTAGCAGATGAAAGAGTTTTGATAACAGCTGCTTCCATTTGGTGGGGTGGTGAGTTTGTGTTTGTTCTGAGCGGTGCGGGTAGTGAGCGTGTGGCTGCTGTGGGTAGCTTGTATGTCTGAGAAGATGGGGCCGGTGAAAAAATTAAAAATAAATAAAAGATGTAAGGGCCTTACAAGATAGATACAATTCATGTGGCTTTGCTTCCTGATGCAATCTTTTGGTGGACTTGTCAGAGAACTGTACAGCAGGTTCAGGTCTGACACACGAGTCAGAGGCTGCTTGACGTGCGTGAAGGTCCTGCTTCCGGCGCACCGAGTTCACCCAGTTGTTCCATCTATCTGTGCCGTGGGGGCATGACGGGGGCCGTGATCCCTAACAACATCAGTACAGATATTTTTTTCTTTTACTTGCATGACGAAATATCTGTATTTGTGCTACTGTGTCTGAAACGTGTCTGACAAGATTCATACGTCCACACCGCGCTTTCACTGTTTTTTGGGGAATCGGCGAGGTAAAAATAATGTGGTGCCAAGTGAGGTTTCTCATGCTGCACCGCAGAGAGGATACTCTCATTCTGGTTGCTGACCTTGACAGGAGGGTTATTTCTGTAGACATCCCATACTGGCATGAGAGGTATAGCTGGTAAGGAAAAGAAGGGAGGGATGGGAGTTTTAGCCATCACTCAGTGTCCTTGTGTTCACTTTCAGACACAATAATCACTCCCCCCCTCTCCCTTTATATTTGCCAAAGCCACCTTTTAGCGCTATTGTTTACAGTGAGCAGACTTAAACTGAGCTGCATTATTAGAGTAGCAGCTCTTTTCAGATAAAGAAAGGGCCCATTGTGTTTGGAAACACACAGAGATTCTCAATGGCTCCAACATGCAAGTTTCATTTCCAGCAAACAATTGTGCAGAAAAGAAGTCATCGATCTTGTATTTAAATGGGCCTGCACATTGCCTCTTTTTATTTTCTGACATCCAAAAAGCTTCAGTTGAGTTTTATAGCCAGATCGTGTGACTTATACTGTATGCTTGTTATGACACTTGGCTTTATTCCATGGCACTGATATACTTCTTTTTCCTCGCGAGTGTGCAATATTTGAAGGATCAGTGACGCAAGACTCAAAGCCCCAGACACACGGTGCTAACATTTATGAAAGATTAATATGCATGAACGGTAATCACAGAGTTACAATTATGCTTAATGCCAATTAAATAAAATAGGTTAAATCATGCTCTACACCCTGCAGAGGTCGGGGGGGAATCCCTGGTGGTAGCACCTGTTTGCATGAGTGTTTAATGAAGGCTTATGAACATGTGACTGGCGAGCCATGAAACTCTATATGATGATCTTAGCAGGCAAAAGTGCTTGTAATGCAACAATATCAAAGACAATATAATATTACAAAGCAATGAACAAGTGGGCTGAGACGTACAGTAGCCACAATGGATAAAACATGACTGAGCAATGATACGGTACACCAGGCAGTGTTTTCACTTATGGCACACACTGTTCAGATCAAGTAAAACATGATACCCCCACATCTGGTGCAAAGTATGGGATACCTTGATGAAAAGGGTGCTAATAGCCTGATATTAAAAGCCAAATTTGTATATTTGTGCCCGTACGTTGTGTTGAATCTCATACACGTTTGCACATTTTTTCAGTGTGTGTTTGTGTGAATGCATCTTTGGAGTATATCCCTCTGTCAGCGCAGATATATCCCTAAATCACTCCTGGATATTCAGACAATGGCATCACTGTACGTCCTATCGTGTGCGATGATCATCAGATGCCTATCTCTGTGTGTGTGTGTTTTTGTTTGCGGATGTGCAAATGTGCTTGTTCACTGTTCAATAAAAAAAAGTCCCATTGTGTTACAGCAGCACGCCTAGTTCCGTCATGCTTCAGGGGAGAAGGCAAGACAGGGCGAATCAGGGGTGGTATGTCCATAGGCAGGGGGAGGAGGGCTACACTGAAAACTACATACGTCAATAAAGGGAAATGGCGTGTGCGTTGCTAAGATTACTATTTGCTTACCGAAGGCTGAAATCAGCAGACACGTTGCATTTGCAGAGACTGAGACTGACAATAATCAGCTTCTTCTGCCTATGATACAGGTTGGACTTAAAAAACAACAGCTTGAAGCAAATGTGCTGTTTGGATGATTTTAATACAGGGGACATGTACTTCATTTAGACCAAGAGCTGCTTTTCATCCTAAGGTCATAAGAGAAATGGCTATTGTGTTAAAGGGCTGCAGTGGAGTATGCTTGCCTGCTGCAGTATGTTGCCGAAGCAGCATGTAGCCGCAGTATTATCCGCGTATGTGTGCCTTCTAGGGAGGGAGTGCAATGGGAGGGGTGCAGATGTAGATGGACAGAGAGAGCAAGAGAAGAAGAGAGCGTGAATAAAGGGGGAAAAAATTACAAAATGAGGGAATGCATGACAGGAAGCAGACAAAGACATTAGGGGAGAGAGAGCGAGGAAGGGGATACAGTGAGAGGAAAGAGAGGCAGACAGCGAGGTAGACGGGGAAAAGTATGAAGCGGAGGACGACAAAAGCCTGCTGTGTTGCAGAGGAGACTTTCACACCCATTTTAGAATGCAGTTACTGCTCGCTGGCTTTGTCCGAGGCACCTTCCTACTGTATCTGATGTCTACAGTCAGGTGCTCGAGAATGGTTTTCTCCACCTGCGTGACACCACTGACAGTATCTGGCACGCAAGCATGCTAACACGGCCTGAGCTTTCCTAACCATCGTGGGTTCTCTGAGAAAAATGCAGTCGTCAGAAATATCAGACGGAAAGCTAAAGCACACGGCCGTGGATGATAAAGTCAATCAGCAGCTTGGCACAGGAGCGTCATCGTAGCCCTTTCAGTGGGAGAGAATGTAGCACATGGCTGTGCCTGCCTGCTGTCTGCTCTGGTGAAGGCAGACTTTGGGAAACCATCACTCAGCTCCACCACATGGTGGATACAGGCCACCACAAGCTCACACAGACTGCTGCACTGTGCCAGTCATTTGATTTGACTCACTCTTGCCTTTGTGTGAGGTGGAGGGTGAAAGTAGCTTTTGATTAATTTTAGTTCTTTAATAATCAATTTACTTCTTATTCATCTATTTTAGGGGAGGTGGATCTTTCTGCTTTGCTGTTTTTCTGAATTTTCTGCAAAAAAGTGTTCTCATTTGCACTTGCAGTGCTGTGGAACATAAAAACAACAGCAAAACATTTTGTCAACAAGTTTGAACATAGGTTGTCTGGGATTATATGCATAGCATTAATTGCAGAAGGAGTGGCAGGCAAACCTGACCTGTAGCTTTGGGGTGTAATGATATTGAGGTTACCTAAACATTCCTTTAACAAAAAAAAAAGTTAGCCTAATTTATTGTAAAGGATTGTGTAAAGGGGAGGAATTACCGCCACTTGCCTTGAAAAGTAAAAAAACAAAGCAAAACATATAAACCCTTTTTACTGATGCTACACATAACAGCTGGCCATTACTCAGCCCAGCTCACCCACATCAATATTTGTGTAGCAAGACAAATGCGACACCCTTGTAACTCTGAGCTGAAATGTAGAGCACGGTGTGCAAATTGCCCTGGGCAGGAAAAAAGAACCAGTGTGTTCAAGGCTGAACCCGAGTCAGAGTGAATCCCTCATGCATTTTAAAGCACGCAGTACATTGTGGCGTCATGCCAGGCATGCAGTTTGCCAATAACATTGAATGATTGGGCCTGTGTGGGGATTTTACTTGTATCTTTTTGTTTGACCATTGGAAGAGAAACACACACCGTCAGCTGATTGAGTGCCAGTTACTGTATAATTATTCAGCACAGATGGTTGGATGTTCTGAGTTGAATGTTTGAGTTGCTTGTTATCAGTGTTGCAGCCTTAAGACTCATTTGATGCTCGCTTCTTCTCCGTGGCCACATTTCAGCTGCTCTGGAGAAACATGGGATCAATAAGTGGAGCAATTTTGACATTCTTCTCTGAATCCACAAGACTTTTCTCCATGTTTTATTGTTTGTGTTTTGCCAACTTCGGCACTGTGACAGAATGCATAACAGAATATCACATGTCCTTTCAGTAGTTTCTGGTACAATAGCTGCTTTTTCCAAAGTGGTGTTTTCAGCCTTGTGCCCAACCCCCAGTGTAGAGGACCAGGGACCATTTGTTGTCCATTTGGTCTGACCTCTAGCCTGTAATCAGTCTGGCATGGTAAGACCTGCTGGCCTTCTGCAGAACGGTGTAGTATATCATTGACTGTTTTCTATAAGGCCAGTGTGAAGGAGCAACACTAGTCAAAGTTTGCTTGGCTCCACGTGGCTTCAGATTAAGGCCTCCCATTATCCTACAGGCTGCTGTGTTGTGATAAGCGCTTGTGAGGCAGCCATGTGTCTGCAGGCTGCAGGTCACATCCTTGGGGGGTGCTGTGCACGGCTCCACTGAGAGAGTGTGTGAGCGTCCAGGAATGTGTTGATGGAAATCACAGCTGAACATATGATTGCTCCAACCTCAGCAGTCATGCTGGGGCCCACCAGCAACAATTTCGCGCATGCATGCATGCAGGCCCACACACACATATGGCCACGCACACATGTGCACATACCTTTGCATGTTTTCACTGTTTTGCTTAATTAGCTGAGATATAAACCTGAAGTGTTGCATCCCGGCCACTGTTGATGCCAACACATCCCATACATGCTGAATCTGTCTTCAAGCTTCTACAGGAAGCTAAATTCACTGTATCGCACATCATTCAGCAACAGAAAATCCATTCATTTGTCAATTAAGAAATGATTTGTTGATGCATGCCTTCGATAAATGGTTCTGGTTGGTAATGATTTGACACCCTATCGAGGGACGCAAAGTATGTGAGAAAACCAAAGCAAACAACAGCAAAACATCTGAAAGTGATCAAGAATCAGAACATTTTGAACTGTCAGTAAGCAGTAAACTCGTCAATTGGCAATTACCAGATATTTCAAATTGTGCTGCACAGTCTGTGTTCGCTTTCAGAAGAAACAGCAAAGATCATATATTTTACTATTTCAAATTAAGCTCAGTTGTTAAAACAGATGTGTTACACTTCAGGCGTCTTGGACCGAGCCCTTGAGAAAAAGATTTATTTTATTTTTATGATAATTCAAACCAGTCAGTTTCTACTCTAAATAATTTTTAGTGAGGGTCTGCTGAGAAACAAGGCTTTGAGAGGCCTGGATGTCAGTGCTCATTTTAGCCTGCGGACAGGTGAAATCATGGTAAATGTCATATATTTATGTTGGGGTTACTCATGACATTCGCTGAAAGTACTTGGGAAAGTCTCAAAAGATGTTACGATACATTCTGACTCATGTTTTGCTCAGAGTAATGATTCAGTAACATTTTTAGTTTTGGAATGGAGAGACATTATTTCTCAGTTTTTTAATTAATGTCAAGTGTTCCAGAGAGCATGACTTGACACAAATAAACATACAGCCGACAAAAAACAGCTCCGACATCCTTTTCTGTCCTCTTCCAGTAAGTTTTCATATCTGTCCTACGCAAGTGAAACATTACAGTGAGTACTACTTTGAATTAGATAAACAACAACTTCCTCTGCTCCTTCTATGTATCTCGTCTGCGTGGTAAAAACAAAACTTACTCACTCTTAGTACGTAAGCGACAAGATAAACTCATCTCTAATGACGCTAAAGGATGTTAGTTGTAGCCGTAGCTGAATGTGGAGCTTCTGGTCAACAGTCAATTCTATTGATTTGTGTGGGTAAGCAGAAACAGCGGCAGCCATGTCTGAGAGGAACAGGCCTCCACATCTGCCAAGCGTTCTGTATTTACAGGCCACTGGAGAACAGCTTGTCAAGTTCTGTGGATCAAGCCGCTGTGCTATTAGTCATGCCCACTTTTTCAGAATTATCTTCAGTCCTGGGGTTGGACAGGCATTTCTCCGAGGTGGCCGTCTGATTGCACCAGAATCTCAGGTCTTGTCAGTTGGCAGGTCGGACCACAAAATCGGGATCCAGTTTTGCTCTGTGGAGCAAATAGGATGTTGTAATCTGAAAGACAACACAAGGCATGGAACAAATTTCTGTTAGCATGGACACCGTGGTTTTGACATGCCGCTGAATGCGTGCGTACTTAAATTAACTGTTGCTTGCTAGGGGACGATCCTGATCTCGACTTTTGGAAGCAAAACAACAAAGTGTCCTAAACAGTTACATACACCTTCATCACCACGAAGTATCAAATTCTGCTTGGCATTCATAGCCGCCTACAGGCACATTTACAAAAGATGTTATCCTAGGGATATATTTAAAAAAAACAGCATTTATGTTGCTCTGGCTTTGTTTAAAAGGGAAAAACAGGGTTTATGCATATACCAACACAAACAAGAAAACCTCAGTGTAAAGGTCAAATTGTTAAAAGAACCATAGATAAGCAAATGCAGTTTAAAACTGTTTAAAACACAGTCAATTAGTTATTTTCACAGGCTGTGCTTAACTTTCATCAGCTGAAAAGAGACTGTTTGTTATTCTGTCCACCATCACGTGTTACCTCAGGACAGCTGGAGCGTGTCAGGGTTTGAACCTTATTTTGAAGTTCACCCACCAGTGATGTTTAGTTCCAGAGGCGGTCACAAAAATCGTCACTTCACCCACACCGCACGTTGTTTTTGTTTATTGTTCGGGGCTGTTCTGTATTAGTAGGCTGCATCCGGCGTGGTGGGAAGATCCACAGTAAATGGAAGAATTTATGTCACGAACGGATGGACGCCCACGGCATCGTAAGCACACGTCGTGTGTTTGTGCTGCGTCTCTGAGCCATCAGGGCACGGCATGCGATGTTACTAATGGCTTCGGCGTGTGCGTGAAGCACAAGACTGAGGGAGACTTGAACACTATGCTTTGAATATCATCCAAAGGAATAATAAATCAAAGGGAAATACTAATTCATGAAGAGTACCAAACCACTTGATTGGGTACTTCAGCAGAAATTCCAAAAAAAAGAAAAAGAAAGAAAAATAGTTGGATGCTCGTAATTCCAGAAGGGAAAGCAACACCTCCATGTTTTGGCTCCTTTTTTGGCATCTGAGTGTACATATTTTCATGAGCACTTCAGCCTGGGCATGTGTGCTTCGATTATGCTTGTTATAATGACATTTGGTAACACTTTATATATCTTCATCAAAACGCACATTCATGACACCCTTTTTCAGATCGGACTTTTCGGATGTATTTATACGTTTCTTGACACTGCAATGGGAGAAAAATTTACTCAACAGCTCTTCAGCTCCAACAACCTCCAGGTGATGTGGTAAGAGATAAGTAATGTTGGGTGTCTGACACATAAAACATAAATCAGCCCACTAATATGTCCGTAATTCATCGCTTTCTGACAAGGGCTATGCTTGGTATGACTTATTGGCTTTGACATGTATGTGCTAATGTGTCAGAGAAGAGGCAGCTGTTGAGTCACATCATCATCGAAATCAGAGAAAAATGGAAAAAAAAAAAAGATACCAAACAAAACCTAACTTTTCGAAAGTCTCTCGGAGCATCACTACGCTATGCTAGCTCTCTTGATTCACCCTAATCCCATCGATCCAATGTGATAAGTGGGTGCCCTCAAACAAATCTTTGCAAAAACAACTAAGTTATTGAAAAATCAAACCACATCTCACTTCTTAGGATATCCAGTAATCTCACTGTGTTATGTGGGACAGTTAAGCCCTCAGTGTGAATGAGTGAGGATATTGCTATGTGAGTGGAAGGAAGCAGCTGTTACACTTGAAAAGCTGAGTGATGTGAGCAGGAGGTGACATGAGGTTTTGCTGTGTGCAGGGCTTTGTTAACTCTTCCAGGGCCCGGGACCAAACTTATCTGTGACTCAATTTAATAGCATAATAAAAGATTCCCTTTCAGACCCCCTCAGCTGTCCTGGTGGTCTTTCCCCCTGATGGGTAAACCCCTCATCCTACCCCGCCCCCCACCAACCCCCACCTACCCCAGCTGTGGGTGACTGTGCAGGATTCAGTTTAACTCGCCAAATAACTCACACGCACTGTTTGTTAATACTTTCAAAGAGGAGAAATTATTGCCCATAAATGATTCATTGCGTCATAAAAGCTTGCTTGTACTGAGTCCGTGGTAATTTCGAGTTGCAAGTCGGGTGCGCTGAAAACAGGGTGAGTAAAGTATTGTTCACTCACATCAAACAAAATCCCCACTCCTCCTATTAATTTGCATTTTTCAAAATTGAGCCTGAGCGATCCTGGGTGTCTTTGCACCGCTTTGAGTTTTCTTTGAGCGCAAGAGGAACATATACTTACCATTCCTGCGCTTGAAGCTCAGGAGGGCAGTACTATAGTTTTTGGTCGCCACAGCTGTCTCTCATCCTAAACCTCACATTACTCCATCACGCTCCTTCCTTTTGTTGGCGATTTTGCAACCGCGTTCATCACACCTCGCCGGCTGGGGTGAGTAAGTTCTTTTCCTCAGTATTCTGACTGTGTAGCGGGTGTGGAGTTTCTGTTAGTTAGCAGAGTGGAGACCATTTGCCTTTGAGTGTGTAGGTGTGGGCTGTGGATGGAAGAGGCCTCGCTTTAATCACTGGTACACTCACAGTGAACTCATCCTTTAGTATACATAGGGCCGGCAGCCTGACAAAAACAGCCGCGCTCCACTGGCCATTTTCAGGACGTAAAGCGAGTGTGGGCGGTGTGTGTGTGTATACGAGTGAAGGAGGGCTGCAGCGCACTCACTCATACAAGCAGACTGCGTGCTTTCTGGCTTTCGGGGAACAGCGGAGGGGGAACCTTTAGTCCCAGCAGCTGGCCACTACTGTAGCTGTGAGCACAAGACCCAAATATGGAGTTGTGGTATATGTCTTCAGTATCTGGTGCACGGTCGCAAAGTCTGCCCTTCCTCAGAAGTGACGGCCAGCTGTTGCGGATGCAGGGTGAAGAGGAGATGTGTGTGCCTCAGATTTAGTCCTTTCTAAAGTGATAATCATCTAGAGTCATTTTGTGCTCTAATATTTATTACATTTTTGGCAATATTGCTTGAATGTTGAGTTTCTGTAGTAAAACAACCTCTTCTTTGTCTTTTCCACCCTATTGGCTCTCACTTCTCACTAAAGAGTCTTTTCCAAAAAAAGCTATGCTTGCTGCTTCTTCCGTCCCAACTTTTGTATTCTTCTTTTTACCACACCCAACTTGTAAACCTACATTTAATACTCAAAAAAAATGTGAAGGATTTCATTTTTTATGCATCTCAAAAATCTGTATGTAAATTTTCACATTGTCACTCTTGCATTATCACGTGTCTCACATTTTTGCAAGGTAATGTATTTCTTGTGATTACAATGCAAGGAATTATGGAGTTTGATGAGTGATTAAAATCATCAATCAAGCTAGTCAATTACTAATGCCCCACAGTTGTTTCACATGAAGACATGACATCATAATCCATTTCTAACTAGTATTTTGTGACTGAATAACAGCAGAAGTTATACAAAACTAACTTTATCTGTTTGAGGAAGCGACTACCGGACGTTATGAACCCAAACATCTCTGCCTCCACTGTCAATGTAAATGTGATCATTGCAACTCAGCCACAGGAGTAATGGTGGCACTCGAGAACACTGTCCATAAATCAGTCACCAAATTTGTCTATAACACTCACTGTGTGTGATTTTGAAAAAAAAAAAATCAAGGTAATTCACAATCCGGTCAGACTATCTACAAGAAAATAAATGTGTTTGTGAGCTAATATCAAATCAGCCAATCCTCGTGATAAATGCTCGTCCAGTGGCAACGCACTGCCACACAAAATGAAAAAAATAAAATAAATTTGCACATGGAATTGTTTTCAGTACTAACCTGCCTTAACTATTACATTTTATCTCAAATAATGAAGTGCAACAATCTCAGATTGTTTGCCACAGAACTGATTTAATTGTGTCTAAACTTCTTATTAAAGGCACTTTAGCAACAGAGGCTGAAGAAAGAGATTACAAGAGAAGATTGTTCCTCCTGGCCCTCAGGTTCAAATGTGTCACCTGAAAGTCAGAAATCTGCCACTCTGATGTTTATCACCAGTGTCTCTGTTTGTCAGGTGAGTTTAGACAAAATATGGCACCAGGCTGAGTAGCACCAAAGTGGATGATCATTTGTCATTATACATATATAATAAATGTGGTTGGTTTTACATTTCACAAGAGTGACTCAGTGACTGTCCTCCTCACCTCCTCTGTAACTGTAGTGACCGTACCAGTATGGACAGGATGCAGTAAACCATAGTTTCACAGGTCAGAGTGGGAGAAATGAAAGCAATAGGCATCTTCAGACTCAAAACAACCCCGCAACAGCAGCGAGAACATCACGCCGAGCCTGAGCTGCCTCTGAAAGGACGGAGCAGGCAACAGCCCTGTCTGGAAGTGTGCCGCGGAAAGCACCATGTGTCACTTTGTTGCCAACTGCACACATTCTAGTGCCCTGCCAGCGTCCATACCAACGGCCGTTTATACCATACCCTGCCCTTCCTAAGTGCACTTTGCTTCTTTGCAGTGCATGAGCAGCTGTTGTGCAATCACACACTGGGCTGCTCTTTGATTTCACTTCAGCGCTGAGACGATTGAGGCAGGCAAGACCAGGCATATCAGCTATGTGACTGAAAAATGGTAATAGGAGACAAGAATATAAAAGAAGACACACTGGTTGTGGCAGTGGCAGTCTTGCTGAAGAGTGGGTGGTAGATTAATGTTCCTGGCAGGCTCCATTTTGTTCATTTCTAAACATTCCTGTTTCATACTGAAGGTGTTTGAATTGTGGATAATTTTCTTTTGAAAAAAAAAGCTTTAAGTGCACTTTCATTCATAATGGGCTCTTTCGTGCGTCCTACCCACAGTAAATAGTAATTTAATTCCTCTTTGGGTATTTGACATGAAATCTCTCTTGCTCACTTTGAACTCTTTACAAAATGCTTGAAGACACAGATGCTGGATATTGCCATTGATTGGGTGTGCCTATACTGTATGTGTGGAGGAAGGTGCGTGCTTGTTTTCTGTTGGCTTTGGCAAGCCGAAATATTTTCCAACTTAAGATCCTGTCAACAAACCTCTTTCTCTTCTCTTAACCCTCCTCTTCCCTGCATTACTGCTGTATCCATCTCTTTCTTTTTTGGCTTTTCTTCTCATTTGTTTTTGTTTTCTCCTTTCTTTCTTTCATTGCCGCTACATTTGTCCAGACTTGAGCTCCTGTCACAATATATTGTGATGCGGCGTCTAAAAATGAAAGCTTGTATTGTGTTTAATTACCAGAATTCAATCACAAAAGTATCAATATTTCATAAACATAGGGACAAATGCTTACATGTAGCAGATCCTCCTTGTAGCATATGCATTGTCTGCCAGGAAGGTCCAGACATCAAAAATGTTCTATTGGTGTAATTTGTCTCTGACTCCCTTTTCTATAGAACTGTAATACCACTATTCAATACCAGTATTCCTATAATATAAATAGCTAAAAGATCACAAACAAAATCTTTTCTTTCATGCATGAATCATCTTAACCCTCACTGCACATCCTCTTTCACCACATCACACCCAGCTGTCAACAGCTTCATATTGAACTGAAACCACTCTTGCCAGTTTGGGCTTTTGTGCCTTATCTGTTTCTCTTATTTATTCACAGCATGTAGAATAGACCGTCTTTACTCGCCCTTTCAGAATTACAGAAAGGAGCATAATGAGTCCACACAAGTGTTGCAAGAATGCATGCGATATGAATTGGCCTCTAGTATAGAGATAAAAGATCTTGGTCCCAGTTGTAACAGGAGACATGTCTGACATTCCCTGCCAAGAGTCGGAGGTGAGGGGAGGGTGGGTGGGTTAGGGGGTCGGAACTGGTGTGTGTGTGTGTGTGTGTGTGTGTGTGTGTGTCATAGCTTTTTTTTTCTGTACATAAAACTGACTTGTGGAAAACCATGCCTGGGTGGCAGAGCTGTTAGGGAAGGGTTTGCACTTAAGACATTTATAACTTTCCCATCTGACTGATTTTTTTATGGCCTCAGCTTAATTTTTGCCCCTCGTTTCAAATGTGATGTTTTTACATTATCTGACAATAGAAGGACTTAAAGGCCCTGTGTATTGTTGCAGTATGGTGCACCTGTTGACTACCCGGCTAACACTTGTACTTAATATTCTATTTTCTAACCATTAGCATATGCTTTTTTTCTCAAACATATGTATGATTTAAAGAATTGTGTGTGTCTGAGGACATAAAGTCTGTTTACATTTGTAACATAATTAACATGCTTTGTTTTTCAATGTTAGTTATGAGTTTTTGGTTTTGTACCGCCATGTCCCTTTAAGTGCTTTGCTCCACTGCAGTAATATAGAAACTGCCAGAGATAGACATGGTCTGTGCACTGTTCTCGTTCACTGACATACTCCCAAATAGGTTACATAATTTATACTTTTTATCCTGATAACAGTGCTTTTAAGAGTGCAAACACAAAGCCATAACAAAGTCCAGATGGAGCCGATCCACCACTGGTTGACTAACTACCACGGCTTTCTCCCTGCACAGACTCAGATTCTGGCTTTTGAGATGGCTCTCCGTTCAATTGCAGCGCAGAAGTGAAAAAGATTAAGCCAAGCTGCAGTAAATTATCAGCATTTGTCATAAATTAGGGGGACATGTGCATAACTCTGCACCATCGACAGGCCAGTTGAAAATGTATTTCATTACACAATTCAGAGTTTCGGGCTGGGTCGTGAGGTGCAGCGCAGGGCTAGGATTCGGTGCGAGCGCTTTTCTGTTTGCTGCATATGCACAGGGTGCCTCAAGAGGAAAAAACTGTGCAATAGGGACCTCTCTTTTCATTTTTACGATTTTCCTAGAATCCTTTTGAGAGCGTGGAAAGACAGGCATGTTTATGAAGGTTTCCAGATGGTCCTCCTTGCACCCCCAGCTTTTCTTTTCAGTTCTTGGGCCATGAAGGATTAATCAAAGTCAGTGGCAAGGGCTGATGGCTAAACACTGTGGCCCTCGCTAAACTGGAGGAAACCTCTCGTCAACTCCAACTCAGATTCAGCCCCTGGGCTATTGGGCCGAGGAAAGTTGAAACCTGAGGTTAAAAAACCAAGCAAACTTAACCAAAGTGCGGCCACATGAGAGCAGATAAACGAACTCTGTTTAGCAGAGCAGCTGATCTCTTCCTTGGGTTAAAGGAATTTGCCTCCAACATCCAGCCAGGAAAGCAGAGTCAACCATGACGAATACACCTGAACTCTGGTCCCCTTTGTGAGGCCGGGGACTGTGCTGCGTGATATTTATGGATTCTCTGTTACACGCAAAGATTTTAACTAATGGAGTTAGATGTCATCTCAGCCATGGCTCGATTCCGCCCTCCGTGATTGAATACATTCTTGCTGTAATGCAAGACAAGAAGGAAACGTTCACATTGCATTGATGAGGCGAAGGTCTCTCTTTTATCAACCATTTTTAGCCTCACCATTACTGTCTTGCCTCCTGGGGATAGGTGCAGATAAAAGTGCTGTCTCTGGAAGGAGGATGAGGACCAATAAAAAAACACGAAAGGGGAGTCAGAACAAAACTGTTAATTTCCAAATAAGACAAAGCTATTTTTGTTAATAGCGCTACCCGCTGTTGTCCTTCCCTTGATTATCCCTTCAAACACTGTATAGAGGAAACAGTCTTTCATTTGACAGGACTAACTGGAGCAGGTGGAACAGAGGAGCACTCAAGTGACAAAGTGTGTGTCTTGATTGTAAAGTTTGTAAAATGTTGGATTTATGCTGCAGGTTTCCAGAGGTTTACTATATGAAACCAATAAAGCCTGTATATATTGCTGATACATGATTTTTATCTGTACTTCCACTTTTCTTTTAAGAGACATGCAAAAACACTGCCACTCTAACTGAACAGCTGCTCTCCACAGAAATGATGAACACATACAGCATTCACTACACGTTATAGTACCAACTGTCAGCAGAAATGGCTGTGGTTTGTCCTCAGCAGCCTCACTAGATGACTATAAATGAGTGAAATGAAAACATATTATGATATGACACAAAGCAGAGAAACACATAAAAGACCCATCACTGACCCCCCTGTACTGTATATGCATGTACTGCATGATGATTTTAGTCCACACAAACGTAATTTAAACATTTAAAACAAATGCAGTTAAAGATCATGTGTAGTAACTCATGAAAAATCACAGTTAGTGGTTGTTTATGTTGTCTTACAGTTTTTGGCCATAAAATAATAGTGAGAAAATACACCCTTACAGATGTGTTGTATCATCATAGGTCTACGCTTATTTATAAAAGAAATATACTCCAAAAAAATCTCGTCAAGCTCTCTTGTAGACCTAAAAACAGCTACACAATTTTATTTTTTATCCACATCACACACCCCTAAATGTTGTTTGTATATGTATCTCTAACGATGTCAATAAATTTTTAGGCCTTGTCATTAGTTTTAATCTCGAGTAAACATGTGGTGCAGCCTGAGTAAACACTGTATTGGCTGAACCAGATCACCTCAGGGAGAAGACACTGCTCTTGTTTCATCACTGGGACAGGGTCTCTATGTGCCGCTCCTTGTATGGGTGTCCCAATAAGAGAGAAAACTACTGCTAGCAATATCCATGGTGTTTCTGTCATCCATCTCCATTTTTTAGTTAGTAAAAAGTCTTCAAAGTGCATTTAGTTGGTTTAGCTAAACAGCACTTGTCACTGAAACAAATCAAATACATTATATATACCCGACTTAAGGAACATAGATAATGCATAATCCAGTCAACAATGGCTGCGTGGAACCATAAATGCAACATTCAAGCTTTGTCTGCAAAAGGTGGTGTGCTTATATAAAAACATTGTTTTTTCAATCTCATAACAATTTGCCAGGAAACGCAGTCACAGATATGCAGAACACTAACTTGTGTCTTAAGTTCCTTGTGATGTCATAGTTAGGGCAATTTAGGACACTTTTGAAGCTGAATTGGGAAGATATTGTAAGGAAAAATAAATGAATCTATTGCATATTCTGATGATACATACATTTAAGTCGTTCACAAAACCAACACGGTGCTAAATATTTATTATGAGCTGGACCTAAGACTCCCCGCTGGCTGCAGGTGAACAGCATACTGGTGTACAGAAAGTCTGTGGCATCTCAGGGTCCTGCCCCGATATTTTACTGCTGCTCAGCAGGCTTTGACATACTTTTGTCAAGTTTTACAAGTTTTATTATAAAACCTGAAGTGGGTGCACGTGTGTGATTTATAGATGCTCGGTGCATCAGTTTAGATGCAGTTTGGCCTCCAGCTGTTTGAATCAAAGCAGCCTAACTTTAAAGTTTCAACTTGACGTGATAATCAGGGTCATTAAATCTCTACTTGTTGACAGTCGGTGGTGCCTTCACAAATTCAGTGTGTGTACAATATGTACTAAAGGTTTTCATTGATGGGCCGCTCACATAGACTCAGATATGATGAATGAGACCAGTGTGTTGAATTGTGTTTACTCTAAAGATGACAGTTTTATTATGTCTAAGCATTATGTATGCTGTCATGTCCAGCCAGTTGCATTGTATGATTTTGTTGTCAGTGTGTTTATGGTTTATAATTATCTCTAAGCTTGGGACAGGGACTGACACTGAGTTTACTCAAGACACAGTGAAACCAAAACTTTTCCATACTCTGGGGGAGTAATTGGAGGACACAAAGGAAAGAAGGGAGGACAGCGGAGAGAAGGAGAGAAGAGGAAAATTGGGACACTTACTGTGCAGTATCATAGATTGGATGTCAGATGATGACTGCAGGCCAGTAAGTGTTCTCAAATGGATTGTTTTTGTTTGTGTTAGGACACATTCCTTTTCTTTTTTGGAGCCACTGAAAGCGAGTTGCTCTGATTAGTTATCCCGTGGATCAATAATGATGTGATCATTCTAGCAGTGATTAAAAAATCTTTTCACGACACAAGACTAAATTCTTTTCTCTTTTTTAACATATATGGATGGAGGTTTTTATGCCATTTTGTAAGCCAGTCTGAATTTTATGCATTTCCTTGATTGTTCTGATATTCTTTGTCATGCAACTCAATCTTGTCAGAGATTTCACTTTTGGTTTGCAGATACAGATACTACAATATATAAATTTTCCTTAGGATGCACTGAAATGTCCAAAGAAGATTAACATTTTTATCTGTTTTATTCCATTGAGGGTAAAATAATATCTAAAGGAATGTGTTTCTGCTCTTCCTGGAAGCTTCTGAATACAGGCAGGTGAAGGCAGGTTTGTTGTTTAGGCAAATGAACCCAGTCTTTCTGAAGCGGGAGTGTGTGGGATCTCCACCTGCAAGTGTTCAGCTGGGTGGCAAAACAGGACTGGTTCCTCTCATGCCGTAGATATTTATCCTGAATTGACGTTCAGACTGACACATCATCATCATCATCATCATCAAGGATCTAAGTCTTTAATTACAGTGACAGAGACGGATATGATTAATGTCCAAAAGGTCTGATTGCCACTTTCGATGAGTGGAGAAAATATAACTGTAACTTGCAGAGGAAAGCACATGCATGCATCCTTATCAAGCAGAAAATGAAATATTGTACCTCTCAACTGAAGCACTGTATGTTGATGAAGTTTTAATGCACTATTTGAGGAATCACAGAAATGTGGATATAGAGATCCACACGCATTGAGCCATCATGTGAAAAGTGAACTCTGACTCAACAAAAGGAGGTTTTGCACAATTCGAGCACATTTGAAGTTCAAAGAGCACATGCTTTAGGTCACGCAGCTGTTCATCTGATGGCAACAAAGTGCAGAGGATCAATAATTGCAGTGACTGAACAGCATTCAAAGAAAGTACCAGACAGTTGAGGTTTCTGATTGAAAATGATGAGACTGAGCAAAAGCAGGTACAGTGAAAGAGATTTGGTGTGATCAGTAGTCAAGTACACTTTGACAGCCGAGCATGTCTAGGGTTCATGTATCATCCTCGATCCCTTCTGTGTGAAGTTTACATGTTCTCCGCCTCCTTGTGTGGGTTTTCTCCGGGTCGTCTGTTTTCCACCCACAGTCCACCCACATGTAAGCCAGGTGGACTGGAGATTATGTGTGAGTACGATTGTCTATGTGCTAGCCCGCCCTGCGGAGGACTGATGATCTGTCCAGGACGTTCCCAACCCTCCCACCAGTGCTTTGTGGGATAGGCCTCTGCCCCAGATAGAGATTCATGCAGGTTTTTTTTCCTTTTTTTTTTTTCCTGCCGCCTTTTGTTTGGCGTGTTTTACGGTTGAAGACTGCACAAGGCTTATATTTTGAGCGTAGGAGTTTTTACAATGTTTTGAGGTCCCTTCTTCCTGACAGCTTTGTCTGATCTTTTTTATGAGGTGTTTTACACGCTAGCACTCCAAGCGAGAGGTCAGGTGTGTCGGTGAGCTAGTTCTGATTAACTGGTAAACCTGGAAATGTTTTTGGAGCATCTTGAGGTGACAGCTGATTGGTCGTTCTGGTATGCTGGAACCATTAAATCATTTCCAGGGAACTTTGGCAGAACAAAAACATGACAGCGTCTGATTTAAGCCCTAAATATAATGCCTTTTAAAGTCAAACAATGTTGTAAATCACAACTCAAATCAGTGCATTTCATCAAATTGAGCCAGCTGTAGATTCATGACTTGTTTTTTTTTGTTTGGATGGATTTTTGTAATACAAACCTTTATGTCTGCTAGAGCATGAGAACCACCTGAAAACATGCTGAAACACATTAATTCTGGGAAGAGCTTGATATACAGTGATTTATCTCAACCGTATGCTTGAAGCAAGGAAGTAATACAGTAGGTTTTTTTTGTTTTTTTTTTCCTGCAGTGCTGACATGTTCATGTTGTTCACGGACGCATACTGGCAAGTGGACTGCAGGCTGATGTCATTTATTTGCTTTGTTATGCTAAGTAGTATTGGGAATTAGCCTCTGTTGTTGTAGCTAAACCAGAAGTGTGCCTCTGAAAAAGACGGAGTGCACTTCTCCAAGCAGGGGAGAGAGTCAAACCGACTGCTTCGACTGTGCAAAAAATGTGAATTTTGAAATCTAGTCCTTGTGGCAAGAAGCCTACTATATGTCAGAGCCAGTGGCCCAACTGAATGCAACCCTAGTGCAATTTCTTGTCACAACATTCTGCATGACATGACTGCTGAAGTTGATGCATTGTAGTTGTAAAGGTCCTCCAATCGGAAACTTCAGTATTCCTACCAACAAACTGTCACATTTCTGCGAAGGCGCTAATGGCGTCTGACAGCAGGTACATGGCTGTAATCACGTGTCAGCATCTGACATGTGAAGCGCACTCTGCTGTGCTCAAGCCCAATCCTGCCACTGCGCACCTCTCTCAGCACTCCCCCTTCCTTCAAACGGCCCCGCTTTCGTCCTGATAAGCAGACTTCATCCCAAACATATTATATCTATTCAGTCAGGGGGATTAAGTGCAGATACATGACATTTTGGGCCATTCCAAGGACCTGAGTCAACGCATAAACAACTCCTACGCTGTGTCAGGGAAATATTTATCTTTGCTCATAGAACTTCTTGACATAGCGTCAACACTGCTTAGAGACACAATTACATTTGTGGTTGGATAACTAAGAGTTCTCGTGGCAATACAAGTGTATGATACGAGCAACGCTGAGAATACTTGTGGAGATGCAAGACTATCACGCTGATAAAAATAACAACTGAGTTCACATTAAATGGAAATCCTGCAAATGACCATCTATCATTTTGCTGCCTGATATTCTATTTTTACATCCTCATTTATTCATTTAACAGGATTAAGGCTGAAGAAATAACATTAAAATGATTCATTCAGGTGATGATGGACACAGCAAGTGGTAACATGTTTTATTTTTCCTGTTTTTTTTGTCACAGTAACCACAACGCCATCTCCAGGCTCAGGCCACGCCAGAAGATGCAACGACACAGAGAAGGCCTACTGTGTGAATGGCGGTGACTGTTACTTCATACATGGTATAAATCAGCTCTCCTGCAAGTGAGTTATCTCTTTATTTTTTTATTTCTCTAAAAAATCTAATGAAATTATATTCTCATTGTCAACCTTCCCTTAATGAATGAAGTGTCTCTTCATTTTTACTCTTGTGATATTCCTCAACATTCTAACTGCAATTTTTTTTATCCCCCTGTTTATTTTCCTGATAGCACTTGATTTCCACTCTTCTTTCTTCCAGCAGCAGCAACAGCAGCAACACATCACAGGAAAAGGCTGCCAGTCTGCCTAACTACCCACCTGTTGTGTATTTTAACACTAATAATGGAGCGAGGCGGTGGTGCGCTCATCCTTTTAAGTCATGTTTAGTGTACAGGAGGGCTGCACATTAAAAGCCTTTTCAAAATGTCATGAGTCACTGGTTTAGTAGTGAGCAAATATTTATGCCTGTTAGAGGCCCCCAGTGAGGTAAATAGAATCACTGCTTACATTTGAGGTCCTTGGCAGAGGGGATCAAGACCCATGTGTAAAGTGTGCTGTGTGAGCCATGTCTCTTAGCTTTTCAGGAAGGAAACAGGTTGACATTATCACCGACACAACCTTTTTCTTTTTTTTTTACTTTGACATTTACATTTTAGTTTGTACCAGGTGTGAGGTCAAGAATGCACAGTGCTCAGGAAGCTTTATAACTTTAAAAGTTTTCTTTCTTGTTTTTTTTTTATGTTTCTCTGAGGAGTAATCAATTATTTATGTCATGTTTTAAGCAGAAATGCTAAACATTCACAGGTTCTAATAGATTAACATTAGCTGGTTTTATTAGATTTATTATCACTTTTTAATGGGATAATTTGGGTTTGGGTTCATAAAACAAGCAATTTAAATATGTCAGCATTTGTTTTTGGGAAATTTGATTTGATTGATAATGACAATAATTGTTAGTTGTACCTCAGATCATGTTTTGTTCAGTGTAACACCACTGTCAGAGGCTGCAACTCAAATCTTTTAGTGCACTTGTAGCATAAAATATACACATTGTCTCTTGTTGTGGCATGTTCTGCTCGACCATATGTCATAATAACACAAGTCCCCTGGCTGGTTTGATATAGAGCTGAAACACTGGCGAGGTTTCTCTGCCCAGTTGGCCCAAGGAAGAATGCTCGACAAGCAACGAGGACATGGCTGCAACAGCCGTTCAATACGCTGTGTACAAATTGGAGGCAGCAATAACTCAATTGCTGCAGCTAATTCACTCACGGCCGGGGCATGGGTCCAGAAAAGTTGGATAATGCAGTGAAGGCCTGCAGGGATTTGTTGCCCCACAGCCATCTCATTCAATATAGGCCAGGCTTCAGTGGGTATTACTCACTGGCTAAACAAGTCCTGCAGACAGCTAGCCCTACTTTTATGCACAGCTCCTTCACTTTGAGCTATAAACTTTGTTTTGGGAAGAGGTGGGGTTCATACATACCCAAATGAATTGCAGAAAAGGTATTTGCCTCTTTGGAACTTAAATAAGTTTTATTGTAATGATTTGTCTTTTTATAATGATGACATTGGCTGGCTTTTAACACAGATTTAGAGCTAGGTGTCTTTTTATTAATGTGATCAATTAATCTTTTTTAGTCTATTACATTTTTTAAAATAATGGGAAAAAAATCTGAAAGCAGTGAATTGTAGGAGACTGTCAATGTAGTGTCAGATATACAATCTGTAAAATGACTGATTGAGTAACTGTTGGTTTCACTTCTGTAAAGGTGTATATAAAGTGATTAGCAGTTGTCACTGAAATGGAATTATTTCTTCACACAAACAGAGCGAAAGCAGAATTCAACAAGATGCAGCTTTAACCAAATCACCTCTCTGTAGGACTTCCAGCCCACTATATACAGTATGTAGGACACACATCAAATAACAGATGGTAAAACTCTCATTTTTTACCTCCTACAGTTTCATGTTTATTTTTGACTAAAGAATAATCCATGATGACAATGATTTACTTCCCCCATTTCAAACTAAAGGTAAAAGAGTAATAATAGAGTTTGCAGCTGCACCGCAGTGGATATCTGCATGCTCATCTGATTTTTAGATTATGTAGTGATAGTTTATTTCTTTCATCTTTCAGCCAAGTTTCCTTGGTCTAGGTGGTGCTATCCCCCAGTCAAGCACCATCAGTCAGGATGAGTAATTTAACGCTGAATCTTATGGTGCTCCAGGGAGGCGTAGTGTGAAACCAGTAAATCACCAGCAATGACCTTTGTTGGATTGGTGGTCTAGTCGTGACTGTGAGTGGAACATTGGTGCCCCTAAAAGACCAACTGCTCATCCTAATGGGATTATAATGAGGAAATATGGTTTAGTCCAACACATTTGATGGTTATAATGCAGTAGCCTGTCTTCAGTTACATAACATAAAGAAACATAAAGATACATGTCAGAAAACATTTCTGGACTTATGTTTCAGACCACAGGTAAAGAAAGTTGTCTAGTCATGTTTGTCTGTTACGGAAGTGTCCATATTCAAAGTATTCTTCTGCAACTCAAAATACAAATTAAGTATTTTTCTTCCTCTTGTTTTGACTACTTTATGACTCACTGTCCTGTGGTACCGGTTATAAAACTGTTACATTTGCAGGTTGTGAACACACCTACCAGATTCCCAACAGGCACCAAGAGAAGAAACAACATTACCCCAATTTCAGCACTGCTGTACATGCCTCCTCGGATTGATTTATTGATTGCCAACAAGGCAGCTCATTGTTTATCCATTCACATTCCACCTTTTTTTGCTCATATACCCATAAGCATTGCACTTGTCACTTCTCATCACCAAAATACAGAGGTCAAACAGAGGATGGGCCCCTGAAGCCCATATATCTCCACCGAAACCTGTTTTTATAAATTTGCCATTTATCAAATTTCTGTATTATATTATATCATTTAATATATGACACCTCCCCACTTCTTTTATTATCTTTTGGAATATACAGTGTGTCACTGTTAACAGTTTTATGGTTTCTATTGTTGTCTTTTTCACTTTTCCTTTATTTATACATGGTGCAACAGTTTTGGGGTTTTTAAGTGTCATAAATTCTAAAACTGCTGTCTAAGTGAGGTATTGTTATTGTCAATGTAACAGATAGTTATTTGTATTGATAACAATTTATTTTTAATGTATTTTTAATGGGCTTATGAACAGGTGTCCCATGTCATCACTAATATGTGTGTTTGGTGTATCACTGAACACATTAACTCTTGGCTCACTGGTGGAAGTGACAAAGTATCCTATGTTACTCTTCATTTTTTGGCATCACAGTGGCCTTTCACAATATGCATGAAGGGATGTAAACCATCATATTTACAGATCGCCCCATTTCCTGTGTTTTCCTTTTCATAACACTTGTCTGCTCCTTCCCAGATGTCCGGATGGATACTTCGGCCCACGATGCTTACAGACTGAGCCGCTGCGGTTGTACATGCCCAATCCTTTCAAAAGTATGTTCACTTGATACGAGCAGCTGAGAACAGAGACACAGTTGTCACTGGATTACCTCTGTGGACTCCTGCTGCCCCCCCCTCCCCACAGTTCTCTTCCTCTTCCTCCTCCTCTTTCTCCTTCTCAGGTCAACACGCAATGGGCTGTGCACTACACCATGCACACGGTGGTGTCATCCATGGGAACACTCTGCTTCTGCTGTCTGTAGTTGTGCTGTTGTTCTAATTCTGTGTCTCTCTGCCTCTCTCTCTCTCCTTCCCTCTCTCCCTCCCTCCCCCTCTCTCTCCTTCACTTTTTCTTATGCATACCTTCCTTTTCACTCCACCCTTGCCCTCTCTCTCTCTCTTCCTCCCTCTCTCTCTCTTCCTTCTCTTTCTCACTCATCCACCTCCCTCCTCCTCCTCCCTCTCTTTCTGTGGCTTTGTTTCTTTCCATCAGGTGTCCAAATGACTTTACTGGTGATCGCTGTCAAACCTACGTTATGGCCAGTTTCTACCGTATGTCAATTTCCTCTTCTGTCACTCCGACTGTCCTCGTGTCACGCGTGCATGCTGAGTGTCGAGAGACTGCATTAATTTCCTGTTATTACCTAATAGTTGTGTCTGTGCCTCCCGCGATGACTCATCCACAAGCTGGCATAGTTTAGCAGAGTCTGTTATTGTGTTTGGTCTGCATGTGATGTTGTGAGCCCTTTAACTTGCAGCGTGTTGCATGTGCCCTCTCAGAAATATGAAGCTTGTAGTAGAGTCTGATAGCAGCTAGTAGGCGGTGGAATTTAGATGCTTTGTGGAAGTTGATTTGTACTAAGTGAGCTGCATGCAACAACACAGTCTAATGGCAGAGCAAGTGCTGAAACCCTTCAGCTCGCTTACTAATGATGACACAAGCATGTATGAGCCTATTGGAGACAGAGTCAGGGCTGAACAATTAGCCTCAACCAATAGGCATGCCAAATGAATGAATGTGCTGGGTGACACACCAGCTTAACTGATTCGTATCCCTTGTCTTTGATATGGGCTCTATATCATGTATTCAAACAAGACACAGCATGTAGGGTGTCTCCATTAATATATTAGTTTAAAACTATGGTCCCTTGTACGTCCGTCAGTATGTAGGTTATACATGAGCCAACATGACAAAATTCCAGTTGGCACTCCAGTAATTCTTGACTAATTTGATTTGATTTTAAAGATACTTTGAAGCCAGGCAGCACCCAATTATTTGCAGCAAATATTTTGAATGATAGTGTTCCCACCTCTGTAGATCACAGTTGCTTTAAGCCGAATACACATGCACGTACACGCCGGACATCACGCTGCTTCAAAATATGCCAAGCTATTAAAAAAAAGGTGCACTTTTTTGTTTCGCTTTCAAATCTGCTGAAAACCTGTTCAGGACCTCATCTGCGCCCAACCTCTTGTAAACAGACAGTTTTGAATCCCCACCAGAACGCTCAGCACATTGCATTAGTTGCAAACGCACATTGCTTCAGAAGTAGTGACAAAATGATGCTCTCACGGCAGATGTCCTCGGCATAGAGTTCATGCTCTGTACTAGACTGCCGTGTCAAACAGCTTTGCTAGCCCGGGGTTAGAGAAGTCAACCCTGCACCACTCCGCACAGCAACATCAGCAAACACATCCATCAACTGCAGAATTATACCAAGATTAGACGTTTTGCAGACAACTACAGCTTGATAGATCTTGTCCTCAAGGTTTTCTATTTGAGAACCATCCACTCGGCCTGGAATCATGCTTCTTAAGATGCAGTCTTTGCCGTTGTACACCTCAACATTAGCTGTTGCTTGATTACTTGTAAAGTATCTCAAGTGATATGGAAAGGAGTGAGTGACCTGACATTAATGAAAGATAAACAACTGGATTTTCATACAGTTTGGACTTGGTTCCCTGAGGGAAACAATGTTAAAGATAGTGTATACTAATACTATAGAATTAAATACAGAGCCTGTAATTCATGTCAGATAACAGTGAAGAATCTCCTGCTATCCTACTGCATATTTGTCAGCGTCGTGTCTTTGCAAGCCCATGTGGTTGCAATTGAATGTAATGTTACAGTTAGAGAAGAACTAACTGCATCTGCCTGATGCTGCCGACAGTCTCATCCCTGTAGTCTGACTCGTAGCACTTACCCGTACTGTTTGTTGAATGCTGGCTCAGAGTACAATACAAAAACCCCCTTCTTAACTACAAGTAATTTTATCTCACATTAAGTTGTAATGCACTGTGCTGAAATTACTTGTTTCTTTGGCAGACAGTGGTGTGTGGGAGCCCCTTTTCCTGCACTCCCTCACTTGTTTCTCCTTTCTGCTTTACTTCAGTGCAGCTGTGCAACTGCATCAAGGACAGCATTTTTTTTTCAGTTCTCATCCAACCTCATGAACACAGCCAAGTCTTTAATTACTCAGTTCACATGCCTATACATTTATTCAATAACAGGGTTAAAACAATCATATTTAATTAAAGCCTGTGTTGAGATTTACACCACACAAAAATAAAAAATGACATTGACAATAAAGAAGACAGTAGGAGGAGAACTGTAAGCTAAATTTGAGGCATCACCACTCATCTTAATTAAAGCCTTTTCTGTAAAAAGTTCTGTAAAAGTATGATGGAGTAGTTTTTTACATATTGCTGTTAACCTCTCATTGGTTGAAAAATGCAGAATCTACAGTAGAAAATCACATTCAGACGTGATAGATGTAATGGATGTAGCCTTTTAAATTAGCTTTAATAGCCTTTCACATATTTTACATTTCTACTCTCAGTTAGGGAGAATAAATCAAACTTTCTCTCAAAAAACAGGCACATGTGCACACGCGCACACAAACACACACTCGCACACATGCACACATCCATTCCATATTTAAAGACCCGCCTCCTAGGGGCGCCTCCCATCCCCAGGAGATACCAGAATGAAGGAGGATGGCTTCTGCTCCTCAGCCATAAGGGCTTGGCTCAACAAAGCATGTTGTCATAAGAACAGCTGGGACTCACTTCAACCCAAGTAAAGCAAGTGAGCTGCCAGAGATATGGACTCAGCCCGGTTGGTGCAGGCCTCCCTCTGCCTTATGATAGAAAATCCAACCGTAATTCTTCTTATTCAGTGTGATTATTCCTGATGCTGTTCAGATACACTCCTTTGAACTTGCCTGTTCATGTGATGGGTGTGTTCGGGATCTGACGGTGCACCGTCTTTAGAAAGCAGAAAACTGAAAGCACAGGTAATCTCAGCAGATGACGCATATTTCCCCACGCTGCAGTAATGAGAGTCGCTATGTGCCTAATATGTCCATTTTTGTAGATTTTTTTTGGTTGTGCAGTGAAATATTTATTTCTGCAAATCTGAAATCTAAATAAAAAGCACCACTTAAAGCAACAGTGACATCGGACTGTGTTGAGACATTCAGTAAAAAGACATTTCACACTGAGCCCAAAAATTTAAAATTGTAGTTTGACTAGAACATATAAGTCAAAGAAATTAACATATTATGATTCTAACCGTGTAGTCATGTGGTTCTGTGTAGTGTGGATTCAAGTGTGTGTTGCATGCTCTCAGTGTGTTCTGGTGTCTTGTCTTTGACGTTACTGACCATGTCTATCTGACAAACATCCGTCTCAGTTGCCGTAATGCCTATTTTTGTCTGCTCCACTATATGTTAGAAGGTGACACTCTCTTAATCTGGTCTTTTGTTTTTTTTTTTGTTTTTCTTCCAACTGTCAACCCTCTGCAATGGCAGAGCATCTTGGGATTGAATTTATGGGTATGGAACAATCCATTTTGATTCTCCATGCTAGCATAGCAACTAAATAGATGTCCTTAGTTTTGACTTGCTCCCGTTTCGTCTGTGGTGTGAACTGCAAATCATGTCGTCCCTCGATTAACCAATCAATCTCTTGATCAATCCTACCATAACTCATTGTAATGAAAAATCCTCGGTCAATGCAACTGATCCTCCATCAATCATTAACATGGATGTCATCACCTCTCATACATGTGCAATGGAAAAGTAGATCCATTAACTTTAAGTTTCCATCTCACCTGTGATAGCATATTTTCCTTTTTGGACTGATTTTTGATTCCTCATTCCATCTGTAACAAGCATGATGTATCATGTTTGTATCTACCAGATGTCTTTCCTCAATTTTTCAACTCTACCTATCCAATCTTCTTAGTCTTCATGCTTTTTGTGTCTTTCTCTTTTTGATATGCCATCTCATTCCTTTTTATTTATGTGTGATCTTGTCCATGTTTCTTGCATCACCCGGTCTTTAGTATAGCTGATTTATAACTGTGAGGTATGAAATATAGTATCTGTGTTGCTGGTTTGAATTATCCTTCAAGGAGTAGATGCTGTGATGTGAGCATGCCATGCTATATTTAGAACCTACAGTCATGTTTTTCTTCTATCTGCCGCTACCTCCATCCTCCTTCATTGTTATCTTTGCTTCCCCCTCCAGAAAAGTGCTTCAGTGGTTGAGTGCGCAGAAAAGATGCTAGAGCTCTCTTTTCATAGATCATGCAATTGTACAAGTACATTTATGTTTTGGACCTTGAGGACATTGTGTTGTTACCAATACCAATGTCATTTCTGAACATATTTTATTTACGTCTTCACAAACTTTACACAATTTGAATGAAAGGGGGAAACCTCAGATGGAAGGAGTTGCACAAATGCAATTCATTTTTATTGTATTATTTATCAAGGACCACACTACCTATTTGCTCCATTTCTTTCCCCTGGGATACAAAGAGTCTACCTCAACCGCGCACAAGCTCTTCTCTGGAAAAGCAAAAAGCATCAGTCAAGATTCATATTTAATGATGTTTCATCTCAAACTTGTTTTCCTAAATTACTGTAAATGAAAATGTCATCAGTGTGCTGACTGAATGCCTGAGCAGATGAAGACTTCTATGTGAACAAGACTACAGAACCTCAGACTTTAGAGGATCGTGTCAAACTGAATATTTCTGATTCAAATGTGCATTGGTTCAACACTGCACAGCTTGTAGGTTCTACTGGTCATCAATTTAAGGCCCGAACCACTGTAGTATTATACATAATTAGGAATTACTTGAGAATCCAGTTGCTTAATAGATCAGTCTGAGTGCTGCTGAGCCCCTGGTCCGCACCCACACCGCCTTACTGCAGCACAGGCAGCAACAGCATCTGTTGTATTTGTGATTATGTGCAAGGAGAGGTTTGACTGTGAAGTGAGTTGTCAGGGAAGGGGAAGATGAAGCTTCATACTGCTCAGGATTTAGCCAAAAAAAGAAATAAATGTGGATCTACAGTAAAAAAAATAAAAAACTGCACCTTCAAGACACTAATTTTTTTTTCCTTTTCTTTCCCTCACTGTGTGCATGTGGTGTGTGTGGGTGCGCCTGTGTATTTGTGGGTGTGATGTTGACAGAGGCAGAGGAACTCTACCAGAAAAGAGTCCTGACAATCACGGGTATTTGTGTGGCTCTGTTGGTGGTGGGCATCGTGTGTGTGGTTGCCTACTGTAAAACCAAGTAAGTCCCTGCTGATAAAAGGATAAGCTTTTGATTTTTGAACATGTTGCTTTTCCTTTCAGATTTCTATTACCGCCTGTGTTTTATAAAAAAAAATGGCTTATTGTTACTGTTTACATGTAAAATAGTCCATTTAGTTGTTGCATTAAGCTTAATCGTTAGGTAATCTTAACCAAAAAAAAAGAGAGTGGGAGGGAATTAACAATATTTTCTCAACAGGAAACAAAGAAAGAAGATGCACAATCATCTGCGACAAAACATGTGTCCAGAACATCCCAATCGTAACCTTGCTAACGGACCCAATCACCCAGGACCAGGCCCAGAGGAAATCCCTATGGATGTGAGTTTCTGAAAGGATTCCTAACATTATTAAAGTAAAGGCACACAGATGTACACCCAGCGGTTTTATGCTTAGTTATATAATTAAATGCTTGTCTCTTTTTTTCCCCCACATTTTGTCATCTGCCAAATCCTTTTTTCTCTCGACACAGTACATATCAAAGAATGTCCCTGCAACTGAACGAGTCATACGGCCTGCAACAGAGGGATCGTTCCCTGCCAGCCACGCTTCTTCCAGATCTCACAACTCTTCCACGCGAGCCCATTCATCGACTCACAGGTAAGCGTTGGAATACATGTGTTTGCTCTCATGCCAGCGTCACTCATTTTATATAAATACATAAGTTCACACAAATCATTTGATTCGTTTGATCAGTCAGTGAAATACTCACTGGAAACAGGTGCACCTTTGTCTTCTTTCTTTTGCAAAAAAGAAAGGATAGCAGATAGAGTCACACTGGGGCGCGCTGGGGTGTGTGCATGTTAACACCTTTTTTTTATTTGTCAGACATGAGGAACGGACATGGAGCCTGGAACATTCTGACAGCATCCTCTCTGACTCGCCGGGAATTATGTCATCATCCGTGGGGACCAGTAAATGCAGCAGTCCTGCGTGCATGGAAGCACGGGCCCGGCGCGCTGCACACTGTGGTTACTCTGACCCCCATCGGCCGGGCCTGCAGTACGGAGACTCCTTCGACTCGCTGGGAGACTCTCCGCACAGCGACAGGTGGGAAACAGGCCTGTGTGGCTGATATGGCACTGGGTTTGTCGTGAACATTTTGAGAAGTTTCCTCTCTCTGCTGGTTCTCTCTCAGCCTCGAGAGGCCTGTCAGGGCACTCTGAGAGACTCAGTGGAAACTGACACACAGCAGGCATGATGATGAAATACGCTAAGGTAGGCAAGAGTGAAAAACAGTGCTTATTTCAATGGGAACTCTGTGTATACAGCTACCGTAACATTATTGCCTGGCCAGTATGTAATTCTGATTGGCTAAAGTGTTCCCTTTAATTTTATTAAAAGAACAGTGTGACATTTTGGGCGTTATGCTTGTTTGTCATCTTGCCCAGAGACACTTAAGAAAATATCAGTTTCATCTTTAGGCAACAAATATATGTCCAGGGTGGGTTTAACCTAGCTTAGCACAAAGAGTACAAGCTGTCAGAAGAGAGCGAATAATCATTTCAACATCTTTAAAGATGTCTATATTTGTCCTGCATCTATTTCTGTACTGAAGGCCCAGAGATATCAACTGTCTTGTGTGACTCTGGGAAAGATGGCAAACATGCATATTTCCCAAGATGTTGGTCTGTTCCTTTAGTACAACCTAGAATATGATGGCTCAGACGCAACTGTCTGACTCTAAATAATGTCCTCTCAGGTTTTCCATATGCTCTCTATTTTAGCAGAACTCAGTGTCCTCCATGGCCCGAATCTGAACTTCATTTTTAACTGCCTAAGATACACTCCCTGATTTTGTTATAGGGCCCAATAGTGACCCCCCAAATCCCCAAATACCCTCCCTGTTCTCTGCTTGTTTCGAATTCCAACACATTTCATAGTGAAGCATCCATTGCTCAACAGGGCTATATTAATGATAAGAGGAAGAGGCTTTTGGATGTGAGAGCATGATTGGTCCCCATCCTAAAATTAAGGAGTATATGTTTTAAGCATCAACACAACACCTATAAATACCGCCAGTAAGCTATTTCTGCTAATAGCACACATATTTCTTGTAGGAAGGGAATGATGGCCCAACTGGGTAGAGTCTGTCTTTGCTGACTCTGTAATTGAAGACCCTGTGTTTAAGGTTTTTTGTTTTTTTTTTGTAAAAAACATGCTAAAGGCTGCTACATGGGAACACCATGCCCTTTGCTTTTATATATTTTAAACACATGGCCTCATTCACCCTTGTGTAAATTCTTCAGAATCAGTATTAACCATAATGCCTGGAACGTTTGTTATGCACAGCCAGTCCATATCAAATGGGTCACCATTAGAAAATCTTCCAGTGGGATTAAGAAAAAAATCGTGGTCATATTGTTAGACGACTGGGATGTTTTAAGCAATTTAACTCCTGCACAGGGTTGCCATAGCAAACACTTGATTGTGCAACTGAAAAGCCCATGTATCCTCTGTTTTGATGTGTAAAATCTGTGCAGGTCACAGGTATGAACCTGTCTTTCCTTCTCATAAAAAAAAAAAAAAAAAGGAAATGAAAAAAAGTCTTGGCCAAATGCATAATACAAGTATTAAAAGGATGTGCTGTTTGGAAGCATCCATTGGATCAGTGTGCATGGTGACCTCAGATAAACTGCAACAGAGGCACATCTTGGATGCAATTGATGCACGCCGGCCGTTTGGCAAGGTTCCATTATCTGTACAGTAATGGAGTTTTCAAGTAAATAACACTCAGGCCTACCAAAGGCACACTTAAGAACAGCTGTAGACATATCAACACATGAACTAATTGAGAACTGAAGTTGTCCTTGGTGATGCATCGCCTGCTATTCTTGCTAAATGCATCTGAGGTGTTGAACATGCGAATCAGCACATGTCCAACTTTAGCCATGCTTTGACAACTGAGCCAAAAATGAAAGTGATCACTAAAGTCTTTTTAGCTGCATGTATCTGGGAAGCATTTTAAAAATTCTAGAAATGACTACAGAGCTGACAGTAGTGTCCTGCCAAAGAACACAAAGTTTACTACAGCAAAAACATTAAAATGATGTAAATGACAAAAACTTGAGAAATCTATTGGAAAAATGCACTGTCCTCTGAATTAATAGTATATAAAGCAAATGACCAGTGCTTTCCAAGTTGTCACAAAATAACTAGACAAGGTGTCTTGTCTTTTATGTGCCTGAACTTACGGCAAGCATGTGTGCACAAATAGCGCCTTGGCTATTGTGTTGTTCTGTAGAGGCAGATTGCATAACCAACATCCCCTCAGAGTCATTCCAGGTAACAAGCAAATCTTCCATCATGGCGACAGCTTCTACATCAGCTGAATCAGCAGTGTTGTGGGAATATCTCAGGCTTGTGTCTCACACGGCCTGTTACAGATTCCTCGAGGCAATAAACAAACAATCCAAACACTGCACCACTCCACAGTGATCTACCATCAGATTTCAATTCTGAGTTGCTTTTTTAATGTGTTCAACATGAATGCTCAGTTGGTTCATGATTGTGGTGTTAAGTTGACTGTGTTTTGACAATTCAGATGAAGAAAAAATGGGCAATCAGGATATAAGCCAAGGTGGAGCAGGGATGGAAACGTAACAGATAGAGACAAGTTGACCGAGTTTCTATAAACAGGGTCATTAGTGGTTCTGCACCTCAAAAACCTCTATATTGATATTCACATTCAGCCATGATTTTCACGTGGCACATGAACAGGAACTGTGAGCAAGATAGCTGTTTATTTAAAAGATAATACAGTATGATACAGATTCAGGAGGTTGAATTATAATATTACTCAGAGATAAGAGCTTTTTAAGGTATGGGATAGTATTATGAATATTGTGGTCTACATGGTAATCACGCTATACTTTAACATGCTAGATATATGAATGAAATACCAGTGAAGTAAGTTTGTTTTTAAAAGTTTTATACAGTAGGACACTGATTTGGCTGGGGGACCTTGTTGGACAGGTTTGTCTAGATCCTAGGGGTGCAGAAGAAGACCGCTAAGTCACCGCCAGTCTTAAGTCTAGACTGAAACAGTTTCTACTGCCTGAGGACATCAGATTGCTTGAAAAGCTTGGATAGGCCAGGTGATTAGAAAAGTATTTACAGGTCTGTTTAGGATACAGATCGCTCCACAGAGGAACCTTCTATTACTGACGTTTGAGTTTTACAGACAGGAAGAAATCCAGTTTTGAACAGTACCATAGTACAAAATACACCAACACTAAGTATATAAAATTCTACAACTGCAAAAGATTAGTGGTACAAAAACATACTTTTAATTTCAAACGTGGGGAAAACTGCCTCAGTGCTTTGTGAAAGCTTAAAATCATATGAACTTTTCTCAAATACATCATTGTTGTGACTGAAAGATTGCCAGTGTGGGAGAAAAATAAGTAAAAGGACTGTGCATTTATTCCCACTGTGCAAACTATCTTACAGCGGTTCCTGTCAAATGTCTGTATGGTGGAATACTTTCTTCCATTGGATACTTTAGTGCCCATTTGCAGCTTGTTAGTACCTTGCCATTTAAGGCGCAAGCTTCACTCAGATAACAGAATTTCCATGAATTATCCAAACTACTTTTTTGTGCACTCCTCCTCTTTCTCACTTCTGTTCTTTGCTCTTCTCTGGTTCATCTATTTCCCCTCTGTATTTACTACAGATATGTGTCAGCCCTGACGACACCAGCCCGCCTCTCGCCAGTGGATTTCCATTACTCATTACCCTCGCAGGTGCCTACCTTTCAAATCACATCCCCCAATGCCAGCCATGCCATGTCTCTCCCTCCTGCGGTCCACAACCCCTACCCTCTGGAGGATGACCAGCCTCTGCTGCGCCGCTATCAGGTGCCCCTACACGATGCCCAGTGCCAGGAGCCCTACCGGCAGCAGCGTCGTACCTATCTAAATGACAGCAGGGGCAGCCTGCCTTCCAGCCCCTACCGGCTGGCTGAGGATGAAGACTATGAGACCACCCAGGAGTATCTCTCCTCTCGGGAGCAACCAAAGAGAAGTGGGTCCAGTGGAACTGGTAGCCGACGCTGGCGGAGATCCAGACTGAATGGCCACGTGGCCCCGCGTGGATATGAGGCATCTCGGGACTATGGGTCTCGAAGCTGCCTAACAGATAGTGAGTCAGAGGAGGACGGTGAGAGCACGCCTTTCCTCAGTATGCAGAACATGAATGCCGAGCCCTCCACCATCTACAGGCCGGTGGACAGTCGGACTTCTCACTCGTCGGGGCGGCACAGTGGGCATGGGAACATGCATACAAGACTGACGCACTCACGCTCCAAACCGGACAATACACCCCATTAAAGAGTGAAAATGAACCAACAAAAATCAATATAGTATAGACCTGCATCTATAAGAAATATTTTTATTTTATATAACTGACAGATATTCTAAACAAATGAAATATTTATTTTCATTTTAGCAAAAGTTGTCTACTAGTTAACAGTAAAGACTTTTTTATAGGGAAAACTCTATTTATATGTACATTTTGATTTACAGCATAAAAAGATGTGCCAGTTTTTTCACAACGTAAAAAATAGAGTAATATTGTGGTGCCTTTTGCTGTATGCCGATGCCAGAGGGCCAGTGGAGGTTTTTGTAGCCTTTCTTATATGGACGCCTCATTTTTTATACACGTTTATGTTTTTTTTTTCTTCTCTGGTTTCCTGTTTTACTTTCTTTCCAAGTTGCATTCTTTGAGGAGTCTAGCCCCACTGGAACATAATCCCTTCCATGTCACGCAATATAAACCACTTCAACATAAAGTGTATGTTTACATTAATATGATTCGCCTGTAGGGTTTATGATTTGGGATCTAATAGAATGCCTGATAAATACAGTGTAGATCCTTTTTGCCCTCTGACTAATGTCTACCGAGAGAGAGAGAGAGAGAGAGAGAGAGAGTGAGAGATTGTATGTGTGCATAAATGCAAGTGAGTGTGTGCGTGTGTGTGTGTGTGTATGTGTGTGTGAGCGCATGTCAGTTTGCTTGCATGTATTTGTGATTGTTAGATGAATTTCATTGTTTGTTGTGGTAACATCAAATGTGTGGGTCTACTGGTGTCTCAGCAGAGCTGAACGAAGAGTGTCTCAGAAGTTCACAGAACTGCTTAATCAGAACAGTGACCACCAGTGTAGGTGAGGTAAGGCTGCTGTAAGGTTGTATGTTATGCAGGTCATTGCTAGATGTGTTTACAGCTATTCTGCCCCCTTCCCAGCCTTCCTCCGGTTAGGTCCCTTTTTACTCCCCAGCAGGTTTTCCTCATGTTACTTAGGTGAACTGTGAGCCGCTTGCCACAGGGTGAACCCCCCCCCCCCAGCCAAACCCCTCCGCCCCCCTTCCTCCACCCCTCCAGCCCTTCCATGAGAGGTGATGGCAAAACAAAAAGATTGCATCTGTTTTCACTCAACTCAGCCCCTAATCCCCATGCCTCATCATCCTTCTGTGTCCATTCTGTTTCTGTGGCTTGTGTTAAAGGCCACACAGTGTCTCAGGATTTTCCACGACACCCCCTTCATGACCCCCCCCCACCCCCACCTCCACCCCACGCCCCCTCCTCAACTTAAGGTCTACCTAAGACTAATGTTCTCAGATAATGAAGGCCTAAATGTTAACATACAGTCTACCAGTTCCCTGAACACTCCCATACAGAGAGAAAGAAAGCCAAGTGGAAGCAGCTCAGTGCAGACCAGTGCAGAACATACTAGACAATATAAATGAAATAGCTGTGAAACTTTGGAGGATCATACAATGCAAAAATATGCAAACTTTCTATTTTGCTGTTTGATTACATCATTTTCTAAGAGGTGACTGTAGTTTGTTGTGTGTAAAAAAACTATGTGATGCCTATAGTGTAGAATGAAATAACATGATATAAATGCATATATACATGAGTTAGTTTTTAAAGCCATTATGCAGCCATCTATCAAGTTGTCAGCCTTTCTTGTTCACATACTCCATTGAATGACTGTGTCCATGACTTATTTTATCACTTTGGTTAGACCACCCCACTTTACATGCACACTTCCAAGTAATGTCAAATAGCATTCAAATAGGGTCTCCTCCAATAGTACTGTGTACTACTTTGTCTTGTTGACAGATCTAGTCATTTCAAACATAGTCTGTAAAAGATGATCATTTCAAAAGTAAACAAAATCCTTTAAGCCTCCTGTCCTCCACTGAAGGTAAATATTTAAAAGGTAATACAAGTCATGTCAAGCCCATTAAAAATGATTCACTGAGAGAGGCAGAGCAGTTGATGATGATCGTCACTGTTGGTTGGTATGTTTTTACTCTTCCTTAAAAAAACAACAACTGAATGCTGAATTATCAGATGATGGTAAAAAAAAAAGACAAAAAATAACTTTTTAAAAGATTGATCTGCAATTATAACTGCTATATGGTAAATGCACAGTGGTACGGTTATACAAAAGGTTCTTTGGTCACACCTCACTT
>JAOXYL010000078.1:10191905-10218288 GCA_028564955.1 Terapon puta
ACTTCATTCAGTTTCTCACCTCTGGGTCTAATTTTGTATGTCTGAAAAATGCAAAAGAAGACAGTGCTCCTCTAGTTTAAATGTGATACTCCCTTCACTTTGCCAGTCCTCTCACCCAGTTGAGATGCCACCAGGAACATCCTGCCGGTCTCTTCTGTTTAATTTTATGATCCCAACCCAACTGACCCCACCCTCGCTTGAAATGTTTGAACACCTCTTCTGCATGTCCTTGTGGTCACGGTTAGATGGGTGCATGGTAAAAAAAAAAAAAAAAGCAGCAGACAATTCTTTTCCAGTCAGTGAAAGTGTATTTTCATTTAACATTCAGCAATAAAAAAGAACCTTTTCCCCATGTCATTCCTGAAATATGCTAGAAAAAAAAGAAAAAAAAAGCAAGATTGTCATAGATTGTAAAATAAAATGAAAAATGAATCCACCTGTTCATATGAGAAAATAAATCTTTATTCATATCATTTTACGATGTAGTTATTTCTGTAGAAAGATCTGCTCCATATTTTGATAGATCCTTTATCTTCATTTACAGTGTGACTTGTCTGGCATGACGCACTTGATCCACAGCGTGTCTCAGGAATACACATGTAATCTGATTATGGCTGATTAAGATATTTGTATATTATGCTGATTTGTGATTTACAGATTATGATAAAACAGAACATGCAAAAACACAAATATCCTACATGATGAAAATTATTTAGTGGTATCCTAAATGAAAATATTAATTGACAACCTGTCAAAAGACTCACTTTCAAACTAATCAATCTAAATCTTTTCTATCTCTTGAGCATTTTTTCTGCTCCCTAGATGAATGCAATCATCAAGTAACAGGCAGTACTTATTTAAAGACTAAAGCATCTTTGTTATATTAAAAAAAACGTTCAATGACAAGAATAAGTGGAAACAGACTTTTTGAGACGCAAGTCAGATAAGTCACATAATCATTTCCTGATTATGTTATTTAGTTGCAGTAGCACAGATACAGCACTAGATGGTGGCACAAGAGCAAGATTATTAAGTTACACTGCAAAACTCACCTTCTGGGAAGTGTAAGTGGTACTCTGAATGGTATCGAGTATCATGTCCTCATTTGACACAAGCAGACTTATATATAACAGTGATGTTTATGGTTTGGCAACAGAACTCTAAAGCTGAATATTTGCTTTATCTCTAAATGTAGTTTCAGATGTAAACATCTTACACACATCATACCAAATATGGACTCAGTGCAGACTTTTTCCTTCCTTCCTTCTTTCTTCTGTGACTGTAGCAGGGAAGCTACCATGAGTATTATATTAACTACAAGTTGTTAATCTGTTTATCTGTTTCATCCATTCATTCATTTGAGGCGTTTATGATTAATCTTATGGTCAGTTTATAGACAAAGGGAAAAATATGCTTAAGCGGGCTTAAGCGGTATCTCTCTATTGTGGAGACGGTGGGAAAAAGCTCACTTCTGCTCTACAATATTGCCTATAAAGAACCGTGTTAGCTCCAGAGCATGTAATTAGGTTATTATATGAAAACATACGTAAAAAAAAAAAAAAAAACATAAAAGAACACAGTCCAGTGTTATCCACACAGTAATTTCTCTTGAGAAGAATCATGTTCAAGCATAAGGCTGATTCAGCTGCAAATTGGTACACTCTCTTTCTGTTGTGCTTTCTTATGTCTTTCAGAAGTGGAAAAAAAAACATCTCAGTCAGCGACATTGGACTCTGACTATTGACAGATACTCGTGATCCTGTTTGTCTAGCAGACATTAGCTAGACTCTTTGACCAAGAGCCAAAGTTTAATATTTAAAGAGAGATCCATGTTGACCTCACTTATGAATGAATAAACAGCGGTTTCAAGTAAAAGTAACACTGGTGTAGGGCTTAGGATGCTTTTTGTGAAGTAATACTTTATCCTTTATGTGTCTGCTTTGAAATACAACTTTGTTACAGGTTAACTCAATGATTAATTTATTTCTAAATCAAAGCATTAGGCCCAGACAGTAACTGACAGACCCTTTTTAAGCTGTTGTCAGTCCTTCCAGAAAAGTGCCAGGAGAGTTTTTTGTGATTGTTGTGGGCAATCCTTGATTATGTGGCACATTTTCTTAAAAATGTGATGGAATATGTGGGATATTTATGTAAATTTATACAATGAATGGGAATTTGCAAAAATAGCAGGAATTTGCAAAAATCGTAGGTATTTGCAAACTTGTAAGAACTGCGGTTTGGTGAATAAGAAAAGAAAATGTGATTCCCTCAACACTGTTCTCACTAGGCTACTACCTAAAGAGTAATTTTAATTACTTCCTATGATAAGCAAGCCTACTACATCACAGAAAGTGCTGGAATAATGAAGATCTCTACTTGTTTTATTTCATACTAACAAAACGTTGATGAGTCAAACAAGTTCTGTAGCTTTTCAAAAATGAATAGGCTACAAATTCTGTAAAAATGAATAAATGAAACAATAAAATTAAATGTGTGCATCCTGTTTTACAGAGGTAGGTATACAAAACAGACATCTTCTGTTAAAATAAGTGCACAAAGACTGATTTGATGCCATCATGATTTCTTCACAGGGTTTGCAGCTTTCCGATTACTTCATAATGTTCCCAAGGTAACAGGAGGAAATTGGTTGCTCTTGTGTGAAGTAAACGTGACATTTTTCAACTTTCTGCGAAGATATATATGAGTTTTTGCAATGAAAATGCAGGGATTATGAAATCATGTGAGACACGGATATTCCGTGCATTTTGCCCAATTATGAGTTGAATTATGTGATCGAATAATTGCATTTTTCTGGAGGGATTGTGATGGGTCGTGCTACTTTTCTTTATTTGAATATACATTATTGATTTCCTGGTGAAGCAGGTTCTTCATACAACATGTTTTAACTCAGTTCAGGTTAAATGGGTAATTTTGAAAGCATTAGAGTTCAACAAACATTACCAAAGAAAAAAACACATCTAAAATAAATGAATATGTTGATTTTAATGAAAGATATGCTTTTTGTTTACAAATACAGGGTTTTATATAAAGTAATGAGAAGTTATAAAAAACATCAATGAAAGCATAGCCATTAACCTGCAGAAGGCTTAGATATAGAAATTATTCTTCTTTCAACACACTTATGTAAATATAAAACATCATGGATCTAAAGGAAGACTAAAGTCAATAAAGCTACTGTAAAACAATAAATGTGGGTCTGATCATTTTCAGCTACTCATTTCACTTTATTGACCTGTCCAGAAATAACATAAATTCATTTGTCCAGCAGTCATGAGTCATAATAGACTCTCTATGGGAACAAAGAAAGAAAGAAACAAACAAACAAAATAAACAGGTCATAAAAAACAGCACCCACTCTACTTTTATTAACATGCCAGCAAACACATCAGGAGTACAGTACAGATGTCCTCAGGCGGCCTGCTTTAGGAGATTCGCCTCGGTGTCTTGCAAGATTATTGTTTCCTTAGTTGACGTTTTGGAGCTTCTCCCAGATCCCCTGTGTTTCAAAGAGAAAATGAAAAAATGGATAAATCTCTCTCTCACTCTCTTCAGCTCAACTATGTGTTTTTAATCTTAATAATAATAATAATAATAATAATAATAATAATAATAATAATAATAATAATAATAATAATAATAATGACAGATGGACCCTCTCCAAAAGTTTGCATTCTAACGTATGACTGATCATTTGTACTTTGATGAATAGACATGCAAAGACAGAAAAAAAGGAACACATCCAGTCATGTGGGGCTCGATTTTACCTGTCCTCCACATCTTGTATCGTGTCAGGAAGTGGAGAGCCAAGCGTTTCTGGAAGAAATACTGCAGCCACTCCACTGAGAATCGGAGCTCCTCCGTAGATTAAACCTGGTAACCAAGGTAAGTAGTCCCCCGTGAGGAGCACCATGGGGGCCACCATGGCTCCGACACGAGCCATCATAGATACCCAGCCCATGCCATTCTGACTGAAAGAGAGAAAAAGTAAAACTATTAAATACCACAAACAGCCAGTACACTCATCCTTTAAATCGGTGATCGTGCTTCTGGTAATAAGATATCAATACATGTGTAAACTTTACTTAATTTTTTAGCTTGTGAATGAGTGAGTTTAGGCAAATTTACTCAGGTTAAAAGAACACACAGGGAATTGAGAAATAGCAGATAAGAGCAATGGTGATGCTGATCAGAAAATGTGGAGAATACAGAGCAGTTTGTCTGACCCTGTTGGCTTGCAGTTAATAATTGCGTAAATGTGTAAAAACCCTGCTTTCATTGCATGTCCATGTGTGACAGAACTAGCCTCTGTAATGAGTCATTGACTTTATAATGGTCACTGTTTAGTCCTCATGTCTGCTAGGTGTACTGTTTGACACAGTTAATCTTTATTGTATCTGCCCATCTGCCCTTTGACATTTATTTGCTGTCCTGTCATGGTGTGTCTTTGAACTGCAGACTAGAAAAATACACTGTTCACTGCCCACCCCCCAATTACATACCAAGTATGTGTTTATTCATATGTTTACTTAACCATTAAACTGCTATTCTGTATCCTAATTCCTGGATAAGATGCACAATGAGATGCCTAGTTCCAACTAACTAATTGTCTGCCTTTCCAGTTAGTTGAACAAATTAGCAGCTCAGGCTGTTCATCGCTCTCACCTCTATTCATAAATTCATAAATAGAGGTGAGTTTTGTTTTTCTCAATCAACAAAATCAGCTGAATTTCCTCAAGAAATGTTTGTTGCCAAATGAGACTTACCGAATTATGGTAGGGTACAATTCTCCAGAGTATAGATAGCAGCAGTTGAAGGAGGCGGCAAGGCAACCTTTACCCAGCACAGCCAGACAGGTGCGTACAGTCTGTTTATCTGCATGGGGAGGGAAACATGCATGGGATATCGCTGTTGTGTCTGGAGGACGATATTCAACCTTCACTTGTTTGCAAGTGCTCTGACATACCATAAGGCACCAGTAGATTGATCAAAATTGTGACTCCAGCGATGATGAGGGCACCACATTGTGATGGACGCCGTCCCACAAAACTCATAGACACAGTTATGACAACTTTAGCGGGGATGTCAACAGCACCAAAGATCACCTGGATCAAATAGATGTCCACCCCAAACTTTTGCAGATCCATAGCAAGGCCGTAATATGCAAAGCTTGTTGATAACCTAAGTTAAGTGTTTTAAAGAAAAGGAAGCATGGATTGTGTTAGTGTAATATCATACAGGGTGCCGAAAACATTTCTTTCCACAATAAGAGCAGCACATGTACCAGACAGCACTGAGGCAGACTGTCATTGTCCTCATGGTGGGTGTACGGAACAGATCCAGGACAGAGTAGGAGCCCTGTGAACAGGACATCTCTTTCTTCATGGACTCCTGCAGCATCTTTGCACAAAGAGATTCAAATTTCAATTCAAAGTGCTTTCAAGCATAATTTCAGAACAAATAGATGGTGGAATAATAGCACAATTTTAGAAGAAATAGATGGGCTAACGATAGCACAATTTTAGAAGAAATAGATGGTGTAATAACATCAATCCATAGCGTTCCCTTACTTTGATGTCAATTTTTTCTCCCTCCTCACGGCGTCCATTAAATTTGGCCACACTTTTAAGGTTCTCGATTGCTCTCTCAGGCTTATTACTTATTGCCAACCATCTCGAAGACTCATGGAACCACCTGTGTGAGACATTTATTTAGCCTTTCTGTCAACAGTGCAAACTAAATCTAAAATGCAACCTTAACTTCTCTCTGTTTTTCTCACCATGAATAGAGGAAGAAGACATAGAAGGGCAAAGACACGGCCAGGGTTAACCACCTCCAGTCGCGGACGAAGTAGGCTATGATTGCCAGGATCAGCTGGCCCACCGTGTAACAGTAACCTGTTATTGTCCCCACCACAGTCCGCACACGAGTGGGGATCCACTCCACAACTTGAAATGAAAGAATCGCAGAACATCTTATGTGCTTTTTTTGTTACTATCCACGTGCTTATAAAGTCCTTTTACAGACTACACCTACTGTTCACCATCCAGCTAAATATCTTACTGAGAGAGAAGGTGTTGAGGCCCAGGCCGGACAGAGCCATGCCACAGCCAAACCGGAACAGGCAGAATAGGGGGAAGGAGGTCGAGAAAGCGGCACATGTTCCTGCCACTGCCATCAGCAGGTTAGAGATGAGCAGGAGGATGCGTCGCCCATATCTAGGAGCCAGGTGGATATGTAAAGAGTGAGATCTGTGAGGTCAGCCTATACCACATGATTTGACTTGAATCATCTTCAAATAATACTGCAGAGAAGAATTAGAAGAAGAGGCAGGTATTCTTTATTTTTTCATATCTAAAAGATGAACATCAGACAAGATGTTCAGACAGATAACATATTAGCAACAAAACCATACTGCGAGAATAAAATCAGAATCAGGAGGAATAAGGTCAATGTTACTTGTCTGAAAGGCCTCCAAAGACAACAGCTCCCACAAGCACACCTCCCATGTAGATAGTTTGTCCCATTTGCTTCAGAGAGCGCAGATCACACACCAAATCCCACTGTCAAAAAGAAACACAATTTAACACACATGACAATATCACATACGCACAGATGAATGAAAAAAGGACGAGCGGCCCTACATCAGATATGATCGTAGAGCTCATCTCGGTCATGTTGTAGGACCATCCATCAACGCATTCCTGCATGCCGTCGTCCAAGCCATCCTTAGCTTCATCCTCCTCTCCAGAACTGAAGGTCCCATTCTTAGCCAGGAGGTGCCACTGTGGAGCAGCATAGCGCTGGCATCTCTGTGGCTTCCCTGTCTGGTCTAGAGGCACTGTGATCAGCAGGATTTCCTCTGGGCTCAGCCGGGACTGAGAGAGGTTAGTGTGCGCGCTGCAGTAGTGATGAGGCACTGCAGCCACAAAGTTTTGCAGCAGGTTGTGACTGGCCATCATCAGGACCGGTATGCAGAGGAGGATCACATGCAGGATCTGGAAGCGCCCTGTGCTGCCGACAAGTTCTAGGAGGTCACCAAACGCCATGGTTGTGTGTGACTTTTAATGGAATTAGATCCTTGTTGGTAGGTTCCTTTAGTACATTTGCATGTGAAATAAAATACTATGTTGTTCAAGTCCCTGTGAAAATATTATAGAAAACAACAGTTGAAAGTGTAACCACTGAGAATATTTGTCTTGTGCATTTGAATGCGTTAAAAATATGAAGTATTACAGACTTACCTGCAGAATTAGTCTAGTCTCATTACATAAAACATAGACAAAATAAAATTATAAGAATCCTGGCTCACAAAGCATAGCACCTTCAATAAAACAACATACACATGATGCCGTCAGTTCAAATAAAATCCCGGCAAAGTCCTCCAGAGAAGAATCCTCAAAAAAGAAAAAAATCGAAAAAGAAATAAAAGTTGTCTCGCTGCTGTGGCGTGTTCAAGTGAGTAATCGGCTCTCAAATTCCTACAGCTTTTCTGAACTTTGGATTATTAGAGGTGCACTGTAACCTCTTGAGGTATTAGCAGCTCATTCACTGAACTCTGAGGTAGAGTGCTGAGTCCTTGCTGTGCAGGAACAATGTCTGTTTGAAGTGTTTCAGTGCAAGTGAGCTCCAGCATGACTGTTCTCAGCTCTTTTCCCTCTTTGCACCGAGACACCCTCCCTGCCCTTTATTGGTTACCTAATAGGCAGGACAGGCTGTGTGTGTCTCTCAGTGGATATGTGTTTGCATGTGTACACTTATTTGTAGACATGGGAGTTCAGCCAGTTTTTCATCCTCTTTAATGTTTTCCATACATGGTACACCAATAGGTCAGCATGGACTCAAGGTATCAGGGATAGCCAATTAAAATAAGAATATCCATAAGTAAGTGGCATTTGACATAAATTGCAGAACCTGCCAATAATATTCAACTATTCAATAATGTTTCAACACAAGGAGCTTTTCTCATCCTCTGGTCCGTCGTCAATAAGTGACTGTATGACGACAATTCAATGATGTGCAGTTAAAAGTGTTCTGATTCAATCACTTTGCCAAAAGTCAGAGTCACTTCTGCTTGGTTTGTGTCCTAATGATCAGTTTTGAGGAATGCATGCTCTTGTGTAATGATCAGCAGGAGATGTCAGGCTGAATGAAGCTGCAGGTGCACCAAAGCAAAACAATAAACTTGTCAGTTTTTTCAGCTGTTGGACTCAGATCAGGAAAGGATTTGTCCTTTTGAATGCCTCCTTCGTCAGGGTGGTTTGCAGTTTGTGCCTACAAAGCACACATATTTGATGGACTATATGAAAAACAATAAAAAAAAGATCACAAAGTCGCATGCAGGCATTCCAGGGGCTCAAGGCTTTTTGTGCAGTTTGGACAACAGAGAAGTGGTAAAGTAGAGGGTGGGGGTTGAAATGTTAAATCAGTGGTTGCAGAGGGTGAAACTGGATAAGTTTTACAGACAAAGAAAAAGATGTACTAAAAGGTAGGAGGACCAAAAGATCCAGGACAATTCTCTGAAACCAGCTTGCACAAACATACAGAACATGGAGTGCGTGTGCAAAATAAATAACATAATAGGATCAGGTCGTCTTTCATAGAGTGTCTGGGTGAATGTTAAGACATGCACGGGCAACCAGTGGACAAAAATCAGGAACAGAACATTCAAACTACCCTGCTTCACTCAGTCAGTCCCTTTTGTTATATTGACGTGAGCACAGAGAAATTTGCACGACTCATGTTATCTACAAGGAGATATGTGAGCTCCTTCTAAGCGGAGCTATATTGTATTCATAACTCTATGATTGAAGATGAAGCCTGCAGTAGAAAAAACAGAAATATTTTAAACTGCATGTAAAAAAAAGCACTTTAAATAATATTTTACAACATTAAGTTTAACATTTCCTTTTGTGAAGGCTCTTCAAAGGAAATCTTGGTCTTTGGTGCATCAAGCAAAAGACACAGTTTTTGCAATTAATCATGCTTCTGCAGACAAAGTTGTTCTCTGCAGCTTTGTGAATTGCTTTTAAGAACAAACTCTTAGCAAGGAAACTAAGAAAAGCACCACGTAGGAGGACTCCCAGTGGTAAGATAAGATATCTTGTTAATAGAGCCCCTGAAGTACAGCTGTACATCACTGTAGCAAGATAAGAAGCCAAACTGACACTAAGGTCGACAAAAGAAAAAGATTCAAGTGGTGTAAAGTTACTATTTACATTTTACTACTCCACATTGTGACTTTTGTATTTTTTTTTTTTGCTAAATATCATGGAAAGGTTGAAGGTGTCAGCAAACAATGGATTGCAGGCCACAGAGATAGAAGAGATAATTCAAATTTTAGGGCAAAGGAGGGGAAAATGTTGGTGTGGCTGGAAAAAAAAATTAACAAATGAAAATAACAAACCTTTACTGTTATCAACTGATGTTTAGGATTACTATGCACCACAGAGCAGGTGCCCTCTGACTTTACCTCCTGCGAGTATCATGCTTCTTGAATCATTGTTTGGTCACCTGTCATTAAATGTGTTACAGACACATGTGCTTCTTCTCTCCTTCCAGATGATCTGACATAAGTCCATTGTCGACTTGACTTTTCATCCAGTAGCACCGCACGTTTGGCGTTAACCATTGTTAGTTAGTTAAACTATCAGCTGTCAAGGGACCTGACATTGCGATACATTTTTCTCGAGAAACCATTTACAGACTCCCAAGAAAAATACAACATGGAAACGTACCATTTAAACAATACCTCTGCCGTTAGCTTAAAGCTGTTAGATGTTAGATGATGCAAGTTTGGACTTTGCACTTGTTAAACAGAGAGTTATTTTACTACATATTACCCCAGTAAACCCCAAGTTAAACGTCGTAATCACACTGACAACACTGACATATCAGTCTATCTGCATGTCCTCTTGTTTTGCATCTAGTGCTCTGTTAATAGTTACAAACACAAGCGAACATATAACACTTTGACCTTTTGTCTCAGCACAAAGCCGTGAAATGTCTGAAAAGGTCTGATCAGTTAGAAGTGGTGGTCCAAAAGTCCCAACAGTTTTAAGACCTACCAAGAAGTTAAACATTTCTCTTCTTTAGTGCTTCTTTATTCAGAAATGTACTGTTCACCACTGAAGATTTACACACTGTGATGCTTGAAATAAAACCCTGAAAAAAATACAAATGCAATAATGCATTTCTTAGCACTCACAATCATTTACATACATACAAGTATGATTTGATGCTCAGTGCACAGAAGTGGCTCAATGACAGGGGTGTGGTAGTTGGTAAGACCCAATCATATCCATGCAGAAAAATACATAGATATCTGTTAATGTTTAGTCCATATATGAACAAAGCATAAAACAAGATTTCTTACCCCTTCTGAACTTCTATATACTGGATCAGACGACGAGCAAAAAAACTATCTTAAGGGAAAAAAACTGTTTATTTTTCCATTATTATCATTTCTACACATACAGCAGTGGAGTCTGTAAGATCCCAAAGAAAATATTTACTAAAAAATTAGGGTTAAAAATCTACAAGAAGTTTAAAGTCAGTGTTTCATTTGGCTTTTATTTCTCTTTTTCATTTTAAACCGGTGTCACAGTTATTTTTGGATTCACTTTTCAGCACTACAGGAGGGCGGTATTTGTTCCTCCACTTTCATCTTCTGAGCGTAGACGGTGTTCTGGATGCATTGTTCTTCATAAGGTGTGGCCTCTTTCGTTCTGCTTGGGATTGAGAGCAACTTGATCTGTGAAAGCACCTTCAGTTTAGTAAGTTCTTCCTCACTAGAATTCATTATTAACATGGGCACATGGTGTTTGAGATGATGCCACAATGACCAGCTATGTTTTATTGTCACCCAACTTACAAATGAAGAAGAATTTAATTTCCCTAGATTAGTGTAACTCGCTCTTCTCTCCCTTTCCTATCTACAGTTATTCCACAATGTATTTTTAGAGTTTACTGAAAATTTCCTCTTGTCTATTTAAAGCCAAAAATGCCTTTTAACTCTTCATATAGTGTAATGGCTCCTGAGGTCCTAAAGTGCTTTTCTCCCGGTGGCCCCTTAAATCCAGACTAAAAAAAAAGCTGATGGAGTATTTGACATCAGGGCCGTCAGACTTTAGGATTAGGATGGCTAAATCTCTCTCCTCATTTAAAACTCTTCTTAAAATGCACTTTTATAGTTATAGCCTTCCTGCATTCCTTCAAGCTGACCCTTCAACACCATTATTTTATTGTTTTGTTTTAGGTGTCATGTGTTTTCAATGTGTTTTACATCTTATTGCTCTATTATAATTAAAGGTTTATTCACGCTGACATTGTACTTATTGTTTTATGATTAATACTTAATTCTTTTGCTGTTCTTGTCCTGTAAAGCCTTTTGAAAACTTGTTTAGGAAAAGTGTTATGTAAATGAAGGGACTGATAAAGTTATTATTGAAATGAAGTCAGAGGGGTGAACAGCTGGGAAGCAGGGCAAAGAAACTCTCCACATCTACTTGGATTCTCCTATTACTTCCAACAGCTCCTCTTAGAGGCCACTCCAAGAACTTCAAATTGCTTTACTGGGGATGTTTCTGCAGATAGCACACAGCACATACATATAGCAATGTGTGTCTAAACTTTGTGCAAACAATCCTCCACCTCTCTTTTAGTTTTTTTTAAGGATGTACCCTCTTTGGAGTTAATATTGTTCATTCATCTCTGTGTTGTCTGACTCAGTGATGTTTTATTCTGTGGTTAATTCATAAAGAGGTGTCAGGCTATTTCATTTATGTAGGTCCATAATGTTTCTTGCCCACTTTTTATTTGTTGTTGGTCACTTTCACTTAATCGGGTGCTTTGAGTTTGCCCTCTTTACTGATTAAATTCAGTTTTTGATCATATAATATTGCGATCATAGAACATTTTTACACAAGTACTTGAATATGGGAAGAATCTTTGAAGTAATTGTACTTTTACATGTATCACTCTTTCCAGTCCTGGTTTTTAGTGACTTACAATACTTCAAGATCCCCTGCCAGCGTATTTAAGCTTTAAAGTAAATTCAAATAAACATTAATATTATTTCAAGTAACATCCTGAAATTTATTTGGTAAACCATGACAAATTTGGACTAATATGCAGGAAATTTCTTTGGCAGGGCTCTAAAAATTGTCATGATTTACTTTGTTTAGGCCGTTTGTTTTCACTTTTTCAGCCAAACTTGTTGGCTGAAAAATCGGCTGTAACACAGTCCAAATATTTACTTGCTTAGCTGCAGCTGTCTTAGACATAAGTTTGTCTGACACTGTGAAATATATTAACAGCTACTCTATCTTTACAGTGATGGTGTCCCTGTGTGAATGTGTTGTCGGGAACAGCCCTTGATAACAGTTGGCACACAGACTAACTTTACTGCCTATGACTGCTTCCCATCATAGCAGTGGATAAGAGAGGCGCCCTCACTGACACAAAGCCAAAGTCCTGGTCCCTGAGCTGAAATGGGTCTCGTGCTGGTGTTTTCAGGAGACTGTGGGGCCACAGCCTTATCAAAAACTCTTATCCTTCCTATTTGTTTTTACATGTATTGCCCCACTTAACTCTGCTCTACATTGTCCCTTCAACCTCACATATATAGTGAAAAAAACATTTTTCCACAAAAAAAAGACTGCTGAGAAAACGTGAATGCATCGTGTACTTCGTAATATAATTGGTAATATAGAGGTGCGTTAAAACTGACATATATTTGAAGAAATGCATGCAGTTGATTATCTGAAACAGCATATTTGCGTTTTTATTGCAGATCATTTGTAGTTTACTGTGAACTGCTTTATTCATGTGACATTTTCTTTAATTATTTGTACCATATGCATTTTAAATTTTGATTTTTTTTTTGTTCAGAACTGATTTGCTTAATAGATCTGGTCTTTCTACAGAGTCCTAAAGGTCACTGTCCTCAATGTCCCTATCCAAACCAATATTAGTGGATTTGTTTGCTAATCAATCATTAATACCAATAAAATGTACTTTCTGTTGTTTATGCTTTGGGGAAAAAATAAATAGCAACCTATGATAATCAGCAATAAAACATATGTACTTTTTTTTCTATACTTTGCAATGCATAAATTCCCTAGAACTTGTATTTCCCTGAGATAGAGTTGGAACAGCTGGAAAAAGTCAGCCAGGCTGTTATTGTATTTATGACAAATTTTTATTCAGAATGGGTCTGAGTGAAAATACAAGAGTTTATATGTTTGAATAAAAAAAATATCACCAATAAATTCACAAAGCCCACCACAAAATTCTTTAATCCACTTTACAGTAGCTACTGTAAACAGCCATTTCTGCATCCCTGCTGTTGACAACAAGAGTTTCATTACAGCAGTACCTGGATAATATTAATGTGCAGGCATGAAAACTATAACACAGTTTGTGTGAGGCACAATGTAGTGATGCAAGAAGCATTTAATGCTGTGGACACAGATTTGTGGGGGCTTTTACCAGATGCATAGTATCTGCCACGTGGGTTCTCAAGGTGTTCATGTTGTGATACAAGCAGGGAAAGTTGGGGTGTCGGCCATAATCTGGGAAGCTTAATGCTTGTCATCAGGGGCAGGGAGTTTCTCAAGCGTGGGCTCCATGCCCCAGATCTCACGAGCATACTGGGCAATGGTGCGATCGCTGGAGAACTTGCCGCACCCGGCAATGTTGTAGATCACCTTCTTGGTCCATTCCTTGGGGTTCTGATGTGAGGATGAAAATGATGACACATGAGTAATGGGATGAGTAATCAATGTGATTGTTAGGTCGGAGTCTCCTTCAACTAGTGCATATTCATAATATACCACCACAAATGAAAACCATCCAAAAATCATTAAAAACAACTAAAATAAAATAACTAAAGTCATTTTAAATAAACTTTACCTTGTAGAGAGCGTTGACTTTCTCCTGGCATTTCATATAATCTTCATAGTCAGCAAAGACCTTAAACCTGTGCAGAGAAGAATGCAATTAATGCACTGAAATAAGACATGCAACATATATTTCAAAATGAATAGTATTTGTGTGTATTTTAATGTGTTAAGCACTGAGTGATGGCGTGCATGCAAAAGCCAAAAGCCTGACTTTTTTTTTTTTTGCACCAACATGCAAGTTTACGCACGTTCTTATTTGTATGTGTATTTGCGTGTGAGTGCCTCAGGCTGCAAATGTTAGATGTGTCTTTACCTGTCATGATGCATCAGCATGTTGACAATTTCTTTAAACAGGTCAGGCTGCTTTGGGCTAAAGAAGCCTCCAGCAATCTGGTCAATGGCCTGTTTCAACTCAGGCAGGCGGTTGTAGTACTCCTCAGCATGGTATCTAAGCAGAGAAATGGAAGCACAAGCCTGTTGCTGTAGTAACTCGGATATAATGAAGGGGTAGGAGGTGATTCTTTTGCAGGAGTACCATCATCTTCCCCAAGGCCACACCTTTTACTGAGGAAAACCTCTGCTCGGGTGGACAAAAGACTTGAGTCTGGTGAAATTACCCAAACCTCTGTGAGGGACCGCAAAGCTGCTGGACTGTCAGAGCACATGGAGCTCACTACTTTGACATCAAAAAAGTCTTGACAGTTGGAACGTCTTGGAGGTATTTTACAAATGGATCCTATAAACACTGTGTTCTTATATATGAAGACACAGCATGGCACAAAGGAAATGACAGGGTTGAACCTTTTTCTTGCCTTCGCTTTAATGTCACTCTGTGGGAATATGTCATTTTCAAATTAGTTTTGATAGGAAGAATCATTTGGGGATTTAAAACCTGAAATCTAAAAAAACTGTACAAGACAAGCCATTATATCAGAAGCTGAACAAATGTAATTACAAGACAAAATATATCGTAGATGAATGTATATTGAAAATGTAAACGCAAAATCTGGACTGGTCAGGGTTCACTTCTTACCCTCTCATGTCAAGTGCATCAACGTCATCTACCCTCATGCCGAAGATGAACAGATTATCCTCGCCGGCCTCCTCAGCCATCTCAACGTTAGCGCCATCCATGGTGCCGATAGTTAGAGCGCCGTTCAGCATGAACTTCATGTTGCCGGTGCCAGAGGCCTCAGTGCCAGCTGTGGAGATCTGCTCTGACAGGTCAGCTGCAGGGATGGCTGAAAGATGATAGAAGTAGCGAGTTGATGACTCTAATCAGCGCTTTGCGTCTGTGTTCTATGCATATGTATCAAAAAATCATGACTGGGGACATCTGCAGAGGAGAAAATGAACAGGATGATGAGCCCGGGAAGAGAGCGAGTGAGAGAAAAGGGCTGTGATTTGGTAATTACCCCTCTCTGCCAGTGTGACTCTGTAGTTCTCCAAAAAGATGACTTTGAGACGGTCTCCAACCACAGGATCATTGTTGACCACCTCGCCAATAGCTGTGATCAGACGGATAATCATCTTGGCAGTGTGGTATCCAGGAGCAGCCTGCGTGAAGAGTTGCAGAAGTAATGTTAGACGAATTTAAGCTGAGTGGTGAGGATAAGTTAGCTTTTAACGTCCAGCTGGATGCCGTTAAACTACCAACCTTTCCTCCAATCATGATAGTTCTTGGTGTCCACTGCTTGTTAGGCTCCTTCTTGATGCCTTGCAGAGAAATTAAGAGGTTACAGGACTGAGTCTGTGTTTGTGTTTATGAATCTGCCCTGATAACTCCCTTGAGAGTCACTACATATAAATCTGAGATAATGTGTGTAGCAGAGGTTCTTAAAAGTGTGCTCACGGTTATAGTAGGTGATGATGTGCAGACAGTTGAGGAGCTGTCTCTTGTACTCGTGAATTCTCTTGACTTGAATGTCGAACATGGAGTTGGGGTTGATCTTCACCTTGTAGTGCTCCTCCAAGTGCACAGCGAACTTCAGCTTGTTCTCCTACGTCATCGAAACATGGACATCATTATATAACAGATGTGCAAGGTACAACACGAAAAGACCTGGCAGCCACAGACCAAAGGACCAAAGAATGAAAACTACACTTGCCAAATGTGTAGAAAAAAATACACATCTTGATTTTCATATACACTGTCTACTGGTGCAGAGGCTGCAGTGAAAGCTGTTAATGGAAACCTTGACATGGATCACAGCGCTGCAGGCTGACTGCAGGTACCATACATTGTGAGACAATATGTACTCGCCATCTTGTCTTTAAGTTGCAGATTGCTTGGTAGGAAATATGTGGCACTTCTCTCCAGGGTTTATAACATTCTGCTCACAGCAAAAGCGGCAATGCCAAACGGACATACATAATAAGAAACAGATTGCTTCACCTGCTTCACTTTGGCAACATCACGAATGAAAGCGTCGTCATTCACGTATTTCAAGAGACCCCGCAGCTGGTCGAGGTCACGGATGAAGTCTTCACCGATTCTCTGTTCACAACAATGGAGAGAAAGTGAGTTGGAGGTATTTCAGCTTCCCATGTTATCCACGTGAAGTGAACATGAAAACACAGCCAACCTCGGCGATGACCTCCGCCAGCCCAGGGTTGCACATGACCAGCCAGCGGCGGGGAGTGATGCCGTTGGTCTTGTTTTGGAACTTATGTGGCTCCATTTCATAGAAGTCCTTGAAACTGCAGACAGAGTGAAGCACCACATATATAAGCATACAGATGAGAGGTTTGGGATTTATGAAACAGGTGCAAAAGATACTACTACATATACACCTGATACATGCACTGTATATTGGTGTTAACTATTATTTGCCACTATAAAGTATCACAGGCAGATTAACGTGTATTTCAATGGACATAAGGGACATACATAGTAGCTTTGAGGATGTCAGAGTGTATCTGGGCCACACCGTTGACAGCATGGGAACCCACAATGCACAAATGGGCCATGTTGATCCTCTTTTGTCCGCCTTCCTCAATGAGGGACATGCGGCGCAGACGATCACAATCACCAGGGTACTTAGCAGCAACCCTCTGCAGAGTTGAAAAAGAACATCGGACAATAAAAATTAGACATAGTCACAGATTATACTTTTCGTTTTGCTTGTTGAGTCACAGATAACACATATTAACGTAGGGCAAAACGCCTATTCTGAAATTATATCAAATCAGTGGTGACAGAACATCTCCATCAGTATGAAAGTAGATAAATGAAACTATTGTAATATTGTGCAGGTCTAGTTGAACTACAGCTCACAGAACCTTCCCACTTCATATCAGGAAAATTTCTGGGGCCAGGTGACTTAATGTTGACAGATATTGTGCAATTAAAATTCAATAAGTACTATTTTGTTCTTTGACTTTTACATCACACTATTTAGATTTTCATGCAAATCTCAGTCAGTCCTTGCATTAACAGGCCATTTTTTTGTCTCTTTACAGTACCAATACAACTGCTATGTAGTACGTTGAAATAACTGTCCATTCACGATCAGAGAAAACATCAAAGATGAGAATTTGACTCATTATGCTTCTTGTTTTTTACGCTTTTCTAGCCTCACATATATTCATACTATATTCAGTAGTTCTTCAGAACCTTTACTGAAGTATAAGTACCAAGGACGTGGAAATACTGCATTTAAAATTGCACTTAGGTAAAAGTTCAACTGTATTAGCATCAAAAAGTATACATTACACTGATATTAACAACAGCTGGGGATTACAAAGATGGGGATTACTTTTCACTTTGTATACCTTGCTTGCTTGGTACCTTACTACTTTGTTGGTGCAAATGTCATCAAGGAATCCATAAAGTTTTATTTTTATCCATTATAATATGTAATTATTTATTTGTTGACTATTTCGTATTATTCATAATTGATTAGTTATTATAAATGTCATATTACCAGTGGTATGAATCTGAATTTGAAAACCAAATCTTAACTGCAGCTTTCATCTTCATGTAATGAAGTAAAAAGTAGAATATTTCCCTGTGAATTTCAAAATGATATGGAAACACAGATTTTTTTTCCACTGCTATCCAGATTCAATCAGTCTAACGAAAAATACAGAGGGATATTCCTGTCCAAGTTTTTTCTTACTATATTGGTGATTAAGCACAGAAAACACAGATAGTGTGTGCTTCCCTTGCCAGTAAGGAGAAACCATGACAACACAATGTATGCCGCACTCAGCCTAAGTGATAACATGTTGCAATGTGCAGCACTAACCTCCAGGTGGCGACGGTTGATCTCATAGACAATTTCAAGGTGACGAGGCAGCAGATGAGCAAACAGGTCGACTGGCCAGCGCTCCAGAGCTTCAGGAAGGACGGTGTGGTTGGTGTAGGCACAGGTGCGCACGCAGATGTCCCAGGCCTGTTCACCAGGAAAAACATACACATATACGACTGTGAAAGACCTTATGATGGTAACATACCAGTTTATGTGGAACACTAAAGTGGTGATGTATCAAAAACACTGCAAATGCAAAAACATGAAGCAAAGCAAAGTAAAAAAAAAATGTGTCAGGGCAAAAAAAATTCTAAATAATAATAATAAAAAAACATTGAAAGCTGTGAAAAATTAAAATCTGCTGTTATATCAAAGTTGCTCTTGCTCACCTTATCCCAGTCAAGTTTCTCCTCATCAACCAGGACCCTCATCAGCTCAGGAATAGCCATGGCTGGGTGAGTGTCATTCAGCTGGATGGCAACCTGCGTAACATAACAGCTGAGCATTAATAAATGTCAATACAGAATTTGAATATGCCATGAAGTGCTTTGTAGGAAGTGCTCATTTCAACTATTCTCGTAAGAGACAATAAAACCCACCTACAACCTGTTCAACACACTGACAGAGGCAATTTAATGAAAGAGCAGAGAGAACATCAGGGGGAAATCTTTTCATTTCTGACAGAGACTATTTTGTTGAGTTTTTCGCTTCACCTTGTCAGGCAGTTTGCTGAAGTCTGTGCGAGCAATCTCCCTGGAGCCAAACTTAGAGACCTTGAAACGACGGATGATGTCTTGCAGGGTGGCAGATACCACAAAGTATTCCTGCTTCAGACGGAGCTCCTTTCCTTCAAAGAACTGGGGATAAAGACACATATTTGTCTGTTTCAGCTCTGCAGGCAAACATGAATAGCTTGTTTTTTATTCTTTAAACATCCCCTTGTGCAAATTAGTGACAGGTATTAACTCATGGACATGGACCCTAATTTGAATAAAATAATCATCTGATATGTACAGAAAATGGTCGCACAGCTGCTGTAGCTCTACACAAAACATCTGTAGTGTAATCATCATGCAATTCTTATCATTTTGCAGATCAGATACCCCTCTACGATACATAGTTGAATGCTAATGTAAATATATCAAATTTGTTCATATGTTACACCGTTGAAATGTGCAGCTCCTTTTAACAGAGAAATTTATGGAAGCTGTATTTAGTGTTTGTACCTAAATAAAAAGATTTCTTCATCTTCTGGGTAGCAGGTTTTTGCCTTTATTAAGCCACAAAAAAAGTTTGAGGCAATGTTACTGGTATTAATTGTGAGTATTAAGGTGATTTTAGCTTTTTTTAAAAATCATCTTATTAGAAAAAAAAGCTAGGGATATCATCTTTGGATTTGCCAGTCGACTAAAATACATAAAACCTTGGTATAGCATTATAAAAACGACTACACTCACTTCAAACAAAGCCGATATATCAGGTCCAAAACTGTTTCTGCTCTCTCTTGCACGGACATAAATTACCAGACCTGACATGAGTAATAGCTCGAGTTAGATGGTTATCTCCCAAATCCTACTTCCTGTGCCTTCAGGGAGTCAGCACATGGTGGTCAGCTCATATGTCAGCTATAGAAAACAGCTTCAGAGGAAGCTCACTGGCTTTAGCTGAAGACAAAGGACACCAGTTGGGTCCAAATTATGGAAATCCATCTCTCCGCTGAGTTAAGATAAGCCCTCCAGTCATACAGGAGCCATACAGTCCACAGCTCATATAATTCAACATTCAGCTATGTCTTCTAATCCAGTTTTACATGTGCATGGCCAGTCTGTGAGAGCTGTTTGGGTGGATTAAGAGGTAATATAGTCATATTTTCTTACGTTGTCGTTAGGGTACAGCACACGGGAGATGTTCTCAGCCAAGTTTCTGTCCAAAACAGCCTGAATGTAGCCACCAACGTTGACTGTGGTGGGGGAAAAAGAAAACAGAAAAAACAGTTTTCATTCATTCTCATTTAGCAGCTGTTGCATGGTTGAAAACCTTTGATGTCGGCAACACACGTACAGTCTTTGAGGTTAAACTCGCAGGGTGCCTTCGCAGACCACAGCCTCATGGTGTTGACAACATTGTTTCTGTATCCGGGGATAGGGGTGTCATATGGCAGAGCCAGCACTACCTGCCAACACCATCACAGGAAGAGGCCGACATTTGAAACACTGAAAAAACATCTTTCTATTATTAGTGATATGCATTTGCTTCAACTCATATTTTCACCTGAGTGTCAACCCATTTGACACCATCGGGGTGATGCTCGGTCCTGCCATAGAAGTGCACTGGCCGCATGTACTCGGGACGTGCCTTCTCCCAGGGGTTGCCATAACGCAGCCAATCATCAGCCTCCTCAACCTAAATAATGGCATACATTTATATTGAAGGGGAAAATAACAAACATTAGGTGAGCGACATTTGAGCTGAGACCAACACAGAAAATTGAAAGGAAACATCTGGTCATGAGAGCGATAAAGAGTTGGTAATTTCTAACCTGCCAGCCATTGACGATTTTCTGATTGAAGATACCGAATTCATAGCGAATACCGTAACCATAAGCAGCGAGTCCCAGGGAGGCCATTGAGTCCAGGAAACAGGCTTAAACCCAGAGACAGCAGATGAAAACTATATATCCACTTTTGTCTATTTCTTATATGAAATGATACATTATTCAACTCTGTCAATGTGGGTAAAAAATCTTTGAATTGATCCAATACGGCAAGTGAAAAGATGCTTACCGGCGAGGCGGCCCAGGCCACCATTTCCCAAACCAGCATCCTCCTCCATGTCCTCCAGTTCCTCCATGTCCAGACCCAACTGGGAAGACAAAAGACATCATGGACTGATGAAATGGTCATTTTCAGATTACCCCCTCCTTATTTTTACAGTGGTTGGAAAAAGGATAACTTGGAAGAGAAAAATAAAGTAAGTGTCTTGGTGTCACCTGGTAAGTTGCCTCATCACAGGCATTCTCCAGTGCCAAGTTCACCATGGTGTTTTGGAGAGTGCGGCCCATGTAGAACTCAAGGGAGATGTAGTACACACGCTATGGTTTAGGAGGAAAGGGAGAAATAATTCATATCAAACAGAATGAACAGCCCCAAACTGTCTCGCGAACACGGATATTTTAACATCGCTGCATGATTAGGGTTAAAGAAAGGTCTCCACAGCGGCATCGTGGGTGCAAATTTGCTGTTGAAGCTAAAAACCTGTGAAATGATATGCCAAAGTTCACAATAACGTTCACCCCAGACTGTCTTCAAATTTCATTACTTAGCTTCATGGTTGGGGGTGCATAGAAATGTGCCACCTGAGCCAGTGTTTAGCCTTTGCCATTTAGTTGGGTTTTTTTATCTTCCTCTGACATGAAGGGGCAGACACAGGCTGAGGAGGAAACGCAGGAGAGGAGAGGGGAGAGGAGAGGGGACTGGGGGACAGATTGCTTTGGGTATTACATAACACCAACATTTTGGCTCGGGCAAAAATAGCTCCTGTAGAGGTCGCTGTAAAGGTCAGCCTGAGCCTGATACCCTTTCATTGTGGAGTTCAAGTCTGGGGTGAGTGGAGGAGTGGTTCGGATAGATGTGTAAAATAATGATGAATACAACTGACACTGGGGAGCTAACAGGGCCTGTTGAATTATATATGACTGTATGTTGCAGTTCTTATCTGACGTCAGTCCTTGTTTCCTCTCATTATGCTGATTAGCTTTTTTTGTGTGTGTATCCAAGAATGCGTACCAGCAGTGCAAGAAATAAATCTTGTCTTTGCAGTACATGATCTAACAAGCAGCACAAAAACCCTCGACTAAGCTTGGGTTTCCATTTAGACCTTTAAGGGATTCACCTTCGACCTTTCAGTCTGGAGCATTGCAGTGAGGTGATACAGTTAGGAGGTCAGATGGTTTCCGAGTTAGAAGTTACAACTTATAAACATCTCACCATGTTGTTTCTGAAAACCTGTTTAATGTGAATGGTATATATATATCCCTACTAAGATTAATACATAGGGGCTTTGGAACCTAAATTAGAGAATAATAATCCCGCGGAGTAAGCCGAGGTGTGTAGGGACATTTCCTTCCAGTGTTGAGAAAAGAAAAATTATCCCTTTCCATTCAGCAGAGTTATTAATGATCTTAAGAGGAACATTATTCCCTGCTAAGTAAATGCATTTAGGGGCGCAGTTTCACTCTGCTCCTGAAACCCCTACCGTAATTACACACAGTTTTGTGTGACACTTTCAGGCAATAATTCTGCATGGTTTGCAATTTCGCTGCTTTATGCCGGTGACGCCAGATGCCTGTTGTTTCTTTTGAGACTCTCTATGAAGCTGTCAGGTTAATCACGCTGTGGTTGCAGGGATGTAGCTTTTCTGATTATTATATATGAACTCAGATGCCCTTGAAGGCATGCTCTCACATGACACAAGGCTATGAGCTTCATGGTCCGACAGGATGGGAACAGAAGGTCATGGAGAGGTTTAATGTTTCAACACACTGTAAGGACAGCAGCATACCAGCAGAGTGCTAAGAAGCCCCGCTGAAGTCTAAATGTCATGACTTGACATTACACTGACATCAGGCTGTTGAAAGTACAGTTGGAGAATACAAATCCTTCGCTCTCAGGGAAATAATTGGTAGACCTTGTTTAAAATGTATAAAAGCAACAGAGGTATTTCATGAAGCAGTATAAGGTTGTGTCCCAGGGTGTTAATGAAAACACTGACCACTCTGTGCTCATCAGGCAGCAAGACCTCAATGCAACAGACCTCCACAAATGCCCTGAAGGTGTGAACCAGCTCTGAGAAAGTATGTTTGCCAGCATCCCCGCTGTATGTGGGATGCTGGCACATACAATGTGTAGTATTTTAACATTCTCAATCACAAATACAATGTGATACTGTTCATGCAAAGAAATTGTTAGTTACATTCATGGCAATTCACATTGCCGCAAGTCTTGAGTCTTTAGTGCTGTTTTGATTTGAACTTACTTTGGGATCTTTCTCATAGTAGTGCTGCTGGGTTCTGATCCACCTGCCAATCAAGTGGTCCCGAACAGTGTGGGCAAGAGCAAAGTAGTAATCCCTTCTGGTTGCCACATTTCTGTCCTTGACCAGCGTAAAGTGGAGATGTCTGTTGAAATTTTGCTTCAGCTCTGCAACGTTTTCAACGCCGGCAAGGCCTCGCACTGAAATCTGTTTCTTTCTATCATGGTCAGACAAGGGTTTAGACATGGTGGCACAAGTTGCAGCAGCTCAAGGCTCTGACTCTGGAAGAATGTAAACAGTGCGACAGCAGACACACACCACCAGGCCCAGAGACACGGCAAGAGAGACACCCACACCACAGGCTCCGGGTCAGCATTTTAAAGGCACAACTGTGAATATTAAGTAGAGGGTGGAGCAGATTGTATTTATTAGGGAAAGGGTGGGGTGCATGTTGAAGATAGAGGTTGTAACTTTTCAATTATGTAACACATGAATAACTAAAGGATCCATCGTGGATCAAAGGTATGAGCACTACATGTTATCTTAGGGGGCAACTGCTCTATTTAAAATTCATCAATTTAACTAGAGCTGATGAGAAAGATGCTTGAATTAGGCTACATCAACTTTTTATTTACACTTTTCAAAACCAAACGCTTACTGATATTTTCCAATTAACCCAATTACATCAGTGAAGACCATATAAATCTCCCCATTTAAAACAAGCTATTTTCAATTTGTATTTACTGTCATGCCTTGATTCCATTGTTTTATATAGCGTGAATGTGACAAAATACTGTTTTGTTTTTTATAAATGATCCATCTTCTTCTTGTCTTAACCATTATTAAAATACCATGGCATAAATTCAGAATATTATGTAGTCATTCTCAATATGTAATCACTCCAGTGCTCTGTGTAAAGCATTGTCTGATAATGCAGAGGAAACACAAGCTGGCGATAATATCTGGCAGCTACAGTGGCTAACTTGCTTTTCTCCTCATAGTTGGCAGAGGTGTTTTTGCCAGCAGATGGTAACAGTATATTAGTTTTTTTCCTCTTTTCTTAAATGCATTGTGTCACACCTAAAAAGCAAAGCACTGCACAGTTTGCTGATTAACATATTGTAGGGTGACACTATATTCAAGTTTTTGCATTAGAGGGAGGTTAGAGGACACATTTTTATTTTAGCTGTCCCCACCTCAGACTCTGGATCAGGGCTCGCTTGTATCTGAAACCCAATATGTACTGCTCAACATTATTTCCACGTTTAACATTTCCACCTTCCTGAGTTACTTCGCGACCACCGTACAGTAAGCGGTGCAACTGCACTGTAAGTAGTTATAAACCAGTGAGTCTGTGCAGTTCACATCTGTTCAGGCCTGGAGCAATAACAGACATGAAATCAGCTGCAGCAGAGCCACTAAAACCTGCTTTATTTTCAGTTATCACTCTCGCAAGCCAAACTATCATGAAGTCTTGCCCTTCTATTAATAGTAACGCTGACCCAGTCCCAAAGGCCATGATATTTGAAAGGCATATCTTGTTAATGTCAGCAGGAGCCGGCAGACAACACTAGTATATTACTATGAGTTGGACCATGGCATAAGGAGGAAGGCGGAGGAAGGTGTTTGCTGAGATTTTCTCAGTGTAATGCAGTGCTCTGCGCAAATCATTATCTTCTTAAGAGGGGGTTTCTGCCGTCGGACTGAAATTGGTTAAAAGCTGGATGAAAGGGTGACAGTTACTTTAGCGTCAAGATGTACTGCATTGCGCTGCACTTTGGCTAAGCGTTGACAGGAAAAGCACTGGGAGTAAAATTATCGTGTCTTGCCTCTCTGCTGCGCGATTGGATGAGATGAAAAAGGAACAAAAGGAAAAAAAAAAACAAAACAAAACAAAAGATGCTACTGTCAAACACCATAACAGTTGGACAGCAGCTGAATGGAAATCAAATTGCAGGTGGTGGTTGAGGCAGTTGGCAGCGCTTCATGGCCATTTCCGCCTCATTTTTGATGAATTTTTAGAACTTACACAGTATATAAATGCTTTCTACACCATTTCCTGTTGTGTTTCTTTTAATGTCCCTGTGTGCCAAATGACCCCCAGAACAGAGGAACCATCACACTACAGATGACAGAGATTGAAGCTGGCGTGCCCCCGATTTGTCTATTATGATGAGCAAATTATGTTCTTACATGTCTACTGGCTGTTCTGTCAAATGGTACATCAAGCATTTCAAGACCACACTGAATGAATGCACTGCCTGATGGACACTGTAAAAAACACAGCAACAACAATAACATTACTCTTGACATGAAGGCGGATTTTCAATAACGAAGGAAAGCGCAACAGCAGTCGAGTCATTGAATGAGATCCACGTGCCAGCCCAACATGACCGGGCTTAATCCCTTTATAATCTTTTTATTTCCATCAACAGTATCTGGTCTGTGTCTGTCTTTTTCAGCGAACACAGTTATGTATGATCTCTCCATCATATAATCAGGAAGACGCGTGAAAGTTTGATTAATCTTAATTTAAATTCTACTCCCTTGAGTATATCAAGCCAATTAACTCTCTCTTTTAATGAATGCTCTGATTGGCCAATGGTAACCACGGTTATTAAGGTCCCTGTGCCTGTCTGGCAGGCTTAGAAAATAGTGTGGGAATGTGCGAATGATAAACAGCAGCTGGTGCAAACAGGGATTTATGTAGCAATTTGCAGTTTCTCACTTTTTTTCTTGTCTGTAACATGCATGTTTTTTGTATTATTATTATTATGTTTTTTTTTGTTTTTTTTTTTCTTACAATTTTTAAATCTGATCTCCAGCATGTCTGCAGGCATAGCGTAGGGCGTAAAACCATGAGGGGAAAAGATCCTTTATGTTGATCATGCCATGTTGAAATTCAAGATTTGATGTGGAATTTTACATGTTTCCAAATATTTAATCATTTTCACTGCAGGGTGTTTTGGCTTTGTTTGTGCTGCTGCTGTCACTGCTGATTTGATGAAACTGCTGAGCATCATGTATCATATAAGAACATTGAAAATACATTAATAAACAAATGCACTAAACATATTCAACTATCTGTCTGTATACATTTTATGTCTTACAATGTCTGTGAATCTTGTCTGTGTTTTTTTGCTCTAGCCCTAAATAACATTTTTTCTCTCTTTTTTC
>JAOXYL010000078.1:10228619-10239816 GCA_028564955.1 Terapon puta
TTAAACAGTATGTAAGTCCAGATATGGACATTTCTAAAAATAGATGCATAAATCAATACAAATAAATCAGCATATACAGTGGCAACTGATTTGAAAAGCCTGATTGATATTGTTATATATCTGTGAAATAATAGTCGGTGAAATTGCCAGTTATTTTCACTGCAGGTGGTACAGTAGGTGGAATGGAACGGAGGGTGGTCTATAATTTTCTGTAAGCAGAGTGCTACTCAGGATTCAGCAAAGGTTGCTACATTGGAGCCTGTCATACAGGGAGACGTGATGACAGAAAGGTTTCCTTTTTTTTTCCTTTGTGAAAAGCTCAGCTGTGATTCATTAAATATGTGCATGACAAAAATGCACCAGATCAAATTTTTTCCTCCGAGACAGTGCAGACATTATGACAAGGGACGTGAAGTTTTGAAGTTTCATGTGCATTCCTTTCCTGGTGTGTTTCATCGATGCAGTGCTGCTCTGCTTAAAATATCCTTTGTGTTATTTCAGTAGGTCAGGACTGTCCAGGAAGTAGAATGAGGGAAACTAAAAACCTGTGGTATTATTAGTTATAAAGTCAAGATCTGGCTCACATGTGATAACTCAGAGGGCAGCACATCCAGCCTCTTTCTTCCGGGAACACTGGTCCATTTTCCTCTGCTTAGCCGACAGTGTTATTGTGGATAAAACCTCACCTGGGTTACGGCAGTAAGAAGTTGCCCCACCATGTAGAGCAGAGGCAGCTTTTATAACTGATGGCCTCCCATGGTCTCCAATTAGCCTGTGGTCTTGATTAAGGGGTGGCTGTAGACCAGTAATAACGAAGAAAAAAACTGAAATGAAGCAATTTAAGTGTTCATAATCACACACACAGTTTAATATCGCACAGTCCTGTCTCAACTTGACCAAAATAGCATACAGAATAATGACTTCTTAGAGAGCAGATAAAAGCCCCTGAAGGTAATATTTATAATAAGCATTCAGCATTACATTTAAGATACGTGACCCAGCAGTTAAAGAAAGCAGGTTTGTCTTGCTCTTCCATTCAAGTGTCGTTTGCACATTCGGAGGTGTTGCATTACATTGCGAATGTAAGTGTTTCAGCTCATCCATTGTTGTTACGGTGTGACAGCATGAGAAAGGGAAGCTGAAACTGCACCGTTAACCAAAATGTGCCCAGGCAGCATAATCAGTGCCCTTAGAGATATAAAACACAATATCAGCCTGTCAGGATATACATTATGCAGTTACAGCGCTCAGAAGACGGCAACGCAACGAGGCCCAAGTCTACTACACTGTGCTGATAGGGGAGAATCCAGGGGTGGTAAAGAATAACAACTACTGTGTATGCTCTAGTTACTGTATAAATTTTAATCTGCATATTTACATCAATACGAGTAGAGCTGAGCAGTTTAATGTAGGAGCTACGTGCTGTCTTGGATTCTGGTAGTCGTACAGTAACATTGTGATGCACTCTGTGTGTGTTTTCCTCATCCCAAAGGCTAATTTACTGCTAAGTGACCCAAATTGGGGAGCCTAATTGGCTGTTAAAGAACCGGTCTTTCCTAAAAGATCATCACATTGCTGTATATGGATATACTTTTCAACAGTATCAAGGTATTCGATAAAGAATAACCTGTATTTGGGCTTATCAAGTTTCATATTTGGTTTTGCCATCACTAAATGCACATAACGCTTTAGTGGCAAATGTCAAAAGGAAAAATAGATTGTTCGTCCAACAACAGGCTGGATCAGTGCTGCACACCCATATCATGATAGCATGACAGTTAGCCTTTTTTACACTACATCAGTATCATCCTTAAGGAAATGTCTTGTGCTAAAACACCAGTGACATGGGGAAGGTCAAACATTCACCTTGGCTGACTGACTGCCCGATAATACCTTATCACAACTTTAAAGGAAAAAAAAAAACCCGACTACAATTTGGCCAGTTGAAATGTTTTTGATTGAACTTGCATCAGATCTGTTGCCAGAGACATCTGACGGTGGCGGCCGAGGTCTTACGCTATCTTAGTTGCAGATCGCTCGATGAATCTTTCCCTTTCATTCCGGGCCTCACTCTCACCGGCACAGGCATTCATCTTTTTCGAGGTAATATCCACAGGACCCTCGCACGGGAGGCGTGTGCGTCTTCTCGATGAAAGGACGCCTGTGTGTGTGTGGAGGGGAAATAAGAGTCGAAAACCTGGTCAGCCATCGTAAATTGCATTATACTGTAAGAGCTGAGGTTAGAGGAGCGCGGCCCTCTGAGCTTTCTCCTCTCCTTCCTTATCACGTCACATGAAGGCGGCTGGCAGATTAACGTGGATGCAATTGATCAGTGAGTGGCATATCAGGCTGGGCGTGAATCACGAGATTTTTAGCAGCTGCCTGGCTGTCCATCCATCACGCTGATCTCTGCTGTGCCTGAACCGGCCCTGTCACACTTAGATGGCCAACTGACTGCAGCATGGGGGATGGTGTGGTAAACACTGGGACAGTCGTTTATTTCAATTCACCCTGTGTCTGCAGGCGTCTCTCATGGGGAACAGATTCATGCTAATTCGTTATAGTATGCATCGGAAATCTCATCTAATGCTGCGCTGCAAAATCAATCTTATCCTTGCCCGAGGCTGCTTCATCTATAAAGGCGTGTGTCTCGTGCGTCCTACCTGTGTGAGGAGGCTCCATGCCGTATCAATGTCAGCATTCATTGGGCCTTAGTGGAGCTCTCTGATCCTGGCCAAGAAGCTGTTACCCAAGATTAACCCAGGCTGTACTGTTGCATAGCTGCTGAAGAGGAGATGTGTTTTTGTGTGTGTGTGTGTGTGTGTGTGTTTGTGTGCGTCTGTGTACGTGTGTGAAAGGAAGAGAATCAGAGAGTAGGATGCTTGCATGCTCCCACTCTTCGTTTTGTCTGGTGGCATCCTCCTCAGGATGAGATGTGACAGCACTGGATGATCTAATCATGGATGTCATAGCATAGCTGCTTATTAACTGAGATTTCAAGGGCAAACACTTCCATCATTAGTAGTATACTGTGTGAATAGGCAAGCTCTATGAACAAGTGCAGTACTGAATGATGGCTCCTGGTAATGTCACTTAAGCGCAGGAGGGACTAGTTGTCTCATTAAATTTCTTTGTGCATATACTCCAGGAAGTGTCTTTATGAGGAGCTGATTTAGAGAACGCGCATTGATACACAGACTTCTGGTCGAGGACGGAATCTTGGAGCCAATTGAAGTCTTCTTCAAGTTGAGGGGGAAGGAACTGTCATTTATAGTAAAACTCACTTGGGTTGCTTTCATGATGGTTATGTTTTAGTGTATTTGCATATTCAGAGTCTCAAAGAGGCAGTCTGAAAGATGTGAAAATTTATGAAGTTTCACAGTTACAGATGGGCTTCATTGATCTTTGATTTCTGTACTGTAACAGTTAACTTTCTGACAGTGTATTTTCTCTTTATTGCTTCTGGATCACAGCATGTTTTGACAGTGTACGTATTTTCAAAAACATTTCCACTGTACAATTTGTGTGTGTGTGTGTGTGTGCGCGCATAATTGCTAGAGGTTATCTTTTTGAAGCTTCAGGGATCTCCTGATGAGACGTTCCCATACGTTAGCTGCAAACTACAGCACACTGTTAACCAACTTAATAAAGGCTGGCAATATTTTGTTTTTCTGACGTTCCTTTTATTTGCATCATATGCTAACCTCTGCGTTTTGATAATTAAATAATATCACCCAGTCTTTTAAGACAAAAATTCAGAATGCTTTTTTTTCTTTTCTTTTTTTTTTTAAGCCAGGCTTGGTTAGTCAATTACACAATTAGCTGTTTAGCAGAAATGAACTTTTTTTGATAATATGAAATATAAATTAATAATTTAATGGACATTCTCAAAATGTATTTCACTAGCCCCCATACAGAGGCTACAGTCTTTGGATTTAGTTAACAACATGGCCTTTCTCCAGGTGCCACCCTCAGGCTAAATCTTTTATGTTTTGGCCCCTCTCGTAGTAACATTTTAGAATAGAAAAGTTTAAAACCATCCATCCAACTGTTCTGTTTCCTGTTGTGTAATGAGCCTCACAGAGTGACTGTGTACACTATAAGGGAAGAAAATGCATGCTTGCAAGTGATTAGCAAACCTTTTTTTGTTTACCAGAATAGAAGTTTCACATAGGAAATGAAAAAAAAAACAGTCTTCTCATTCATCTGAATGACGCTAGTCTGGCAACACAGCAGTATTGCCAACATAGAAGTGTCCGCAGAACAAAACCTTGGCATGGTACTGCATTGTCCAGTCACACACTGTGCATGCAAGCGTACATTCCTTGTGGATTACTTTGTAAGTCAAATGTTGTTTGCTACTGTTTACCTCATGGCTATTGTGACAAAAATATGATAACTGGAGCTGTGATAGTTATTTTAAAATACACATAGTACTATAAACCACTGTGCAGTGTTTTGGCATTTAAGAAACATCCAAATCCACAGATATGTTACTTAGACCCCCGGACTGTATTTCATTTCTCATCTGTATCTAAAGCAGCCAGTTGCATTGCTTTAACACAGGACTGTATATGGTCTGAACACCCCCTTAGACAGGAAGCATTTTGCCAAAATATCAGCACAGTGAAAGATTATACTGTATCATCAGAATATCAAATGCACTTATGAGACTAAAAGATTTTCCCACTCATTCCGACTGTGGCTTACTGGCGTGAGATTGACAGCGTCTGACTAAATGGCGCTCCACGCCATCCTCTGCTCGTCCACACACATCACTCATGTCATTATGTGCTGAAACAGAGTAGTGTGGGTGGTGAGCAGACAATGTCAGTCTTTTTAAAAAATATAGCTAAGACAAATAGCGACGATCATGTTCTGTCTGTAATTTTTTCCCCAAACACTGAAGTATGAGTGAATAGATTTAATGTTGGCAGTAGATATTTCAAGGCTAAGCTCTGTATGACAGTGTTTGGGAGCCTCTGTGACTCGGATGAGCCCCTAATAGCCACAAACCCAACCTCCACCTCTGAGTGTGATAAAGGTGGTGCTCTGATCCTGCTGGATTGGATGGAAAACGTGATAACAGCAGGTTAATTTTGCTATGTGCAAATGTGTAAGCTGGATGTTGCCTGCTGTCTTGTCATTTAAATAACATTTTTGCTGTGGGAACTCAACCAAATTGCATCTCTGAGGAAAGCATTTCAAATGGCATTACAGTTATGGCTACGCAGCAAGCAGATGTGCATGCATTTTATCCTTTACTACGCCTACAGTACATTTACATTTACTTAATGAGGGTATTGTGCACAGTACCATGTTTATGCTTGTAGCTAGTGTTATGTAGTTAGCTACCTAATTACCTGGCTTGCTGGTTTGTGAAAATGTCAGCTGTTACGGTGCCCTGTGCCACTGAGAAATGGGAGCTCCTGTTCTGTTGACATGAACCCACTGTATGGCCTACATACTGTTCCAGCAAGTAGATAGATACTTTAAATTGGTTCTTGTGCCTGAGTGTGGTTGAAGTTGCCATGCCATATCTGCTAGTATTTATCACACTTAAATCTTCAGGTGCAGTAAAAACACTGTTTTTCTCTGTATGCCTGTATCTGTGCAAGCTCTCCCAGCAAGACAAATGGTTAGTTTGTGAAGAAATATAATAGGCATCCACACACCAACAGCCAAGCCATGACCTCAGATGTTACAGAAATGGTTTACACATTTGTTACTGTTGAATATTTTGAATTAAAAATCCATATTTTCAAAAGGCTACTTTCATGTCACTGATGAAAACAATTTGTGCAGCACACAGCATGAGGAGAGTGCAGGTACAAACATCTCATTTTCAGCACTACAGATATCGGAGGGGTTATCCATCTCTCTGTAAATTATGCAACATATAAATCCTGTGCATAACAGCTGATGCAGAGATATGAGTTAAAGGTCAAGAAGGGGATCAAGTGGATGATGAAGAGGAGTATAATGATGCTGTGTTGATGATGAAGACTGTATTTCTGATGGCAGGGGGTGATGAGGGCGGTGATTATATCTCTTAAGCTTGCAGCTGAAGTAAAAAACATTTTTGCAAATGCAGAACATCTGTGAAAATAATGTGCAGACCAACTAAAAGCAGATGTTTATAGCTAAGTATAGCTTGATTTTTGAAAAAAAAAACAAAATTGCATATTTTTTAACATTTTCAATTAAAGAGGATAATCCTGATTTTCCACGAAAACCCTTTTTATTCAACAAAAGGGGCTGAATGCAGCAATTTTAAACAATGTTCGATGTAAATATGATTATTTGCTGTCTTTCTGATACGTAGAAAAAAGATCATTATCTCTCACATGTCCGGCAAATATAAAACAACATCCAGCAGCCATCAAACTTAGCTTAGCATGAAGACTGAAAACAGCTTTCTGACTTCATTAAAAGGAAACAAAATTCACAATCCAGGGACTATAAAGCCCACTAATCGACACGTTATGTTTAATCCATCCAAAAACCTAAGTGGAAAAATGACAACGTACCATTTTACAAGGAATTCTGTGCCAGACTATTTCTTGGTCCAGACCAGTTGCCTGGCAACCAGAAAGCCCAGGATGTTGCTAGTTCCAACCAAAAATTAGTCTTGTTCTCCACCCAGCCTTTGTGCTAAGCTAAATTAGCTGCTGCTAGCTGTGGCAAAAACTGTTTGATTTTTCCTTGTCACTTGTGTAACACAAGCTGTCATACAAGGACTTATCTTAAAAATAAAACCCTTTAAAATGGCCAATAGGTCAATAAATAGGAAATAAATGGGCTTTCAGTACTTGGTAGTTTTGTATTTTTGATGCAATAAAAACATTTTATTCAGGACACAAAGTAAAGAGATAAAACTGTAGATTCATCAATATGAAATGGTATTAGACAATGTTGTTCACTTGTAATAATCATTTATATTTTGTTAAACATGGGCCGAAAAACATGTCACTCATCAGCCAGCAAAATCCCACCAGGGTAGCATAAAATCCTGTATCTTTTACTTGAAAAGACAAGGGCCAACTGCAAAACCTCATACACTAATAAAGACACCACGTTCAAATAACACACCAAATGACCAATCCATCATCACTGATGGAACAACTCAGCCAGCTGCCTCACCCCACCCGCCAAAGAAGACAGTCTCAGCAAAAAATAAGTACTACATTTGACCTATGAGTAATTAAAGTTTCAAGCCACACGCCCGCCACAGTACATGAGTGCATGCCCACCATGAAAGATTAAGTTATTTACAATGAAGCTGCATCCAAAAAAAGACAGAGGACTGAGGAAAAAGGTAGAAGGAATACAATGTAAGATTCATAAAGCCAAGAGGAGAGGAGAGTGTTGTTTGCAACATGACATACATTTGAAGTCGGGACACTGTCATGCACTGTGTGAAATATGGATCTCTGTACTAACACTGAAAGCCTGGAACCGCAGGCAGACACCCACAGGAATCATGAAACAACAGCAGTGTGTGCCAATTACGACTTCCAGATAATCATACTTTCCTACATGTCAGGTGCAAAGGGGCTTGTGTTTACTAAGTGAACGCAGCAGTGCACAATAGAGGCCAAGTGACAAAAGTCAACGTGACACATGTGAAATGGAACAACATCACCTTTGCGTTTCATGTGCTCACTGCTGGGTGAGACACTGATAATTGAACTCAGAATGAAAAACCAGCTCACGTTACATGTAATAAACAGGAAACACACTCCCTATAAGCATGTCATCGTCAAAACCATGTATAAATATGCTTCTTAGCTTTCTTGTTAAGTGTTTGATTTGCGTGTCTGTGTATAATATGAAGTGACAGCCAGAAAATGATTATTTCGGCTTAGCATAAAAGATGGAAGCAGGGGGGAAACGGCTAGCCTTTGTCCAAAGGTTAAAAACATCCACAACTAAGAGATGATAATGCAAATAATCTGTAATGTCCTCTAATGAATGTGAGTTGAAGTGGTAAAGAGGGAGGACAAAGACCTCCTCAGATGTGAACCACAAAGTCAAACTGAAAATGTGAACGACAAAGGTGATACACGAGACACATCATTCAAGATTTCTGAAAACAGGTTTCACTGTACAATGAAATTCATACTTTGCTCTTCCATCTTCAATGCCAGGTAAACAGAAAAATATAAATATAAAAATGTAATAATATTCACTAAATACTATACAAGTAAATAATGTATGATGTGTGCAAGGACACTTATACACATTCAGATGTTAAACTATATACATGTAGTGGATGCTGTTAAATAACAGTGCCCCAAATTATTATTATTTCAAAATTACATTTAATGGCAGTAGTATCAGGGTGTTTTTTTCTTCTACAACCATAAAGCATCAACTTTCAAAAACCCTGTGGATTTCAGCTCGGCTGCAAAGAAAATTGCCAAATGATCATACAAATCCATTCAGACAGCTTGACGTGTACTGTAAAAAGATGTGGACTTTTCCACATAACTCCTAACCTGTAGATGTGAGAGAAAAGAATGGAAAAGAAATGGGTCAACAAACAACATCCTTGTCAAATTACTCTTTGGTACAAATCGCAAATAACCTGGACTGACTGTTGTAAACAAAAATCGCAAATTACTTTAAACTGACCTTTGGAAGGAAATGCATCTGCTGTGCACTGTGAAATCAAAGGTAGTTCAAGTCAAATACATTTTCAACAGTTTAAATTCACGAGACGTTTGCTCTGCTTTTATCTGAAGAGCTGCAATAATATATGAACTTTAACAGTGAAGAGATTAAACTGCCTGTGATTAAAAATGTCTTTAAAAAGATATTAGCTTCATTTTTAGCAGTATGGCAATATCAGTCTGTGTGCTGTTTTTTTGTTTCACTGAAATATCTAAACAATATTTAGATTGTAGTGAAAGTTTTGACAGACCGACTTGAGAGGATGAGCGGTGCTGACTTTTGATGATCCCCTACCGACATCCTTGTTCTTGGGGCCAGTCTCTAGCACCTCCTTTCTGATGCCATCATGCATGTCGTGAAAGACGGCAAGCTATGATTGGTCAGAGGCCAAAGTCTGTCCTTTCATGTCTCTCAGCCAAGACGTCATGAATTTATTACCCTTTACTCACATAATCTGACACATCTTAACAGAAAAGGAGATTGTCAGAACCTGGCACCCACTTTCAGTATGCATCCAGAGTTGGTGGATTCACATCTGTTGTTCAGACTGAAAAAAAGCAAATACAGTCTACATTATCATATTTAATGACCTTGCAAATATGTTGGATAGAGGGGAGTCACACTTCTTGGCCTTACCTACAGCACTGCATGCTTTTCCCAGTGAACAGTATGTAGTCAAAGTGCAGACACCACAGACAGAGAGACAGGTGTAACTTCACAAATTGCAACAGTAGTTTTTATTAACTTAACTGTCTGTCTGCATTTAGATCACACATTAAAACCCAGGTGGAAAAGAGTTTAAGATGTAACATCTCAGCTTTCAAACACGGTGCAATATTTCACAGTTTCATGACTTCTCCCACTTTCAGTTACAAACCCGTTAGATTTTTACTATCACAAAAAGAAAATAATCTGATAGAATCATCCACAGAGTAGCTTTGCAAGGGATGTTGTGTCCTCCAAAATTTTTGCCATTTTTTGGCCCCATTCAGAGGAATTTTTGGAATGAGACAGGCTGGTTTATCCGATTTGACATATTCAGCCTTGAAAAGAAGTCCTGAGACACGCAGCAATAATGTAACAGACAGATCAGTGAGTTTAATTTAGTGTTGTGTGGATGTGATAATATAATTAAAATTAAACAAACTGCCGCCTCTTACACATATGCAAACAGAAAAACATATATAGTACATAATGAATTGGCAAAATTAGTTTGATATCATAAAATATTCCTCAAATATGATGTATAACAGTGGAAGATCATTATTATTATATCATACATACATATATCTGACATGTTGTGCATATAATGATAATAAAGCTAATAATAATAATTGTGGCAAGACATTATGAGATGGGAGCTTTTTTAGCCAGCCCAATGTCCATAACATGACCAAGGCAGTAATTTAGGTCAATTTGCAGCCCTAGAGGTTAAAAGTTTCCCCAATTCAAATCTTAAGATAGAATTAGGAGGATGAAAAGTCCTCTTCCAGGCTGGTTAGAATTCACTAAGGAGTCGCTGGCACGGAGAACACAGACAGAATTTATTCCAACCTAAAACCAAGCAACAACAGCTCACTGAGGCCGCTTTTATATGCGCCTAGTAAACAGTGTAAGAAGCTTCAGCTGGGCCAGACTGAGGTAGCAGCTTGTTAGAGTGATCCCACACAGCTGAGCAGCCTTCTGTGGCTCCGTCCTGGGTGCTGCAGGGTGGAGGGCGGGTGCTGTCCTTGTAACTGTGCTGTAGGTCCCCAGGCAGTATCAGCGCCTGAGTGACAACCCCCTGCTGCCTTTCACTTGCTTATATTTGCATGCACTTCCTATTTATATACTTGTTTTCAGTGCTACAGAATTCATATTTTTTTAAACTGACCAGAAATCTACATACATTTTACATATGTTAAAAAAAAAGCCCTGGTTGGTCAGTTTAATATAATGTACAATGAAGCTTGAGAAATTACCAAAACAAAAAGTCATCTGAAAAAAAGCGAAAAAAAACAAAAACATATATTCTGTCAATTAACTAATCGAGAAAGATCTGCCCTTTACTATGAAATTAATCTGATACCCCTTAAAATTTATTTTTTTACTCAAGCCCGCTGCTATATTCCCCCTCATTCCTTCCACTAATAGACAAATTATCACAGCATCATGTGCAGTTTCCTGCTGGTTGTGACTTGGTGTGATGACTCAATATGGCAGTTTAGGAGGAACAAGAAGGTGGAGAAGAGTGCAGTGCCCAGGGAAGACATATTGGGAGCTTCTCTGGAGGCACACAAACTGTGACCTGCTAGCGAGATAGTTAATGATTCAGATCACATTAATGGCATCAAACAGCTTCAGCCCGATTATCCTTTTGGTTGTGTCAATAGTTTTAAATAACCCTGTGTGGTGTGTACCAGTCACATACATACATATGTATATATATACATGAATAAATGTATGTATGTATGTATGTATGTATGTGTATATATATATATATATATATATATATATGTGTGTGTGTGTGTGTGTGTGTGTG
>JAOXYL010000078.1:10239916-10260677 GCA_028564955.1 Terapon puta
TATATATATATATATGTGTGTGTGTGTGTGTATATATATATATATATGTGTATATATATATATATATATATATATATATATACATAATGTATATATGTATCTGGTATCTGAATAAATGTATGTATGTATGAAGAGTGTGTGGGCGCATCTATCTATACTGTGTTTATTTACCTTTGATTTAAAAATACAAAGTACAATGCAGTCCGATGAAAAAAGGAATACACTTTGAAAGGTGGTTCAAACGATTACTAGTGTTGTTTCTGTGCTTCACTGCAATTTCTGCAAAGACCGAACTATGCAAATCTTCAATGAAATTGACATTTTTGGAAGTCAAACTGCTGACAGGCTGTGGACTTCGGGCTTGGTGGAGCATTGAAAATCTCCTGGTCAGTCTCTTTGTTTGCCATGCATCAGTACCTCCCAGTGTGCTGACCCAGGGTCTCCTGTGGTCCCTCTGGAGGAGAACAAGCTGAAACAACACAAGTGATTATTCAACTACTACATTCATGATGATTATCATTAGGCCTGTTGTTTTAAATATTCATGACTAACTAATCTTTGTACTCTATGTTTGTCCATAGAGGAGTAAAACGTGGATGCAATTAAGGGAGCTGAGATGTACCCCAATATGTACTGTCTCCTGAGGAACGCAGAGTAAACATGAAGAACGAAATGAATTATGAACGGATGTGGATGCAGGATAATGTTTTACCAACCAGCCTTTATTCTGAATGATCAGCAGGACTCTTAAATGCCCCTACAGTTTGTCCTCCAACCCCAAAAAACATGCATATCTCCATGTCTTTGGGTTATTTGAAGAAATCAATTCCCAGTTACACTACTACTAAGTACTAATAAAAAATGCAATGCAACAGATACATAACTGATTCATTACAAGACTGCAAACAAAGAAAAACCTTTTTGTTGTTTTTCTCTACTGTTAAACTCAAGGTAAAAACAAAGCCTTGAAAAATCTAATTTAATTTTAAAAAGTAGTTAATAAAACTGATATTGTGTAGACACAGCAACCCTTGCATACCCTTACAAAAAAAACCCATCTTTAATCTATAATCCAAAGTTTCCATCACAGAACACATCGCAGTGTATATAGGTCAAACCCATCTTTCTTTAGAAGCAAGCCAAATTAGATTTCATTTTTAAATTGGTTAATTAAAAGTATGTATCATCATAGCAGTCATTGTTTCTATCTATGATTAATAGTAATAATTTCTGCGGTTCTTTTCTCTTTATTCAGCGGACTCTTCCTCTTGTCTGTGATGTCTCATTCACAGGATGCCTTTGCTCTAGAGATCGTAAAACTTGAGAAACACAGATAAGACACATAATTACACGGCACAAATACAGTTATACTGATTACTACAATATTATAAGCACATGAAGCTAATGGACTGTGTCCATGTTCATGTTTAACTAACTAACATAAATAATCACAATTAAACTGGCATTAAGCAGCATTTTTCTGAATAAAACAGTAACATTGAATCAACTGACTTTTACTCTGAATAGCATGTTTGTGCTGCAAAATAAAATTGAGTTGGTTGATAAGATAGTACATAAGTTGTGCACCAAAAATGACAAGCTTTTTCATGTGTTTGTTTTCAGAAAATAATTGTTCTTCACTTTGGTTTTGGGGAAAACAGAAGTCAGTTTTAATCACAACGAGACCAGAGCTGGGATGGATAAGTCTGCTGTAGTTTATTATAAAATTGCAGCAACAGCTGATGCAGTCATTTGAGAGTTCATCAAGAGTTGCATCTCGCCACAACAGAGAAAAAGGTTATTTTTATAACATTCACTTTTAGTTGGGGCTGCTATGACATACGTCAAACAGGAATCTTGTGCTTGTGTGAAACAGCTCTGTAGATGCATCTTTAGTTATGTGTATGTCACCTTGGCAACAAATGTCCAGAATCATGCCCTGTTTTTCAGACTGTGAGCACCAAGGTTGAGGGGGTAAAAGATTACAGCCCTGTGGCGAGAAAAGTCGTTACATGCAGCACAACCTTTACTCAATGCACAGACCCGTGACAGACCCATGCCTCTAGTAGATTGGGCATGCATATAGAGCGCGGTTTTCCCCTCCTTCGCTCCTATGGGCCTATTGGAATTGCTTTCTTGCAGGCTCCATTTAACGAATGACTCACCTCCACTGGTCCTCTAATAGGAAAATTGTGGGGTGAAAAGAATAGAGTTAAACAGCTGAGAAACAACATGTGGTACATTGGGTACAACGCCTGCCTTCTTCAGCCATACACTGTAAGCCTGCAACCTGCTTGGGTAAACTGTGGATAAGAAGATGATTTCCGAACGCTTGCAGTTCATTGAAGCATTAAACAGGAAGCACTGCATGCATCAGAGGCATGCTGCAAGACAAGAAGACTGTGAGCTCCTAGAAAGACGCAAACAACATTCTGCAGCAAGCAATTATAGATATCATATATGATTAAATAAAACATAGCCAGACATTTAAAACAGTGTAAACCCTTATAGTCCATACACTTGCTGCTACAGAAGCACATCAAAAAACACTGTCACCGTTAAACCTGGCTGTGATAAAAAAAAGAGTGACGTCTCACCTGAAGCGCAGCAACAAGCTTAAAATTGAACAGACATAACTGTTAATTATTGCCAATATCTGTCAGATTCGTCAAGCACACTTGCAGCAGTGCAAGTCATTTCATTCACAGTCCACTTCCCGGGTTTTTGCTCTTTCACCTGTTTATCCAGTTGATTCTGCAGAGGAAACCTCTAAGATCACTGCTGTGTTCACTGAAACGTGACAGAGCGTCACACTACAATCCCTGTTGTTCCCTGTCAGCCGTGGATTCAAGCACAAACTGCTCACTCTCGTTGCCTGCAGCACTGAGTCTGTGTGATACCCACACATGCACAATCAGTAACTGTTGAACCTCCAGCCCCTCTGCCTGCCCCTCTGTCTTTCCCCAGGGTACCAGGTTGACTCTGAGTAGCAGGAAATCTTTCATGCTGAATCCCTTCAGAAGTGCAATGCTGGTCCTGAACAGACAGGTCCTAAAGATGTTCCATTTAAGAAAACATATTGATTGTGTGATAAAAGTTAGATGTTTGAAATTATATTAGGCAGAGAGCCTTCCACTCGCAGTTTTTCAGCCCTTTAGCCATGAAGGCTGTGCATCGCTTTTTGGCACAACACTGGCAGGTAGCCACTGTCTCTTGCTCCTGTAGGAGGGCAGTGGCGTGAAGTCCCACTTGCCCGCAATATCTCCTCAGTCGTTTTCATCTATTCCTCTCCACAGCTCTATTGTAAGGATGGGTCACACAACAAATGTGTGTGGTTTGATGCAAAATTTCCAAATATATGTATATTTGGAAATACTCACGAACGTTTTGTAAATGCAGTGCTGGTCCTGAACAGATGGAATATTGCTATATATTGCAATGTTTATATAAAATAGTGCTTCTTTTTCACAGTACAAATATGGTATAACAGTGTCTGTTTAAGATTCTCATTACCAAAAAACATTCATGTGCCACTATTGAGCTTGAATAGTATAAACTATATAAAAATATAATATGTGATAAACAAATACAATACAAATACTTGATGGTATGAAAAATGTGCCATAGTGCAGCAGTGTGACAGTAACCATAGAACTGTAGTATCTCTATAGTGTCTTTCGACAGTGGTATCAGTAATTGTATCAAGGGTGTAAAGTGTCATTGTACTTAAATGACACCAAAGCATTAATTTGTTGCACAGAGATGTCATGGTGGAGGTTTGTGTCATGTGTACTCTTGTCCTCCGTCAGCAGTGTGGGATCTTACCAATAATATTAACACTCCAACTACCACATTTCTATAACTACTAGAAATACCATAGCGGTCATTTTGACCCTTCATATGTTATTTGTTTATAGTTTCAAAAATCAATATAAAATCTTAAAATAAATTAGATTTAATGTTAGGATAGATAATAATAAACATCAACAACAACAATCAACAGCATAAATAATTATCAGAGGGAATGGCAGCAGATGCAGAGTTGTAGGTGTCCAGTTGGCTTTGTTTACCACAGGGAATTATCTCTGAACCACTGTCAAAGCCAGTGTCTACTCTCCTACTCTACTCTTTATTGTCTTCAAATCAACTGGAAAAAAAGATTGCTAGGCAAGAGTGAAAGAGCGGGAAAAAAGAGAGGGAAAAGTATCAAATACTGAAATTTGACACTGTCTATAGGGCCATATAAGGTCATGAGATAAAGTCTGGGTCAATTTGACTGTTTTATGAGTTCTAGGTAGAAATACTCAGAGCTCTTTTTTGTTTTGTAATTTAAAGAAAATAACAATGTTAGAATAAAATATGCTCACATTTAGGAAAAGTCAGCGTCCCACAGCTACATGGGTTTCATTTCAACAAAGTTATTACAATGCAAAATTTCAAAACAGTCAAAATGACCATCTTGGTGGTTCTAGTGTAGAGCACTGTACTGTATTTGAGCTGTTTTTTATGGTTTTACACTAGTACTTTATGTATGCCGCAGGGATAACTGTAACATTTCAATAACCAAGTAGACTTTTAAAGATATTAATATATTATAAGCAGAGCTAAAGCAGATCAAATTGTTGAGTAAAAATATGGTGAAAGCAAAAAATAAACCACCTCCTTCTGCAGAGTTAATGAACAGCAAGGCTGAGAGGCCTGCGTCAACTCATCATTTTACCTGTCAGTGTTTTTCAGTGGTGGAGGAAGTGTGTATCTGGTTGGCACAGGCCCCAGCTGAAAGGAGATTAATTGGATGCCCTTGGTGTCCCCGCACCAGATTCTGACCATGATGGGTAATTGGCCTGTTGTTTTTAATGAAGAAAGAACATGTTACCCAGTGAGAAAACACATTAAGTGTAGAGGAGGCAATGTTAACATTTTATTATAACAAGGTTAACTGTAAACACCTTACTCATAAGCTGATCCGTTATTGCTGTGTGATCAATACTGAGTAAAGTGTAAGCTGGGGAACAGCTGAACCTTGGTCCTTGGTTACAGTATATTTAATTGGATTCTCATTTATTCTTTTAAAGACTACTAATACAACTGTGATACCTGTGCTATTAAACAAGAAAACATCATAAAGCCTGTTAACATGAAACATGTTCTTTTTCTGTTCTGCATTATGACATGCTTTTGTAAGGAAACTTTAATTGAATTTAAACACAGTGTAATCTTTAGTGTTACGTTTATACAGATACCCTTTAGAAATATGTATTTAGCAAGGGCTGAAGATTTTATTTTCAAAATCCCATGACAAAAAGCCAATAAACTCAAGATGCTGCTTAAAAGTGCAGAGAAACAACATTACCAGACCAGCATCACAAAGCTCCATTGGGGAGAAGGCCTTAGTCTGTTTCATCTGCCCTGTGTGTGTTAGCCTAATAGTCCCTGAGATATTTTGAGTGTTGGTGAAATAGATGTAGGCAAAAACAAACAAAAAAAAACATGAGTGGGTGAAGATTGCTGGAAACAAAAGAGATTTCAAAGAAAACCATACCAGAAAAATAAAAGATACTGAACAAACAAAACACTTTAGTTATCAGCAGAGAAATTGAGACAGTATGGCCTTTGGTCATCTCTGCCTTTTCTTTTTTTTTTTGATAATTAGACTCAGTTTATGTCATCTTTCAAAAAAAAAAAATCTTTTCCTTAACTGTATGAATTCTGCAGTTGGTAGTTTATGCTTCATATAATGGATCAGTTATTTATATGTGTGGCTTATACCAAATTACTCCAGATTTAGGTTTGCTGACTCTCCTGTGCAGTTCACGTGGCTATCTAAACATTAATGTTTTGCTACTGTGGACCCATGTCACCTGTAGAAATATTTATACATATGGTTATTGTTTCACTTAGGACTAAAGGCAGTTGTGCTTTTGCGGTTATAGCTCCTAAACTCTGAATATCTCTGAAAGTGGACTTAAGATCTGTTGACACCTTTCAAATGCAGCTCAGGAGCCATTTGTTTGTATTTGCTTTTGTTTAGCTTTGCTGTGCCTTGTGTTTTTAGCTGGATGTCTGCATTTACTATCTGGTGCACTGTCCCTTATTTGCTTTGTTGTCTTTTATTGTGAAGCATGTCTTGAAAATTGCTGTATGAATAAACATACTTATTGACTTGCTATTTTATGAGATGTCAGATAAATATCACCTCATCTTGTCCTTGAGTTTTTCTAGGAATAGAATTCCACTGAAGCCATCTGAGGATCTTATAAATACTGTTGGCCAAACAGTTGTTACTGTACAGGCTGCATATTTGAATGTTCCTGGCAGAAAATTATGGTGCATTTATATGTCTTACAATGACATCCCGGAGCACAAGTTGTTCTTAATGAGTCTTAATGGGAGCTGTTGCACAAGAGCTATCGTGTGGCGAGGCTATGAAGCTGAAAGCCCCACATGCTCCCTCGTCTTTTTATATACAAAATACTAATGTGTTATCTGTGCAAATCAAGACAAGCTGAAATCAACTACGTACATACAACTGCTACAGCTTCTGAGAAGCATTTCATGCACTACACCTGACCCTGGCAAATTGCAGTTCATCCTGTAAGGAGGGTGTCAGTTTTTATGACCTTCCACGATACAGCTATTCCCATGATAAACCCGTCTATCAGAAGGGTTTTCTCCCAGCCTGGAGCTTTTCTATGCTTTGGAGAGAAACTTTGATTTATTTGCTGTGATGCACTCTTTCTTGCAACATCTACCTTCAGCGAATAAACCTAACTGTCGCGTTCCCTCATCAGCAGGAGACCCAATAGAGGCTGTAATTCCCTGCAGACTCAAACACATATTATATTTCTCTCTGTGGCAGAGATGAAATTGGGCCAAACATGCATGAAATGCCTCTGCTCCTTGTTGAGAAAGACCTATAAATGAGAATGAACTCACTTTAACATCTTGTAAAGACCATTTTTTGCTTTTCAGACTAATTTTTGTCTGAAAAGGTGTAACTTGACAAATTGTTTACAGTAGTTAATATTTGTCGTAGATGGATCAATGGAGTCTGAGTGGATCAATACCTCATATGTAAACTGCTACAATATCCGTATTCCTTTCTCTTTTTGAGGAGACAAGGTGACTTTGGAACATTTTGTGAATATTAAGAGGGGAATGCTTCACACTCACTGTATACCCAGCTTACTAAATCAAACATATTTTGATATTGTCAGTTTGATCGCATGTGCAATGTATGGCCTACAGTTTATACAGTAGGCTCCTTGAGAAATAGAGTGTTGTAACACTCTTTTGTACAAATTGCTTGTAATGGATCATACCTGCTGATGTCGTTTTTGATCACCTATAATTGGATCACACAACACAATCGCTCTTTTATGTGCTTTTAATAGGTTTTGGACAGCAGTGAGTGAGTTTTTGGCATGGAGGCACAAGCTATATCAGGCTACAACTATACAGACAGTGCGTGTCTGTAGAATAAATTCATTATTGGCTTTGTCTCTGTAGGGAAAATGTTGTTAATAATGAAAAAAATAAATGAACACCAACATCATTCTCTAAATAATGTTTTTGTCCTCTTAAAATTTGTGTAGTTTGCCTGGAGTCACCAATTTCTAGCCTCTAAATTATTTTAATGAGCCAGTGCAGGTTCCCATTTCAGCTTAAAACGGGTGCATAACTTTGTTTGCGTCCTGGGAGGCACACCCTCTTTTGTTATCACAAAGTATTAAATTTCTTGTTTGTTTGTTTCTAACACAGACCTCTTCCTTCATCACCCCCAGCCTCTGGCCTGCATGTGTTGTTTAGCTGTAATGTCTTAGCTTGAGCCCAGCGAGCACAGAGGGCTTAAAGGGCTCAACATCACTGAAGTTAGGGGGCCTGGATCGTACCAAAACATCTGTGGGGGTGCTTATGAAGCAGATGGTTTTTTCCACCAGCTTCTGGAAATGCGCAAAGGTCTCAGCAAACTAGTTTCTGTTTTCCCTTCCTGAATGCTAAGACTTGGGGTGTAGTGCTGGGATTGAGATGCAACACGGCCCAAGCATTGTGTTGAAGGCCTGTTGCTGGAATCTCCTGGCTGCAGCCTGATTTTTCCGATAACCAGTAGTCAACAGCAAGGTGCTCGAAATGACCTTTAAAATGTGAGCCACTGCTGAATACTGAATTCTTCATGACAATTACACCCCCCAATTACCATCATCTCCATATTTCCCTATCATTTTAATAATCTGCAATAATAAACTGCCACCTCCTGCCAGTCACCAGTGTAGATTATTTACCTGCTTTTTGTCCAAGCAATTGTCAGTAATCTTTCCAGCTGCTCATTACATGTTCTTCTTTTATGTTTTAGGATGTTGGTAGGCTGAGGAGAATGGAGGCTGTACCTAAGCTGCGTGCCTAGCTAACCCATGGGGAACTGACAGGAACAGTGCTGGATGGAGGCCAAGACACTGGATGGCGAAGACGAGGAAGCACACAGTATTGTGGATCACTTGTGTTGTTTGTTCTCCTTCTCAGCCGATCCAAAGTAGATGCAAAGTATTCTGCAATGTGCCTCATTTGTTCCCTCTGTCACGTGTCACCCATGGAGAGATGGCAAAAAAGAATTAAAAGGATAGGCAGTCAAGGCTAAAGAAACTCTTTTACTGCATCTGGGAGTTGCAGTCTTCTTTTTTTTTTTTTGGTAAATTTTAGGACGATAACAAAAGAAGTATAGACTCTAAATAACAATCCCCCCTCACAGCTCCTCTGGACTCATATGAATAAGAAACCGCAGGGGAGCCAGTAGTAGTAGATAGTAACCATCATGGGTAGGTGTAAAGAGAAGACCACCTGGTTACTGTTGTTAGCAGGGTTGGTGCTATCAGGAAAAGCTTTGGAATATGAGGGGGTCCCCGGTCAGTGGACACGCTATGGTCAGTGGGATGCAAAAGCGACAGGTGAGCTGAGCTTTATTATGAAAACGAACATCAGCAAAGCCCTGGTGCTTTATCTCGACGATGGAGGGAACTGTGACTTTCTGGAGCTCCTGATCGCAGATGGGAGGCTCCAGATGCGCTTCACCATCCACTGCGCTGAACCGGCCTCCCTGCACACGGAGACTCGCATCAACGACCGGCGCTGGCACCGAATTCTCCTCTCGCGCAACTACAGAGAGACCCGACTGGTGGTGGACAACGAGGAGAAAGTGGCCGAGGTGAAGTCCAAGAGAAAAGAGATGGTGGTGGCCAGTGACCTCTACGTAGGGGGGATCTCTCCTGACGTGCGTCTCTCTGCCCTGACGTCCAGCACCGTTAAATACGAGCCGCCGTTCCAGGGCTTTATAGCCAATTTGAAACTGGGGGAGGCGCTTCCAATACTGTTGGATGGTCAAGCTGTTCATAGTGATTTGGAGTATATATGTGCCACACACTCTCCGTGCAGCAACACTGGCCTGTGCTCCGTCAGCCAAGGAGAGGTCCTTTGTGACTGCATCAACTCCAGCTATAGGGGAAGGTACTGCCACGAAGGTGAGAAATATATCTTCCTTCTGTTTGTAGTTAAATTTATAATTTTTTTTGTATTTCTTTTCTTTATTGTTTTATTCATTTATTTTTGTTGTTTGATTGGGAGACCTTGTTTTAGTAATTAAATGTGCTCTATAAATATTAAGATGTTTTTCTAATGGGGGCATGTTGTTGTTTGTATGGTGTTCCTGAACAGCGCCCGTGCTAAATGCTTAAATGTAGTGTAACGGGAGCACAGTCACAAAAATCAGTGCAGATCAGAGGCTTTTCATGCAAAATCACTCTTACACAGAAATATCCTTTTGAGTTTGCTAACAGTAGCCACTAGAAGCAAACATTTAGTTGTGGCAAAAATGAATGCATTTTCATGTGCTTCAGCTACTGACATTGCTTCTCATCCTCAAGAGTAGCATAAGCTGATAAACAGTCAAAATCTCTCAGTGATATCACACTGTAAGCATGTGGTCCAAACCCTCAATTGAGCTCCAGATATTAATCAATAAAGACCACTTAAAAGCAACCCAGGTTAAAGTATACTACAACAGTACTTAAATGCTGCCTGGGTGTGTGAGTCCAGCTCTCTCAGCAATTATCCTCACCAGTCACAGAGGATAACAGCTTCCTAATGTGACAGATGTTTGCATGCTTTCAACACAGAGACATTTAACAGACTACCAAATGGCTGTCATTTTCTTATTCCGGAAAGCCCAAGAAACAGTGAGTACAGAACATGGCATTTTCCAATGAAACTGCAGAGAAGAAAAATGGGGGGAAAGCGACTCATTAAAGATGTTTTCCACATCGCCAAGAGGTGTCAGGTTTCCCTCTTGTATTAATACATGTTTGACTTGGATGCTCTGCAGTGCTTCCTCCACAAGGTCAGGGGTCATTGGAAGGGGCTAAAGAGGCTGGCGAAAAAGACAAATGAGGATCCTGGCAGGAGTTCCTTCATTTAAACAGTGGATTCACAACCTGCAAGCCTTTTCACTGCATGCATTGTAACAGCTTATTACAGATATGCACATAATTATATTAACAGTCTATATTGACCACCTGCATTTTTTTACTGGTAGCCATTTAAAACTTACTGTCTTACAGCCAACATTAAATGTATCTGTTTTTCTTTATTCTCCTGCAGCTGTCCAGAAAGAAGTCGAAGGTAAGACAATGCATAATATGGTGAGCATAATGATGAGCATAATTTGCTTCTCTTCATGCTCTTGTTTGCGAAAGGCTGTTAACCGCAGCATCCGCGTGAGAGCGTGTGTTCACTTATTATCAGGTTGTTATTGTCAGTTTGGACTGCAGTTCTGACATCCGACAAATTAAGCTGAAAGGAGATATACTATCACTGGTCATAGGGTCACGAAGGGAAAAGCGCTTAATGCGCCGAATGCTCATTGTACATATAATCAGCCTGCTCAAGGTGACTGGAAAGGTCTGCAGAGTATGTGGGTGTCGCACAATATAGGGAGCATTCATATACTGCATTACAGATACAATGACTGTACAGAGATGTTTTGCTTTATTATTTATAACTTCTGTATTTTTCCTCTCTCTCCAGTGATTTTTTTTGCATCATCTAAACTACTGTTTAATGTAAAGGTTTACTAAGTCATTATGCCTTTATATGCCATTAGGCTCAAAGGTCAATATATGTATTAAACTCAAACATGATGGCATAAATCCTGTGGCATAGCATGGCTGATTACTGAGGCCTTGACATTCATCCAGTTGTAATATTATTGCTACAATGATACTTTTTTCACGCATTTAAAATTACTTTCTTAAGAGGTACAAATGTCCTTTGGCAGAAAAAGAGACATTTCTCCCGTTATTGGCAACATTTTAACTGACCACGATTAAACAGCATTGGTTTTCTAATGAGGTACACATACTGAACGTGAAATGAAGATTGAAAATGAGGAGGGAGACTTGTTTAGTCGGCATCAGAGCGAGACATCCATCTCCCCAGTAAGGACTGCTGGTGCTGGTGAAAGGGCAGCCAACAGGCTCAGGAGACCAGCGCAAGGTGCACTGAACCACTGCACATTATAAATCACTGTTACTGACTGAAAATGCGCCGAGCCATGCACACCTGCTCTCCGAAATCCTGCATCTGACACTGACGTTTGGTGTGTGACGGCAAAATAGACTGGAGATTGCCAAGTGTTAGTGTCTTCATGTATAGTGGCTGTGCAGAGTGCATGAGCAGAGAGACATGAGTGGAGAACAGCACACAGAAAACATATTCAAAGACATTGGTATAAATAATATTAGATGCAGTATTTTGTCAGAGATGATACACATATTGTATGAATTCTCAGTGCCAGTGGTTAAAACAGCACATATGTCAGACGTGACTGTGGTGCACGGTTGTATGCTACAGTAATAGATTTCATCTCAGTGTTACTTTCCAAAAACACGCATTAATCATTCTTAATAAGAGCAGAGATGGCATGGCTCTGCTCACAGCAAAAAGCAAGCATTATTAAATGATATGCTGCAAAGAGAGCACATCAGAATGTTTATTGGATTAAAGCTTGACATGGAGACAATCCCCACTGCAGAACGCATGAAAACAACAATGACAACAGCAAAATCACACTCACCAGATGCCGTTTTTTTTTTTTTTTCTGTCCTTCAAACAACTCCATGTGGTGTGTGTAGCAGGTCTTTGTTGTCCTTGCATCGACGGAAATAGACGAATCTATGTGTTAGCTAAAGCGCCTCCTCCCCCCAGAGATGGCAAAGATGGTAAATCATATGCTATATTTGGTTTTGGCTGTGGGTTTTAAGCGGTGCAGGAATTATCCTTACTTGTCTGAGGAATTGCTTTAAGGCAGTGAAAATCTTTTTTTTTATTTACAGCAGGTGAGTCTTCTGAGTTGTTCATCTACAGTATGCAGCACGTGGGCTCCTGTCGATCTTTGTGGACAAAGGCCATGGCAGGGCATGCTCTAATGCCAAAAGAGTGCAGCATCCTGTGATGTTTTTTTTTAAGCAAAAAAAAAAAAAAACAGGTCTGTGAACGAGAGATAAGGATAGCCACCCAACAAGGCAGACACAGGACAGAGAGAAACCTCTCAAACATATAGGAAAACCTTACGCAGCACACACATGCTGAGAGTAAACACATTGTCATTGTTTTGGGTTTTTTTTCCTTCAGATTTTCATGTTTAAGCACACATTAGTGTCACACTAAGAACTATAGGGTTGACAAAGCAAGCATGGAAATCTTCTAAAGAAAGGACACAGCTGGTCCTGGTGGGCCTGCATCTTTCAGTAGCTGTGACCTTGGTCTAATCCCTCATTACAACAGGCACCATAATACTGTACTTTTCATGGAAAAACAAATTTGGTAAATCCTAATCCTCATGCAATGCATCTTTCTTCTTAGAATTTCGCTAATTAATGTCACAATAACGACTGAGAGGTCCTTCAACATCTGCATTTGTCTTTTCACTATCGTTGTTTAATTAAAGTTTCTTAGATTGCAGTGTGTCTCAGAAGGATTTTCAAAAGTTCATACAGCCATAAGCTATTATGGAAATATGAAATCAAGATGTATTTGTCTTTTTTTTAGTAGCTCCACTGGCCTATCTCTTTCATTTTGTTTATTGGATATGGCATACTCTCAAATATTTCTGCATCATGCTTGTTTCTTTCAGTGACCTGATGATTTAAAAAAAAAAGACTGCCTCCATTCTGAAGCAGTGTTGTTCACAATAGAAACATTGTTCAGGTATGGGTAAAGTGATTTATTTTCTACTGACGAGGTTCCATCATTCAGGTTTCAAACATGTACCTGCATCCTCATGCATAAGAGGGTGACCAGAAGCGCAACATGCCTCAGGTCTGAAAACACATGGGTCGATTCATTATGGATCTCCTCAAGGTCAGCAGATGTAGATGAGTGCAGGCACGTGTAAGTACGGCGAACACATCCTGTCCAAACGAATGCCGCTCACTGTCCCTTATGGATTGTCATGACGAAATGATCAATAATATTCACATTCACAAGGTAAATCATCCAATTTACAGATTCCAAACAGCCCTGATTAGATCAGTAGGATTCTGACAGAGATATTTATGTATTTTTATTTATTAATTTTTTATCATAAACAGCTACATAAATATAGTATATAATGAGGCCAGGTCAAAAGTATCCTAAAACAGGCAGACTAATATTTTAATAAAACATGCTTCCATTGCCTGGCTATAATTTTTCGTTCGCCCTGTAACTCGCCTGATATTGTTAAGGTTGCCTCTTATTTAAAAATAGAACAGATTACTAGATTACTGGTCGGAAGGGTGGTTCATTTCCATACAGGCTTTCCCTTCTAATGGGACTCTACAGGTCTAGCCAGTTATCTCTGCATTTCCACACACTGGGATTTGGATGTAAGGCTCAGCCAAGTAGGATGAGCATATTCAATGAGTAGCTGACCCCTATACAATGGCAGCACCCACACCGCTCCTCATCCACTTTTCTTCAACTCCCGGAACGACAATCATGCAGTCGGAGATGACTTTGCCGGCCCATGCACTTGTTAAGTGCTGCTTGCCCTGGCCTGCTTTGGTCACCAGCATCAGTCTCTATTAGTCAGGGATGCATTAGTCACACGTGCAGGTCACTTTTCCTTGCGCCATTTGCTCGTGTGGAGTCATCATAGCTGCAAATTCTTTGGGTCAAAGCTCCTTTCTCCAGCCCCACAGAAATCACCAGGGTCAAGGCATTCCCCATTTGATTAAGCTACGGCCTCTGGCTTTGTAACTGCTTCGTCTTATTAGCTGGATAATGGGAAACCCCTCTACTTCCAAATGTGGACAGAAGAGTTAGAGTTTACCAAGTATACCTTCTGCTATCTCAGCTGGTAGTGAATTACAATCTGGTTCTGCTGGGTTGGTCTTTTTCACTGTTAATGACAAACAAGCCTCGCTTTTAGCCCCACATTGCGACTGCCACATCACACTGCTGCTGACTGATGCGCTCTCCCTTTCATAGCAGAGGGCCGGGCAAAAGATGCAGACACCAGAGGAAGATGAAAGGGAGGAAACGTTGGTGGTTAGTGGTAGTCTTTATACCTTATCTATACATACGTTGGCCTGTCATGTGGAACGCACAGCCACATTGGGGGCGCACACAGCGGCTCTTTGTCGGCTGTGTAGACAGGGTTGTGGTTGAATCCTGTCTAAGCAGAGGCTCAGTCACTGGCTTTGCAATGACACACTGTATTAAAAGCCTACGTGTTGGCAGGAGAGGACCCTCCCAGAGGTAATCATGTCCACTCCAGACCAGGAGTTGCAGTACAAACAGCCTTGTTCAGTGGAACGTGTGGAGGAGATTTATGCCAGCCTGCCTCTTCTTTAGGTTTTACCTAATCAGTGAAATAGGATTTGAACTGTGAGTAAGTGACTTGCTATACGAAGCTATATGATGCACTGATGAGAGCTGTTTGCGTTGGCTGGCACAGTGGAGCTCATGTGCTCGGCACTAGTGTTTGCATTGTGTCATCCCCATCTCCTTTTTGGCAAGAGGAGCAGGTGAGGTATGCCATGTAATTCCTGGCTGACCTATTGAGATATTCTGTGCTTAGCGCAGGATATAAAGGCTGGTGGTGTGCACGAAGGAAATCAAATTTGGCTTTCATCGCCTCACTGTGCACAGGCTGACCAGCTGGACCTTTACACACCGTCACCTGCGACTATCCAGCAATACCATGTGATTGATCGGCTGCAGCGTGTTTTCACTTTGATTCTGTAGATTTATGGCTGTGCTCCTGTAGCATTTTTTTTTTTTGTTCCCATGTGACTGTCAGAAAGTGTTGAGGCGCTGTAATCATTGGCAGTACACTTAGTTTAGAGCATACTCTCTGTCTTACTGTGTAAGAGTGTTATACCCTAAAGTCCTGAATGTGTTGGCCGATGCAGATAGTCCAAGTTCAGCACAGTAACCACTGTGTTGGGCCAGCCCTTCTGCCTTCTACTTGACAGAATATGGAGGTGGGATGTAGCTTTTCCTTCTTGGCTGCCCTGTTTTATGAGACTTTATACTCAGTGGGGCTTAAATGCAGTGCAGCTCCATTCTGCTTTTTTTCCTTCTTTTTTCTTTTAGGATTAAAAGGTTAGGTGTCGCAGATCATTAGCAGCTGACCTGTTACATGGATGTTATGTGTTCTACTCCCTAAACCTGTTGAGCATCATTAGATGGTAAATCCTCTGTGAAATAGAGTGATAGTCGCTAAAGATCTAGTGGATAAGGAATGGTGTCACTTCTGCCCTTTTATAAAATTCACCCATATAGAAGGCTATGTAGCCTCATCTGCGTTTAACACTTGCATGCAAATATCAGTGCGTAAAGTGAGTGGCTAAGCCTGCAGAGCCCCCTTAGAGATCATAGAACTAGTGCTACCTTGTGTTATTTTTTTAGGTGTTTGCAGCAAAGAGTGGGATTTTTGCATATCTGGTACATCTCGAGCGCTGTCTGCATCAAGTAAACATACAGTATGTGTTCCATTTAGAAAAAAGCATCTGTGTGAGCAACTACCTATAAGGGTTGCACCAATCAAGATGTTTTTTTCTCTCCTTGCCCTCCCTCTCCTCCCTTGAGATGTTTGTCTGTTTTTAGTTTGATTTCCCCTTTCTATTTTAGTTTGAACTTTGACATCCGTACCTACCCCAGGATGTCTGTCACAAACTGCAGTCCAACATTGTGACAATGCTTTTGTTCTCCCAAACCTCTTTATGAACTTCCTGTTTTCGTATCCTTTTTTCTGTTCTTTCCCTCAAGGTCTGGCGCACCTGATGTTAAACCGCCAAGGTATGGGGTCTATTGGTTTGCTTTTCCTTCCCAGCCACCTGATCACAACATTTCCCTTCCCTTGAAATCATTTTAGTTAACTGTGCTGCACTAATATTTCCTCTCCTCTTTTTTCATATACTTGCCTATTCGTTTTTGCCTTCTGTCATGTTATGCTCACTACTCACTCAATCTTTGTCCGTCAAACCCTTGTCCTGACCACTGACTGAGCTACTGGAACATCACCTTTGACCTCTGCAGTTTTTCGCCAAGGTAATGCATCTATGCTCATAGCATCTCTTCGGTTTGGTTTCATGGTGTTTTCAAAGGAAATGACCAGGTGTCAACAATAAAGAAGGAAGGGATCTCATGCCAAGGTGTCTCCCATGTCTGCAAGTTGTTTTTTTTTATTTTTATTTACCTGTTAAAAGTAGTTGAACTATACCTAAAAATATTGTATTATCGGAGGCATTTCTTTTGTATGTTTTCATTTTCTGGGCTGTTGTACAGAGAATTTACAAGTAAGAAGAGAGCACTGATTTCTCAAATGTGTGATCATTAGGTTGTTTATGATCACTGATCAGTGGGTTGCAAACAACATCCCCTTCAAATGAATTCCACATTGCAGTGGTGCTAATGTGCTGAATATTCATATAAGCACAGATTCAAGGAAATATATTTCAAACTACTGATGGGAGAGATATTTTTGCATAGGAGGTTTTTGCCAGTAAACAATTAAAGAGTCAGAGAGACACTACTGGAACGTTCTGTTCCTCCTCAGCAAAATAACATAGGAATGCACTCAACACAAGGACATATCATTTTGCATCCTCATGTCTAACCACAAAAGAAAGATGTTAATCCAATGCAATTACAGGTAAAACACCGACATTAGAGGAAAAGAGGCATTTTAACAGAACAGTGTGAGAGGTACTGACCTACATGAGGTCTGCTGTATTTATGCTTTGTCTTTTCCAACATGTGTTGTGAGATTTCCGATAGAAGTCACTATCCTGTCTCCATGGCAATCAGTGTCTCTAAACATAGAGACTTGGCTTTGATGACCCACTCTGACAGTATAATACACTGCTCAAGACCTTGTTTCCTCGTCAGCAAAATGTTACGTTGGCTATTATCTAAGATGAAACATTTTCATGGTTGAATTTTGAAAAAACTGGCATCTTACATGGTTTTGTAATAATGGCTGATCTGACCAAGAAAGAAAATTAACACATATTCGCTTGGTTATCGTTACTGTTTCTGTACTGTGTTTGTGACTTCTTTTTTTCACATGTTCATAGAAACTGCAGAAATTCTTTTTTTTTATTTTCCACCTAATCAATGCTGAAAACAATATGTAATGATACGTATGAATCAATATGTAATTTAAGATATCATTATAAATACCCTACAGATATGCACAGAAATAACCATCTATGTCATCTTTGAATTATGTCCTGTGCGACACAAATCGGTGAAGATGGGGGAGAAAAAGGAGTGTGTGGTAGTACCCTGGGTGTTCTCATATACATTTTCTGGTGTAGAACTGATAACACTAATATCGAGGTCATTTACAGTAGATGAAAAGACTTGAGCGAATACTTCTCAGTGTGATAGCGCCAGTTTTTTCACGCACTATAAATGGTGCAGCTTGAGGCTGTACATGACTGTGACATTATAGATTAAGGTCTGAATTCTTTGGTTACTTGCTTTGGGACAAACTTGTTAATGTACTGAAGTGGTAATCAGTTTTTACAAGACGACAAAAAGATAATGTTTAATTTAAACGCCTTCTTTAATTGATAGCTATGCAGAACAATGCAATAGGAAAAACCGAATACTCTTACTGCTTAAAAATGATTTACATTGTCTGCTGCTTGAGAAAAAAATGCTGCTATATCAAATATTAAGTAAGTCATACAGTAAGTGTGTCCTAAAGGCCAACCACAATGTGATTTGTCATGAAATGAGGCCTAAGCATAATTGCTCCCATTTCATGCATCAATAAGAAAGAGAAGTTGGTAATTGATTGTGGAAGATTTACAAGAAAAAGCCTTCAAGCAATACTCAATTAAAGTACTGTATGTCTGACATCATGGGATATACATGAGGCATCAAAGTTTTACTCAGCCATTTAATGTTATCACAAACATATGTTATTAACTTTGACAATGTTACAGTTTTAGCCCGAGGTGATACTTAAGAGAGCAGTCTGATTAAATCTGTATTTATTTGGCCACTAATTATTTCGCCTCAAATGTACGCCACAGTTGTCACTCACTGGGAGTGTTTAGATAAACAAAATGTTTTTTAAATTAAATGCATTTTGCACATGTTCTGCAGTGACTGTGTGTGTAAGTTATTTAGTCCCAGAATGCATTGCAAAGATGTACACACAGATATACTCTAATTGGGGAGATTATTCAAGCGCAAGTGCAGCTCCCTGACCACCTCGAGTACTTCTCTACCTGCAGACCAGTGTTAAACTGTTCCCCCGCTTTGCACATGCCCACACTGCCTAACTTGCGTTTCAGCGCAGCCAGCTGACAACTGACCCCTCCAACTCTGCAGCAGGAGATGAAGTCCATAGCTGCCATCTGTGCCCTGGGCTACTGGACCACTTTGAAATGAATCAGCTGTAAATCTTAATATTAATGAGCGATCCACATGTTGTTGTTTTTTCATATTGGTGCAGCGTACTGTTATTGTAATATAGACTGGAACAGGTGGGCTAATAGGAAGTGGTAGCTGATAATGTCCTCCCACCTGATGGCAAGACCCTCTCCCTCCACAGTGTTTGATGTGCATCATGCTGTGACAGTTGGCAGCTAATGCGTAGCTCAGGGCAGTACCTTTGCAGATAATCCGTTTTGGAGTGGGCATGGGGGCAGCACCGGCTGCTATCAGCCATCTTAAAGTCTACTTGTCCAAGTGGCACCCAGGATGCTGTGGCCCCCCTGCATATTTTACTTCGTTGTATTGGCCATGAGCAGCCCCCCAAGGACTCACTTGTATTTGTATCCTGAATTTAGGGGGGTCTTTTATGGATCCAAACCACCGGACGGCAAGGAGATTGGATGATGTATAGTAAGACAGAGAGAGAGAGGGAGGGGTGGCACAAAGCAGCTAAATGTGACAGTGAGAGGAGAAGCAGGATAGACACGTAGAGATTGTTGGTGCTGCCATTATATTCTGCTGAGCCCTCGTTTTCTGCTGATACGGACGTTTGGTGTGATCGTCTCGGAGCTGCAGCCAAGGTGGAGGCTGCACGCATAAAGTGCTAAACTGCTCCAGCAGCACCTCTTAGCTGGTGTACTGACTGCGGCCAGTGTTTCTGATGGCATTTCCCCGGAGTTTGTGCCAAAGCCTACTTGGTATGAGAGCAGAACATGGCTGGTATAGCTTTTTTCACAGGCTGATAAACGTGGCTGCAGACAATGGGCTACCTTTTTGATAAGCAGGAAAGCAAAGATATGGCCCGTTGCCTTTCTGGCCACCCACACACCTCCATTGATCCTTCAGAAACCTTCAGTGGGACATTAGGGTCATCGGCTAACAACGCCTTCGTTATTGAAAGCTGTTAAATGAGTGATTTAGAGGATATAAAGCTAACTCAGCTGCTATATGGACTGACCTTTTGTGGAAATGCTTTAGTTGATATTAACTTAAATGGTAGCTGTGTTGTCGACTGGATACATAAGCACTCTGCTAAATTAGGCCACAGCACTTCTGGTGTCCCATAATAATATTTTCTCAGCCTCTAAAAGTTGCCTTCGGTGTTCAGTTTCTTGACTCTGCAGCTGCACTTATGTTTACATCTCACCCGCAACATCAGTCAAATACTGAACTTCACATTAAGGCTTGACAAAAATAGCCTAACGAGTTGCTGTCTGTTCAGTAGTTGAGTAACAACGCTGCTCAAACAATGGAGACTAATGGGACCACTGATCCTGCTGGCTTAAATTGGCCCCAGAGTTCAGAAGCTGACGTTTACTGTACAAGCAAACATAGGCTTAAGGGATGGCTTATCCGTCTAGCCTGAAACAGCTTGCTCAGTAGTTTCCAGGCTGAATTTTACAAACAAGCAGATGAAGCCTCCTTCATCTGCTTGTTTGTGTGTCTATTCCGGCTTGAAATATCCAATTTACAAGTTCAAGACCTGTGTTATACAGAAGTTAACATTACTCCTGTGGGTCAATGCAAAACAGTGGTCAGATGTCAAAAGTCAGAACCCTGAATCATGAAATAGAATACAGTGTGTTTTAATATTTGGTTTTCAAGTATCTGCTGCTGTCTTCACTCAATACGTTGTATGTCTTCAGTCTCAGGATTTTTAACTTAACGTTTTCATGTGAGTAAGTTTTCTACATGTATATCTATCTATCCATCTATCTATCTATCTATCTATCTATCTATCTATCTATCTATCTATCTATCTATCTATCTATCT
>JAOXYL010000078.1:10268111-10292596 GCA_028564955.1 Terapon puta
TCAGTTCCATCATATCCTTGTGGCTTTGAATGAAATGTCTCAACAGCTATTTGATGGATTGCCATTAAATTCACTGCAGTTCATCAAGAATAATAACATCTAATCACATTAAAATCCTCTGACTTGTCACCCAGCACCATCATTATGTCAAAATTTCTATTTGAAGCAACGCTTTTATGTTTACATTTATGATCAAATACCTTTGAAATGAATGACATTTCTACCACACACAGCCATGCTTAGTGTTTAGAGGTAATAATAAATCTTAGAACGGTAACGCCCTGAACAAAGATTGCTATGCAAGGTGCAGCCTCATGTTTTAGGTTACTTAAACATTTTTAGGTTACTTAAACATTTTATATTGAATCTCATAGTCCACACAGTCTACTGTTATGCTACTCTGTGCGTTAAACTCTGCGGTGCGGACGTGTTTAAAATGTATGTATTTCTTATAGTATTGGCATTTTAAAGCACTCAAGCATTAACCGGATTCTTTTTAAATGGAGTATCTACATAACTACTCTGCACTATGAATGCACTGAAATGAAAATGAGATGTTATTTATGGACAGGTTATTGTCCCAGCACCACTGCCAATGCTGCAACCTCCGCTCTGTGGGCGGTGTGGCTGGTGGTGGTGTTGAGACCTACTACTGCTCTGCGTAGTCACACAGATGTAGTGTAGGCATGCAGGGAAAGTATGACGGGATAAAGAGTCATGAAGATGAGATGACAAACCCAAAGGTCCTGGTAATGAGGGTGAGCGGCGGCAGAGGCAGAGCTGATCAAATGGGACCAGCCTGCCAGGAAATCCAGGAGGCAGGTTCAGAGACGGGTCAGTCCAAGCCAGAGCTCTGAGTCTGGTGATGAACTAGAGGAACAAAACTCTGTGGTAAATGGAAAGAATTCACACATAAATATTAATTTTAATCCATGTGGGAAAGAAAATGAGCTGTGACTAAAATATTTATTGTACAAGCAGTGGATCTATTTAGGGGGATATCTGCCGTATTTTACTAAATGTGGAAGGTTTGGGGCTATGACTAATCTCTCTAGACGTTACACAATAAAAGGTGTGAGTGCTGCCAGGTAGAGGCCATCTGGTTCATCATGTGCAGAAAAAATAATGGCCGCTCTCACACAAAATGTCTCGACTACAACAACTAGCAGGGACAGACGAATTTGTCTTTGAAGTCACTGGTTTATTGGTCTGTAGTATGTGGGCCCAAAGGATATCCCACACCGCATCATTAGGTCCCTCTACTTTAATGCTTCAAAGATTGTACCCAATTTGGTTATGAAGAATGTGCTCACACTGCTGTTAGCAGCAGAGAAGGTCTTCACTTTCAGACTGCTGTTATTCTTCACCACTTGAGCATAAAAGACATGAGGGCTTTGTCAATCGACACTAGAAGAGCTTTATTCTTGTGTTTTGGGATGCTCTGTAATCCTTGTCACATACAACAGGCATCCGAATTGGTGAAATAGGATTCCACTTCCTGTATTGTCCTTTGGCTTATGTAATAGCCCCGCAGAGGTCACAGCGAGCCTTTTTGTAGCTATCTATGCGTTTCAGTTAGATGTGATGCTCCTAGTTGCAGACAACGTCTGTGTTAGAGCTAACACACTGTTCTCGCTTCATATAAGTCCTGATGGACTGTCTTCTCATTTAAAAATTGCGTGTTACATTCATTTCTCGATGGTCAGTTTCACCATCTGATTTCACTGCTTAATTAGTCACACTGAGGCAGTGTGAAGTGTGATATTGGCTCAAATTGCCTCTCAGCTCCACTGTTAGTCCTCTGTGCAGTGTGGTGTGTCACCTCAGGCGGTGGCTGGTTGCAGAGTGATGTGGCAGATAACAGTGGGCTCGAGGTGACTTACAACTGATACAAAATGAGACAAGGATTGTTGTCTCCTGCTGTGCATATTGATGAACCCAAAATGAAAGAAGAAAATAATACAATAACAGCACAAAGAAGCCCGCACAAACACTCTGTCTGCTTTGAGTTGAAACAGAGTATTGTATGTCTTGCATTAAATATGAGTAAACATCTTTAAAAAATGTTGTATTTGTCTGTTTCCTTAGATTGATCCAGAATATCAAATCAATAGCCAGACATTCCTCAAAGGCAGACGGAGGTCTATTGTACATTCACTGCAGCCGGAGTGTAAAATCTGATTTTTTACCACACTTAGCTGCTTCTGCATCATGAGCTCAGCAGTGAAAATGAACAAAAGTTTATGCCCTTTTACATTTACTAAATGCACCTCTTAAAATAATTTGTGTGTTGTGCTTGTAAAGCATGTCCACCTCTCTCCCACCCACCTTCTCTGCTTGGACTTGATCTTTTTCAGTTTACTCAGTATAAACACACATAATTGTTTATCTAGGTGCCATGTCTGTGATTCCTCAGCTCAGAATTTAAGGTTGTTCCTCTCGCAGACCCATTGTTCTTTCCTGGGTGAGTCAGCTAAATGTATGTAAATGTGGCTGAATCTAAAATGTAAATGCTTGCATTTGCATTTAAGTCTAAATACATTTCCCAAATTTCCAGAAGCATTTCGGATCTTGCTGCCTCCCTGTTTACGCATGACAATGTTGAAGTTAATGAAAGAATCGTACGGTAAACCTTAAAACATCCAGATCAAAAACCAGGCAGATTCTTGGTGCAGTGTGGAAGACTATCTCATCTCGCGCATAATTGAAAACAGTCTGAGAACAAGTAAAATATGTGTTCATTTCCACATGCTTCCTCTGTCTCTGCATGGATACACAGCACGAGTCAGGAACAACCCCAGTGAGACAAAATGTGATTGTTTTTTGTTTTTTTTGTATTTATGCGTCAGGCACTTCTACATCTGTATATTTCAGAGGTGCCAGTTTTCATTATACATATTTATTTGGCACAACTCTGGATATCACACCATGAGGACGTTTTTCATCTCAGGGATGATTCAACGCGGTTTCTTCCTCGCGTCCCTGTGAATGCCGCTGTGTCATATCGATCCTACTATTAATTGATGAGTAATATTCAACCTTTGCACTGAATTTATTGTTCTCTTCAGCTGTCATATCACCACGACATCTCTCTCGTTTATTAGGTGGTCTACAAGAATAATGAGTTTAGGCTGGAACTGTCACGGCTGGCTGAACAGCGAGACCCTAAGATCAGTATCCATGGTGACCTGATATTCAGCTGCGAGAATGTGGAAGCCCTGGAGCCGGTCACCTTCGACACGCCTTCTGCCTACTTGACATTACCCAGGTGGCACACAAAGAAAACGGGTGCCATATCTTTTGACTTCCGCACCACAGAGCCCAGCGGCCTGCTGCTGTTCAGCCACGGCAGCCTGCAGGGCGCGCAGCCCGACAGGAAGCCCAGGGCCGACTTCTTTGCCATAGAGCTGCTAGATGGGATTCTTTACCTGGTCATGGATATGGGCTCTGGCAGCATCAAGATAAAAGCCAGTAAAAAGAGGCTTGACGACGGCGAGTGGTGCCACGTGGACTTCCAGAGGAAAGGGCGCAATGGTAAGAAAATTTATCTGTGAAGACAAGTGAAGCTTTCTAACAGCCTCCCTTACTGCGTTTCTCCAGTTTTAGCTGCAGAGTAGAAAAAGGTTCCAAACTGTGAAATTGCCATATGCCAGCTCGGATGAAGTCACACGTAGCATGCTCTTGCTTTTTATCCACTGCAATGAAACATGCATGCATATTAGCTTTTAATTACAATGATATTTTTAGCCACTATAATCTATGTATGACATTTTGAAATCTGTGTTAACCTATTTCACAAGTGGCCAATTATACAGTCACCCACCTCAAATTGGGCTTATTAGTACAATCCAAATGTCTGCCTTATTAGTAGAAGCCAGAAAAATACACACTGTTCCTTCTTTATTGCTTCCTTCACATTTCTATAAATAATTTCCCTCCGTTATCGAGCAGAGTAAGATTTGTCATTTATAATACCTCACTTTTCCGGAGCAATTTTTAGTTTTTGCTTCTGCAAAGATTTCTGCTCCCAAAATCAACTCTTAAGGACTGGCAGTAGTTTCTTAATCCACACTTTTTAAGACGAGCAGCGGCCAGTGCCCACTTCCTCAATCTCACAGTTTGTTCTCACTTCTCACTTAGCACAGCCCACACACACCTGTCTTCATTTTCTCCAACAAAAACATTGTGTAAGTACAAGTTGACTCATTGCCTGCCCCACAGGCTTTATCTCCGTGAACAGCCAGAGCATCCCCTTTACTGCTAATGAAGGCAGTGAGATCCTTGACCTAGATGGGGACATGTATCTCGGAGGTTTACCGGAGGATCGCCAAGCCCTGGTCCTCCCCCCTGAGGTATGGACGGCTTCCCTTAGCCTCGGCTACGTGGGCTGTGTGAGGGACCTCTTCATTGACGGACAGAGCCGCAACCTGTGGAGGCTGGCGGAGATTCAGAGCGCCACAGGTGTCAGCAGCCTCTGCACCAGAGAGACTCATGTCAGGTGTGCCAGAGACACGTGTGCCAACGGCGGACACTGCAGAGAAGGCTGGAACCGGCATATTTGTGACTGCAATGGTACTGGCTACCTAGGGCCCAACTGCGAGAAGGGTAAGAGTTTCCGAGAAGGATGGCAGCGGATGGGGAGGATAAGTGACTTTAAAATGCTGCTGCAAAGCTTTTAACACACTTTGGCTGGTATTTTATTTATTAACTCAGCCGCGTAGTGGCTGAAAGTGTCTGCACAGATAGAAAAAAAAGTAGACACAAAGAAAATTCATTATCGGGCCCTAATGCTCCGGCCTCCTAAACAATAATAATTTCATTTGCAATTGCAGTGTGATCATCTACATACTGCATAATGTTGTCTCTATTCAAATAAGCGCTGTGCTCTCAACTCAGAATATCCCTCCATGTCCACAGAGCAGTCTAGGTGACAATGAAAGGGCAAAAGAAAATAATGTTCTTTGTCATTTAAGCCATTCAGAAGTAAATTACAGTATTTTCCTACAGTATAGTGATTCATTAATGAATTGTCAGTATCATGAGGTTGCCAGCGATATGAGTGTTTCATTAGAAATGCAGTGCTGCTTCGGTAGAGTGAATTCGGCCTGAATCACTCGGCATTTACCATGCAGATGGTTTTCTCACAGAGAGGCCAAATTACGCAGATCCATTGGCAGCTAATAGTATGAGGGATATATGAAAATCCCCCTTGTATTGCACTATGATGGCTATAAATCCTTCAGAAATTTGATTGCTGCTGCAATCTCCCAACTGCCTTTGTATGCTTCAGGCTTTTTCTGCCATCTGGTGCGACTGATGAAAACTGCAATCTAAAATTATATCATGCAGTACCTGAGATAAGCTCAAACAGAATTCAGGTTTCATTCCATAAATGCCACTTTGTGTTTTTAATTTAGTGTTGTGATTCCCTCTGGGGTTCCGACTCTGCTAACGCTTCCTCTTGCTGAAATCCGTAGAGGCCACAATGGTGAGCTATGACGGCAGCATGTATCTGAAGGTGGTGCTGCCAAGGACGATCCACACAGAGGCCGAGGATGTGTCCCTCCGCTTCATGTCCCAGAGGGCCTTTGGGCTGCTGATGGCCACTACCTCCCAGCAGTCAGCGGACACCCTGCGTCTGGAACTGGACGGAGGCAGAGTGAAACTCACCGTGAACCTGGGTAATGCTGCTGCGGCAGATGCGAGCAGATAATACCAGTTGACCTTTCAGGACGTGCCACCGAGCTAGAGTTCTCATGATACCCGCTTTGTCCCAGACTTTCCCACACCCATCCTCATACACAGAAACTACAGTTGCTTAAAAAAAGATAAAGATATCCCTCGATACGTTTACATGATGCTTGAGTTTATTTGCATTTTTCCAAAAGACAAGTTGTAGCTGTGATTTTTTAAGTGCAGTTCTATTTAAATGTAAATGAATGAATAAAGGGATAATGAGATATGCACTTAATGTTCAGATGTAGTTAAGGGGGTATCCCTTTCAACCATTTTCTAATTCTTTTTAGGAAAATGTGTACTTTTCTAATGTAAGTAAATTTATGCCAGCCATTATTATATTACAACAGAAGATTTAACATAAAACACATTTAAACTCGGTTCATTTAGGAACAGGATTTAAAGTCATGCTTTTTTCTTTTAAATGTTGGGAAATATGCTTGTCCAGTCTCTGAAGGAGAGTTAGATGAGCAGACCAATACCATTCTGATATCTGTCCTTGAAATAGGCCATAACCAGCAGCCTCTTAGCTTAGCTTAGCTCAAAGACTGGAAACAACTGGCCGCTCAGCAGCTCTAAAACTCATTAATTAAGTCATTACATGTCTTTTGTTCCATCAGTGCAAAAACTGAAGTCTAAAAGTATCGGTTTTGTAGGAGGTTATGAGTCGGACTGTTTCTTGGCCGCACACAGTAATTTCCTGAAATCTTAACTGGTTGCCTGGAAACAGCTGAAATCCAAGAAAAAGTCCGGCCACCTGAAAAAAATCTAATTGTGATACTTACATCTCAGTTTTTTCTTTTTCAACTAACCCACATAACAGTAATATTTATCTTTTCATCTAAACCTTAAGACATCATCCAGGGTATACTGAACATTACATAGCAACATATGCGTCTTTTTTAAAATGTTTTTTATAAAGCTTACAGTTTAGGGGTAGACAGAAAACAAGAGGGGAGAGATGAGCATGTGACATGCAAGATTCAGGGTTCGCCTCAAGCCTGTCTAAAATGTCTATTTCTATACACCAAATAAGAGAATTGTCAACAAAACATTAGTTACAGTGCAAAACTCAGCAATTGTGAAACATATCGAGTGGTGTATCTAAAATACAGCAAGCTTTTTAAAAAAATGCCCAAGGGGTTGAATATCTTTTTAAGCAACTCTAGGTATGTATACTCTGCCTTTGCTCTCTCTCTCTCTCTCTGTCTCTCTCTCTCTCACAGTTCATCCAGTGGTCAGGTCCCATCTGACCGTCTCGTCTCTTTCAGCCCTTCAATGGCTTGTCTGCAGTTCAAGGAGAAGGCAGTCAGAGACCAGATCTGTCATTACGCTGAGATATTACCACTTAGGCCGCTCATGCCATAGACGTGACCGTTGTAGTTCCCTCCCCTCGCATTTACTGGCCTGTCCAGTTTAGAATTGCTTCACTGAACAGAGGGTGCAACTGATGGGCACACACACATGCACGCACGCACACACTCACACACACCTGCAGCACATTCTGGTCTCTGGCTGTCTGTATCCACTGCTCTGTGATGGTTGACAGCTTGAGAGCACTCCTCAGCCACATGACTTGAACCAATGTATTCATGTACAGTGGGATAACCGGGCTGCATTATTCAGAACATGCAAATGATGAGTGGGTGAATCCATTTTGTGGCTAAACATTAATATACAAGAATATAACAGATGGATTTAGAAGATGTGAATTTCTACAGGCACAGGCACGGGAAAATATTACCCAAGCACATCGCATTTGTGCCGCTGTCACCTTTTTCACATTGTAAAGATCATCGTGGCTGCAGGTTGTGCAAATCGCCCTTTTCCTCTTTGTTTAAGTCAGAAAATATAGAATCCATATATAATCAGGCCTGTAGAATGAGGAGGAGACTGGTTCGTTTCAGCTCTTTGACATTTAGAGTGAAGGCAGATCAAAATTTGGACTTTTGAGTAGATGTGCATCGGTACAGTGGGTAAAATTTTTTGAACCAGTCAGACTCTTGAAATACATATTCATGACCAGTAGTATTTGGTGGAATTGATTATTAAAGACTACATTGCTCATGAATGCATGTAGGAGATCCTTAATAAAGCACTGTGATAATTCACGCTAATCGCTGACTTTAGTGCTGCCGTTCAGTTGTTCTCACCTGTTCTGCGCAGTAAATTCATCATGCTCCCGTGCGTGACGGGCTTCAAGATGCTTAATACAGTCTCGCGCGTTCAAATCTTCAACCAAATCTAGCACAGGATCCAGTTTTCTTATCTCCCTCAGACAATTTTCCTCACCGCAGTGCTTCTTTGCAGCCTTACCCCAAAGCGCACGTCAGTAAAACTATCAGTCGTGGTATCTGAAACAGCCAAACGCGTTCACCAGTGCTGAACGTAAGCAGCCACATCAGAGCTGATGTAGATGCTAAAAATACTACTGGTGCACCTCTACTTTTATGGTCAATAAAGTTGTTATTGATCCCAACTTTGATCTGCTCTATTGTGCTTCCAGCGGTGCCAGACACATGCTGAGGTTCTCCTTTCACTCACTGTTCCTTTTTTCTAATGTTATGTACACCGCAGGGAGGAAAGTGGCGGTTTAGACTCTCGAGGCTGTCCCCGGATGGTGGGCTCTGAAAAGCACTGAACTGTCTGCAGAATGTACCTTGAAGGATGTGAAATTTTTCTCCTCTTTTGTGCTTTTTTTTCTTTTAATCTCACCATCTCACTCTCTCTCTCACCAGATTGTATCAGGATAGACTGTAATCTCAGTAAGTGTCTCCTATGATTATTTACTGTACCATGATTTAGAGAACGTGCACTGTGGTGTAATCATATGCCTCTTGCTCTCCTCCCTTGTGAAACGGCACATAATTCATTCATTCTGCCCCACAAGTCTCAGTGTTTACTGGTGCTTGATGCTCACAAGCGTCATTACAAAGATAAGACCAAGAACGAGACTTCACTGTGCCAAGCAGCTGAACATAACTGGATCTTTTTGCTTCACGCTCACACAATGAAACATTTCAGTACCAGTTTAAATAAAACATTTCATCATTATTGCAGTGTAATAGTGTAATCAAATGTAGCTGAATTTGACATACAGAAGTGTGCTGTTGTGTTGTCATTCATTTGCCTGTGACTAATTTGCTCACATAGCTGATAATTGGGCTCAGTTCAAGTACAATCAGCAATTATCTGTGGTGAGAAAAGCAGGCACTTGGTCGCAGTGTAGAGAAAAATGTGACATGGCTGTTGGGTAATCACACAGCACTGGCGCAGCCCAGATTGATTTAAATCTTAGCCTAATATCCAATCAATAAATGAGTGTGAGACAACACTGTGAGCCACTGAATGTTAAAACATGTTTGAGAGATTGGGGTTTGTTGCAGCCTATTCTTCTCATTTCAGAAGAGCATCTGTAGCAGAACATTGTCTTTTTAAGTTAATTAAATCATCAGATGTCTAATTTTCTCTGACAAATAGACTCTTGTAAACCTAAAGACTTAAAGAGGCATAAGATCAGCCAGATGCTCTGTTAAGACAAAGTATAATGTATAAATGTATAAAATGTCCTTCAACTTGAAAAGATTGTTCATATAAACACTCAGCTCAAGACAGGAGCATCCATCAAATACATTTTCATGAACCATGAGGTATTTAAATGAGCAAACATAATTCCATTGATTAAAGGCAGACGAGTCGCAAAGGCAGATCCTCCGCTGTATCAACACAATTGATTTTCTGGTATTCTATACTCTTGTGAAAGTGGAGTGGTACTTTTGGTTGTCCCGAGGTAATGCTGGAATTTATGATGCATATTGTTGCTCTCACATGACAGTGAGAGACAGGCAATTTAAGTTGCGGTTCAGACTACAGCGTTGCGAGAAATAGATAAAAGCTGTTGCCAGAGGAGAGGTGAATGGCTCTCCGATATAGATCACCCAATTCACAGGAGGCTTATGGATGCTTATGAAAGTTATCACTATAATCGAGTGTCGGCTGAAAGCTTGCTTCCACTCTCTGTGCACTTGTATGAATAATTCCTGGATGCGCTAAAATAAAACCCTTAATGTTCAATTTCTCAATGACTTGCAGAGCAGCCTGAATATGAGTCATTATATTGTATTTGTGCTCACCTGAGATGAAAGGAACCTACTGCAGCTCCCCTTTAAGCACTCTCCAACGTATTTTAACATTTAAGCGTGCACAATAGAAAAATCAATAACCCAGAGCCTGCACTGTAAGATTGTCTCATGTTAATCTATTGATCGCACACAGCAAAAAGAGGCACTTTAACACATTGTTACAAGAGATTTACAGAACATGTGCAAGCCCATTAGCAGCAATTCATTATGTTGACTGGATTTCATTGTTTTTCTCTGATCAAGGTGAGTAGTGTGTGTGCACTCATCGGTGTGTGGATGGTTGGTGTGAGGTTTGCATGTCCCTTTTGTGTTAACCAGTGGGATAACACACTTGCTATTATTGCCATTTTAATTGCATTGCCCTAAAAAAAAAGTAAAATATGTAGATAGCTATTTATAAAAAAAAGAAAATATTACATTACGTTGCAATGGCAAAATAGGCTGGCCATGTTTTATATCAGTTATCCACCCTAGAAATGGCCCTTTCTACCAGCAGATGGCATTATACCATCATGTAGTGTGTGCAGAAAACATTCTCCATGTGCACTGTGCAAAATTGATAGTCTTCCTGTTCAGTTATACTGTATGTATGCTACACCAGTGACCTCTGAAGAGCTTAACACTGCAGATATAGTGATTGATGGCTTGATAATGGATTTTATGGTTGATAACAGAAATTGGAGCCAAATTTTAAATTGCAGAATTATCTGCCTAAATGATTTAAACGATCATCATTTAGAGAGTGCTGTCATTGGGGAGAATTACTGTTTGCACCACTGGACTCATTGTGAATTTTAAACATCCTTGTTTTGACTACTTTAAAAGATTAGCTTACAGCTTGAATACGGATGAAGATTTTAAGATTTCTCAGGTGAGGATATCTGGCGAGTGTTGCACATCTGAAGGAATCAAAGAGACATCCCATCTGCAGCAGCTGCTTGGAAGCTGTCAGTGGGAGGGTAATAGTTGTAAGAACAAATGTTGCAGCAATGCCCTGGATTAATTCTCTGGAATCTGGGGAATAATGTTATACTGCACACTTTTGAAATGAGGCATTTGTTCTCCAAAATTATAGAATTACCATAACATGCCTTGATTAACACACACATCCTGCGTTCAAAGTCTCAGCTCACTCATAATACTGACCTGTATAACCGCACCATGCCTTTGAAGTTATCCTTGTTTGAAAATATTAATCAAATTCAATTTTAACTGAGGATCAAACTGGACAAAATAGACCCTTTACATTGTGCGGCTTGCTCTCGAGCCTCTGGAAGCTGAGCTTGTGAAGCAAAGGTACTTTGAAAGGAGTCCATATTTCAAAGGGTTTACGGTCAGATGTGTTGGTGAATACATATTACATTTCTCCATTTTACTACCCACTGCAGTGTTACAGATAGATCACTCTCACTGATAGGAAACACAGTCTGCATAGGCACTTTTACTATGTGTACTTCATTCATGTTTACTGAAACAACATTCATTATGACCCCATTTTCAAATCAAAGACTGCTACTACAACTACTGAAACATATAATATAATTTTTTTGCACAAAAAATATTAAATGTTTATATTGAAATAGTACTACATTGATTTTGCCTCGCACTTGTGCCATTATTGTACTCAAAATGATCAGTAAAAATAGATATAGCTCTTATTTCAACATTCTTCTTTCTTGTCAAAGCCTGGCACCTACATTACCCACAATGCACCTCAACTACACAGGAATTAAGCGCACTAGAAGCTGCTAATGTAGCCTCGAGCTGTACGCCCCAAACAGCAGATTTTTGGTATGCTCATTTGAAGCACCAACAGCCGCTAATTCATGTGACATCGCTGGAGTAGATTTAGAGACTTCGCTCAGCTCTATCTGTAACTACAAAGGCTACATCTTTTTTTTTTCAGATAAAGAGTATCATTAGTGCTCCCCAAGAGTGTCTAAAATCCCATTTAATTGTATCTTCAAGTAACAAACGAATAGATGCACGGTCAATATCCCTAATACAATAAAACATGACAAATCTTTGCAAGGATTTCACATTCTGTTAAGGTATTAGGTTGTATGGGTGCAGACGCTGACATTAGATAACAGTGTAGCTCCCCTCTGAGGTGCACAGATAAGATGAATAGTCCCTCCAATCCAGCACTCCGCTATCTCCTCTTTCATTACTGCACATCTTGGCTGTACCTCTGTTTTCAAGAGATCTACAAGGTAAACAATTGTGGTTTTGTGTTGGACATGGTTCCAGTGATTGGTTTGTTTTTCATTATCTAAGTAAATCCATCAAATATTGAGAGAGCAGGATTTGCTGTGATTGATCTGTCTGGTGTGTTTAGTCGATATTCAGCAGGTGGATGGTGGTATCATGCGGTGTGCAGTAAAGATACTTGATATGCCGCCCTGGACAAAGTCTCCTATTGCAGAATTATTTCCCCAAGGATGAAACAGTGAAGTGTTCGGAAACCAGTTGATGTTTTCCATTTATTGCCCTCTGTACGTCCCCTGTAATTCTCCTGCACCCTGAGCTCAATTAGACAGACAAACCCCTAAAGGCGCAGTCAGCTTAGGCATGGCCAATTAGTTTCCCAAGCGATGTCAGAACTCCTTTGAACTGCCGTGTCGGCCTGTTGCATAGGCACTGATTCGGGATGACGGTGCTGCAGTGGCAAGCTTTTGCACTGTGACCTATTTTCAAACCAGCAAAAAAGAGAGAGGATAGTGCAGAAATTCTGAAACTTAAAGCTGCACGTTCAAGCCAAGTCTCTAGATAATACCACATAACATGTTTCCCTGGTAGACATCAATCAATTGAGCGTATAAAGAGAAAGCGTGCTGTTTCAGGACAGAAACCATTATACACATGTCGGTCATCCAACCTCCAGAATAGGAGCTGCTACTGCAGTTTCTTTGTTTCATTCCTCTTTTGACTGCATATTGACTGAATGCACATTATTGGTTGCAGGTAAAAGGAAGCAGTATGAGTGTGAGTGATTCTGTAAGTGAATGAATGCATGCACCCTGGGTAGAGAGTGCTTTCCATGTTGAGAGCGTCATACGAAAAGAGTACACCGAGCTGGTGTGGTGTGATTGTTACTTGACGCTTTCCTCCTTTTAGGCAAGGGACCAGAGGTACTCCTGGTAGGCGAGAAGCTGAATGACAATGAGTGGCACACAGTGAAGGTGGTGCGGCGTGGGAAGAATTTGCAGCTCTCTGTGGATAATGTGACTGTTGAAGGTATGGTAGGAGTGAGGGAGCTGTGCTCACAAAAGGTACAGATATTGAAAGGTATCTGCAATTTGAGCTGTGTGTTTTGTTCCTTAGGCCACATGACTGGTGCCCACACCCGCCTGGAGTTCAATAACATTGAGACTGGCATCATGACAGAGCGGCGCTTCATTTCTGTGATGCCATCTAACTTCATCGGCCATCTGCAAGCACTTTCCTTGAACGGGATGCTCTATCTGGACCAGTGCAAGAACGGAGACATCTCCTACTGCGAGCTGAATGCTCGCTTCGGCATGAGGCACATTGTGGCCAATCCTGTAACTTTTCTAACCCAAGCCAGCTACTTGGCCTTCTCCACCTTGCAGGCGTACGCCTCCATGCATCTTTTCTTCCAGTTCAAGACCACTAGTCCCGACGGCCTGATACTTTACAACTCTGGGGATGGTAGTGACTTCATTGTAGTGGAGCTGGTCAAAGGGTGAGTGCATTAGGACTGAATGATAATCACACAGGCCTGCACTGAGGAAAGATGGAAGGGGATATCTGGGACAGGAACAACCTATTTATATATACCTAATTTTGCTTGTAGACTGTCTTTGTTTTAGTGCAACAATATTTGTCTAGCAAATCTGAAGCCATATGAAAAAAGCTCTTCTACTTTTCGTCTTTCTCAGACTCAAGGTCAACTAATCACACTTCATATCTTGAATCCATCAGCCCTCAGCACAAAATAGCATCATAGAGTCATTTGTTCATAAAAAATTTGGTTAATGGGAAGAAGAGATGAAAACAATAGCTGCCATTACAACAGCATGGGTGTCATTCTCACACTCAGACCTACACCAACACATTCAGCAACAAATATGCCCAAAATGTTTTATTCACTGTAAATAATTTCTGTAACAGAGAGAATAGTGGAGGAAGGTTGTCGAAGGAACGGAGCAAGAGTAGCAACAATTGTAGCATCCCACTGTCAAACGTTGCACAGACTTTCTCCCAGTAAGCAATTAGTCAGCAGGAGGCCATATTCAGCTCTGGAGCTTGCAGCAGAAGCTTGCACAGACAAAACAGACAAAAAATGGCTTCCAACACTTCTGTCATAGTTTTCAGACTGCTCAGTGTTGTGTGTGAAGTGAAGCAGCTTTGTCACGGATGTTGCTTAACTTTGATTCAAATTAGATCTCTCTCTCTTTTTTTTTGACATTGCTCTGTCCGCTGATTAAATTTAATATCATATCATATATATACTTACTGTGTGTTTACATGCATTCATTGTTATATATTGGAACGTCAGCAAAACACTCAAACACTTCTGACTTCAGCTCCCACTGTGTGCAGCATCGCAAAACAGACTGGTAGACAGCAGTGCGCACAGCTGCATGACTGTGCATGGCATGAGAATCATTATAAATGTGATATAATCACATAACAGTCCCATGCACAGTGGTTTTGGGGTATTTAAACACCTAAAGTTGCTTTTGTAAATGGCATTTGGTATGTGGAGGAACACAGAAGAGACAGAAGAGAGTTAATGCAAACATCTGCATTGTCCTGCAGGTACATTCATTATGTTTTCGACTTGGGAAATGGGCCATCGCTCATGAAGGGAAACTCTGATAAGCCACTCAACGACAACACATGGCACAATGTGGTGATCTCCCGCGACAACAGTAATGTCCATATACTGAAGATCGATTCCCGCACCGTCACCCAACATGCCAATGGAGCCCGCAACCTGGATTTAAAAGGTAACTTATCTGAACATCCAAAAGTTTTGGGTTTTTTTGGCAGACATAGTAATTACAGGTACACAAAACATTTTCAGTCATATTCCAATGTTCAAAACTAACACACCACTGCATTTTCTTTTATTTGTTGGAGGAGGTGATTACAGAATCTAATGATGGCTGTAAAGTTAATCTCAATCTTCTTATATAACGCTAACAAAAGTGTACTCAGACTGAAGTGTAACTCTGTGTAGGTTTAGAATATTAGAAATACCACTGAATATAAAGCAGTCCAGTGCAACACCGCCACTGTGACAATGCCAAAACATGTAGACTTTCGGGGAGAGAAATTGAATTGTATACCTAAGATTGTATAGGTATACCTAATAAAGTGGCCATTGCATGTATTTGCTTATATTTGCACGATAACCCCTGTATCTTTAGTATTTTTCTGTTGTTTATTCATTTATTAATTTTATATTTGAGAATATGCACCAAAATTACGTGGTAATGCAAATTATATGATTTTGCTGGAGAGAATTTCAGTTTGACAACTCCTGCATCTCACAGGGGAGCTGTACATCGGTGGAGTTGGGAAGAGCATGTACAGCAGCCTGCCCAGGTTAATAGCATCCCGGGAGGGCTACAAGGGCTGCTTGGCATCTGTAGACTTGAACGGACGACTCCCTGACCTGCTGGCCGACGCCCTCCACAAGGTGGGAGAGGTGGAGCGTGGCTGCGGAGGTGAGGCGGAAGACATGCTGGGAAGTGCGAAACATCTGTGAATCATGCCTATAATCTGATTTCCTCGAATTTCCAGCCGGAAGAACTCAGAGTGACTGTTCGCTGAAAACTAATTACGCCACATTTGTTATGGTATTAAACAGCTTTGTTGAAGTCACCATTAAGATTGTGTACACAGTGAACACATTCTGCGGTTTTATTATTCCTGATTATACACGCTAACATGTAATAATATCACTTTGTAGTCAAGAAGTCCAGCTGCTTTTGTTGAATTCTAATCAAATGAGAAAGCACTCGGTAGAGCACAGAGTTCCGCCAAGGCTTAACAGTCTCAAATAATCTCCCCAGGTAGCCATTACTGTTACAGGAGACATTGCACTGGTTATGACAGAATAGTTATATAAGTGTACCCAAAGTTTGGCTCCAGGGTGACTCCTAGGTAAAGGTCATGGAGTCTCTAAAATCAAGAGATGTCTTCTTCTTTGGAGCATGAATGAGCAAAGTCAATTTTACGCCAGTGTGCGCTATCGGTGAGGAGATTTGATGATGAATGATTGTGGTCTGACGGTGGTCTCAGGGTCTCCAAAATGAATACAAAAATGATTAATCCCCCCATTGAGAGTGCCAGTCTGATCATTACTGAACAGACTTTGCGGTCATAGAACATCTTGCTCGATGGAGCGCAAAAGAAAAGGTCAAATTCCCTTTTCTTTTTTTTAAATTTTAGATGAGGTGATCACAGTGACTAAAGCATAGACAAAGTTGATGACATTGTGACTTCATGTTTGGCTAATTATTAGTGACCAGTAACCAGCTGCATGATAGAGTAGCTGGTTATGATTGTCTCACTTAATCTCCCTCCCCTAAAGTCATGAAATCACTTCACATGATTTTTTTCTTACAAAAAATGAATATCTTTAGTTTTATTTATGGCATAATGTAATTTATTTGTTCCCTATGAGCAGTCATGTAGATGCATAAATAATAAGGGAAAAGCACCTGTTAAATCCACTATCAATACCCCGTAGGTCCCAGCACCACCTGCACTGAGGACTCCTGCCACCACCAGGGAGTGTGTCTGCAGCTGTGGGAGGGCTTCTCCTGTGACTGCACCATGACCACTTATGGGGGGCCGTTCTGCAGTGACCGTGAGTGCAGCTTCATTACGCCTCAGTGGAAAGATTGCAGGGGAAAGTCTGCTTTAGTTTGAATAGCTCACCAGCCACCACAGGTTGAATCAGTTGCATTCAGCCAGACTGGTGTTGGTTTAGAAGTTGTAACAAAGAGCCAGCTTGGTGGTAAATGGTTGGCCACATTATATCCCTAAAATATGAACTGAAATAACAGGTTTGCCTTAGCTTCACAGAAAGTCATTTTTCAGCTTATCTACCTCAGCAGTTCCCAACCTTTTTGGCTTGTAGGGCCAAGTTAAACAGCATCTGCTTGAACTACTGCTTGTGGCCTATCTTGTCAAGAATAATTTTTTTCATCTTGGAATTTTACCTTTGAAGGATTGTAAAGCCCTAAAGAGGATGTAGTATTTAACAAGGGTGAAATAAGATGAAGGTGAAATCATCTGGTACCCAGGGTTTAAACACTGATCTAATTTTGACAACAGAAGGAGCATGCACAATGTTTACTGTGATTGATTACCCATTATAATCAACTTTCTAGGATGTACAAGTTCATTTTCTCACTGTGTGACAATGTATTGGATCCAACTGGAGCCTCGGAGGTAGGGTATCAATCCAAAGACTCAAGGTGTGCTTTGAAAAAAATGATGTTGATGGGTAAAGCATTAAAAACACTACAACTATGGTTATGCCAAACATTATTGATGGATAACTCTTCCATCATAAATGACGGCTTTTCTATTCCAACGACAAACCTTGGTCTTTTTTGAGTGACACACAATTACTCACTGTTTCAGCCCTGAGACTGTGTAGTTAGAGTGCAATCTTGTACTCAAAAAGAGAGAATGAAAGTGGGAAACATGTCTTGGGCCTATATTTTCAAACACTCACATAAACTGTTGTAAGGAAATTTGCATATATTGTGCGTGCATTTGAATACACGGTGATGTGTGAATGACTTGAGGAGTCGATTGTGCACTAATTGCACAGGACACATTGATAGCACCACATTTCAAAAAGCTCTAGTCTGATTGCTACTTCCACTATAAAGAGCTCTCTATGTCTAAAATAATAGACCCGACTTTTACCAGAAGCTTTTCATACTTATAATAGCAAGAGATTAACATTAAGCTTATTGGTCCAGTAGTCATGGCGAGTTAAGCTTCATTTGCTGCAGAGTCATTTAGAATAACTGCAAGAATTGTGCCTTTGTGGTGATTATTATTGAAATGTCCTGTTATGCAGTATTGTTTTAAGAGAGAAAAGGACATTACACTTTGAAAACTCTGTAGGGGGGCTATTTGAGGATAATTTGATGGTAACAGTAAGTATAAGGAAGTCATGTTTGCAAGAATAAGATCCGACGTTTACCACACAGTATACGTGCGTATCTCCATTTATTTGGAGGATCTGAATACAGCAAATTTACTTCATTGATCATTATGATTACAGTCTAACAAGACAATCAAGAAGTTGAGACACTGAATGAACGAGTAGATGGACAGGACCTCTCTACCTGGCAGTTAGCTTGATTTCAAAAAGCTGCTGTCTTTCTCCTTTTGTTTCAACAAGTCGTCTTATTACTCAGTTTGCTTCCAGTGTTACAAACACACAGCCAAATGTGCATGCTGGTGTAATCTATCGATCACACCTGAAAATCAATAGCTTGTCCTCTGTAGTCTTTATCTCTTACATCCCTTACTGCCCCCGTGCACCCAGGTAAAATATTATGGTGTTCAAGCTGCTTTTTGCTTTCCGCATGACCGAGAGGGCAGTATATTGGAGAAAACAGGAGAGGAGGCCTGCCCTAGTTTGCAGCTCTGTTTGTCCCTGTTGTCCCACATTAGTAAGTTCTGATAATAACTTTACAGCCGCGTTTGAAATGGAAAAATACAACATAATCTGTAAAAGAACTACAGTAAAAAGTTGGATTAGTATTGGCAAGATAAAGATCTGTGGCTTTATGTTGCTCTCTATCATTGTTCATTTACTTCCTTTACGACAAATTTCTGATGCCTTGAGTGACTTCAGTGCATTGATTTCTCCCCACAAAAACTGTTACTGTACTACTATTCTGTTTTTTATTTTCACACAAAAAATAGTTCTTGTCAGCTGTGGTTTGTTGAAGCAAAGCAAAAGGCAAAACAGCACGTTGTTGATCCTTATTAAACATGATACAGACTCCTGTGGAAAGAGATTACATGTTGGTTTGCACTTGTTCCAATCATGCATTCAAAGGCCACAACTCAAAAACAGTTCCCAACATCTCATAAAAAAACATCTTTGAATTTCTGTATTTTCTGTAATTGCGGATAGTTTGATGCCCTTCACATCATCTAAGCCAGAATTCCAAATTGCTGCCTCAGGCTAAACCTTCACAGTGCTCCTTCTGACAAGTATTTCAGACATTAATGTATGTACAGTAATATTTGGTTGCCAGACTGGCTGTTTGAAGGCTATTGGATGTAGACCATGTCCAGTTCAATGATTTAATGGTATGGTTCCATCAATAAGAGTTTAAAAACCAGACTTCTTCATGCACTCTCAGTATTCACTCACAAATTTTTCTTGAAATATATTCACATACCTTTAAAGAGCACTGAAAGACATTTAGTGTAGGATTACAGGCAGAGTGATCTAGGGGGAATCTATTTCTGTGTTTCCAAGACTATTATTGAACAATTAACAGGAGGAAAAAAAAAACATTTTCAAGAACAACACAATTCCGCTGCAGCATTTTTTTTTTTCGTCTAGTAGTGTTCAGGGAGGGCTCTCAATCATGCGGGTGGTAAATGGCATGGCTGGCCGATACCAAAGGTCAAATCAATACATCAGCGCAACACAGAGGAAATAACAAGCCTCATGCTTCACATTGAGCCATCATCAAAATCATTAGAACAAATGGAAAATGGGGCAATAATGTGAAAACACAAACAAATATGTAGGCAGCACGATGGTATCAGTATTAGTCGGTAAAGCCTGTCTCATCCATGCCAAAATCTGCTGCTTTGTTTATCTCGCCAACATTAAAGCTTAACCAAAAATCCTCCTACCTTCATCATTTTCCATGTCTGTGTACTAGTCCAGAAGGTCAGCTTCCAAGAAGCCTGCATTAAAAAAGAAAGGCGAGTGGTGTATTTTGCTGATTTTTGTCTATCTGACTGTCATTCAAAATGATTATAGGTGTGGAAACGTGTCAGACAACTAAGATTCCTCAGTTGGTTTGTGCCACTGTACATTTATATTCATATACAGAAGGCAATTTACCAAGTATAGTACAAACATCTGTGCTAATTATGTCTAGGTCATCATTTCATCACCAAAGTCACGGAGATATATAATGATGTTCTGTGCTCAATTTTCAGCGCTCCTTTAGGTAAACATATGGAGAGTGTAATTATTGGTTAACCTCTGCAGCTATCAGTGTGTGTGTGTGTATGTGTGTGTGTGTGTGTGTGCATGTGTGCTGGTTTGCGAAGGTGTACGTGCATCTGGATGACAATATTAGTATTTACAACTACTGCTAATCTGAAACTAACACCACATTTATTCCACTCAAAGCAAAATGTACATTATTTCACTTAACTTCCATTTAACCTGTAAAAAAGCAGTGACAACTGTGACAAATGTATTACTACCTATGACATGATATAAACAATACCATGGTAAAACGGTGTGCAACCGCTGATTAATGACACAACAGCTCCTACGTCTCTTTCTCTAATCATCCTGTATCCTCCGACCTCGTCCACACCATCCACATACTGTCCACATATGCATCCCACAAATTTGACAAACATTCTGACATTTATTTAACCACAGTGCTAGCACATCAGCTATCTGCAGAGTGGAGCCCACCTTCACCATTAATTTGTAAGTCAACATTTCCTTTGAATTGTTTAATTCCCATGGAAGGAAGGCAGCCTGTAAATTGAGCTTGTAGCCTCTAGGCATGCAGGCAAGGTACAGTAACGCGGCACTAGACAGCAGCTGTCTCCCTTTCCTCTTTCATACGGCAGTTAGCAAGCGTATCTAACTTTCATTTTATTTGGGCCAAAACTACAATGGTTTTCCATTTCCTTAAAAGAGCCGGATGAAATTTGCATTATCCAGTGCAAGCTGCGATTATCAAAGCATTCTCAACTGTGGGACACATGCAGCGACACTACCTTTGTGCCGACTGTATCTGCAATTGTAATATTAAGACGGTGTTTAGATTTCTTCTCCCAAAACAACTACATGTGTGTCTAGTGCTGAAAAATGTTGCACTGTTGTAAATGTACAATACCGTACAATAATTCCCTACAAAGTGTGTCAAAACTTGAAGCATAAGTGCTCAATCGAATCTTTTTTCCTTTGACCTTCGCTTCAGGTGGAGTCATTCTCGATTATGACCGTGTCCCAAAGGCCACAAGGATAATCCAGGATAGAGGTTCAGACTTAATCTCGCGCCCCGGGACCAAGGCTCATGAAAACACACTGCTGTTCATAACATGGTGACCTACCCAAAATAGGCTTGTGAGACACTTCTGAGGCTAGGCCATATAAGGCCAGTGGTGTTTTGTGCTTGTCTTTAAGAGATTTGCATGATAGTGTGACATTGTAAATTATCTTTAAAAAATCAACAGGACTTCTTTGCCTTTATGTCCTCTCTGTGATAAGCATATCGATTTTAAGACTGACCTGTTGAATAGACTGGAGTTTGAGAAGCCATTTCTCTCATTTTTATGTTAGCCCTGTATATAGACTTTGTCTTTATGTAAGTAGATGTAAGAATATGTATCTTTCATACTGATTTAATGACCCTGTTCCAGGACTGTGTTCACTAAAAGGACTATATTGTGTTTTGGTTGTATGAGGTTATAGCGGTGGAGGCAGATACCTCTTGTGGTGGTAACATTTCAAACGTCAAATTCACTACAGCTTTGTCAAACTGGTGCATTAATTGATCTTTTTGAAAATCTGGAAGAATCTTCTTACCACTTTCCATATTTGACTGCACTGCGTGTTTGACCCTCGGTTCATTCTCTGTAATTAACTTCAGGGGTCAGGTCCAAGTCCTGACTAAGCTCGACTTCCTGCTTGCTTTATATCTCTATCACTATATATCTCTCATACCACTGAACCGCATCCTACACTTGCTGCATAACGACATTATTGCTTACACTTTGCTCTGTGTGCAGTTTTCATACAGCATGTTTACACCATACAGCCACTTTATTAACATCCGCTCCAAGGGCCACAGTGTGAGCCTGTGGTGTCTCTGTTTCTGAACACTGTAAGACCTTTGAGAGCAATTAAACTAGTTTGTGTGTTCGTTGGCTGCAGATACACATTGTTCAAACAAAGACATCGTAGGCTGTTCCTCAGAAGGAAGTGAGTAACAACTGCACTTCACAGTGATCTGTATTTGTTACCAGCATGCCTTTTGATACTGATTACAAAAGTGTCTCTAATGCATCTTCTTGATTTCAGACAGCATGGTCACACATATATCAACATTTTATAAACATACTGCAAATTAATGTATTCCATTTTGAACCAGTTCACATAGATTTTATGTTATAGGTTAGTTTTGTTTTCAAATAGTGAAATCTGGAGGTCATGCTGAACTTTCACACAGACATTTTCTATTTTAGTTAATGTTCTTGGTAAGATTCCTTTACTAAAGGTAGAGGCAGATAAATTTAATATAACACCTTGTGGCAGACTGTTCAGAGTGTACAAGGTACTGCTGGGGTAGGTGATGGATGGATGGATAACTCATGATACCAAAGCTGATTTTCTGTTCAAAATCCATTAGTTGCCATCGCCATCACTGTAACCACCTGGCTTTGTCAGCTTTGTTCAACACAGAGACAGTGTATCCCATAAATGATCATCTCTGCCAAATCTCTGCTCTGTGTGAGTCATATGGATACCCTGAGCCTGAGACTGCTGGCACAGCTCCCCACAGCTACATTATGGAAGCAGAAAAGCTTGAGCATTGTGCAATTGACTGGCAGAGTTTACGGGGTTATAAAAGTGAACCTCTGACTTGCAAGAAACATTACTTTCACCTTTGTAATTCTTTGCCATCATAAAAATCATGTAAACTTGTCCTCTAGTCAAATTCACCACAGGTCAGTGTTTGACCACTCACAGCATTCTCACAGCTTTTTAGCCTTTTAGGCATGAATGGGAAACATCTGACATTTACATAGATGTGAAAGGAAGTCAAGCACCTGAGGGAATAATGCCCACTTCCACTTATTTTGGCTTCGCTGCCCTTGCAGTTTCTCACATTAAAAAACATCTTTCTTGTCTTCTGCATTGTAGTTTACGGCGTTCTCTCCAAAGGGCATGCCATAAGAATTACTATGGAGATACCAAGAGCATCACTTAGTTATTTATTCTAATCTTTAATTTCCTATTCCCATTTATCATTATGTTACTAGTTTTCAGAGTCTATCAGTATTCAACCCAGACTATTTCTTTCAGTATGTTCAGTAGTGTTTTATATGACATGTTGAGAGACTCATAGTGACACTGACACACTGACTCATGCTGTTTATTAAGCTTTTAGGGACTGAATGTAGCTGCATGTCTAAAGAAAGACTGACGATTCTGTTCTACCAACTGTGCACATGAGGATATCAGGCACTGAGTAAGAAATTGGAGTTCATATGACCCACTTATTTTTGATAAATAGCAATGGTTGGGCACAATAATGGATGAAGGGATTACTGAAATAGCCTGCCTCCACCAATTCAAATTTACTGCTGTTTGTGGATGGTATTTAACAGAACGTAGACGTGCTAACCGCTCAAACACAAACAGGCAAAGACAAATTTGATATGATCCATTTGAGAATTCCTCATTTTCAAATGTCAGAGGATGGCATTAAAAGAAATGCAAAAGGACCAAAATAAATAATCATAACTGGATTGAATAAATGAAGTATGGAATCAAGCCTAGTGAAGCCTCGTGACAAAATAGGTGTTGCGTTTCGACTATGTCATGAATGGTTGATGAGAATTAATTCATGGTTTTACATATTAATCCAACCACTTTGTTGTTGTTTTTTTTTGTTTGTGGTCCAATGGCACCTTGACATGTGAAAATCCACCTTTCTTAACATATGAACTTTTGATGGGCAAAGGCTTTCACCAGCTAAGCCAGGGTCATATGAGATGGTCTTTATGCATAATCTATCAGAGGGTGGCAGTAGTTGCGGTGAGATTTGAAATGCACTTTGACTCTAGTTTCAGGCGGGACTCTACTGACATGACTCAGTGTTGTAACACAAAACATCTGGACAGGAAATGCGTGATTTGCCTTTTCAAAAACCTGCACGGGACAACTACTGAGATGTGATTAGAGCCTTTCACACCATTATTTGTAACAGAGCACTCACAAAGTCTCCATCACGGTGTGAGTCAGAGAGCAGTCTCCTCTGCCCTCAGTGTTGTTTGTTGTTCTTGACTATTGCTGCCCCTCAGGTATACTAAACAGCAGGCTGTGACTGAATTTCGCTTCAGCTGCTTGAATGTTTGAATGAATGAATGTCATGTTTTTGTGCATCTTAGTACATCACTGTTCCTTAAAACCATATTTTGCAAAAAAGATGTTCGAACATCATCATTGCTCCTGTTCTCTGTCGAAAAGGTAGTGTTACACTGTGGGTTTCAATTATAGTGCATTTTGACCACATTATTAAGAGGTAGCAGGGCACTAGAGTAAGACGTTACATCACTATTTGTGTAGGAACGCAGAGCACCAAGGTGAACAATCAA
>JAOXYL010000078.1:10298934-10316110 GCA_028564955.1 Terapon puta
CACACACACACACACACACACAAAGCTCTCCTTTCCCTGCCTTTTTCTTTCTGTCTACCCCTTCCCTTTGTCACCTCCTCTCTATTCCTGGCTCACTCTCTGGTCATTGTACAACAAAGCACCAATCTCTGCATGCTCAGCAAAAGAAAACCTTTACATTTTCCTCCTTGCTCCCAATTCATTTTGATAGATTGTTCACACACTTTCTTTTATGTTCAATGAATAATAAAATGATCTGCTAAGCATACTTCCTATAGTGAAGTTAGATACTGTCCTATATACATTTTTCCTCAGATGCAGCTATAGTGCAGCTAATGATATATTTGACATGTATACATGTATATGTGTGTCTCATTTGATTTCCAGTCTTCCCTCAATGCACAGAGGGCACCATTGATGTTTGGGCAATTATACAATACTACAGTATTTTCACCTTATCCATAGAGACAAAGCCCGCTGGGTTAATAAATAGTAGAAATAACAGCTTTTATATGTTAGTACCTTCAGTCACATCCAATAAATACTAAACAGTAACATACATATTTCTAAAAGATGAATTATACAGCTTCTGATGCCGTAAGGATTGTTATGCATCTTTCACATGCCATACCTTCCATATAAAAGAGTAATATAACAGTATGCTGATCTGTGCTCATTGCCATGTGAGTCAATTCACACTGGGGTGTCTCATATTTTTACAATTGACAAGGGATACATGTGAATGTATTTTTACTTTGCTGCAGGCTATCACATTATATATTCAATATATAACCATGCTAGATGCAGTGACACACCCGAGAAGTATATTCTTTGAATCAGACAAACGTTTTGTAGACTGCAGTTTAGTCCTCCATTGTGAGGAGATTGAAAAACAGTGAAATGTCTGACTGTGGCATGTACTAGGTAGTAACGGGCACACATTCTGACCCATCTTGGTGACTTGAGAGTTGTTTTTCCATGGATCAGGATCAGCTCTCTGAACCTGTCCCCTGCCCTAAATAAGTGTACTGTTTGTAACTATGATGCAAAGAGTAAATAAACATGCAGCACACACTTCCTCCAAGGCTGCAGAACCCTCTACATCTGTTATTCAAAATGTTTGGTGATTTCCAGTGGAGCTAGATCCAGATCTGCATCAAAGGTTTTTCTTAGGTGACTGCAGAGCTATCTTGGGTATTTGGCAAGGTAAGGCTGGGTGGTTGCTAACCAGTAGTGAGCAGTTCTCGGGTATTTTTTCCTAAATAGTTATTAGGTGGTTGCTATGGTATTATGTGTGGCCGGATACTTTTAAAGAGATTTATATTTTACTTTCTTTCTTTACTATCAAGTTTGGTTAAGGCCTCAATTCCTCCAAGAAAAAAAATGAATGGGTTGAGGTAGATATGTTGTGGTGGCCTTAAAGAGACTGAGGCGAAGAGAGTTTCAGCACCACGGACAGAGACACACAGAAAGTACCGGCACTGCGTTCAACAACCCGTTGTTTACTTCCAACTGCTCATGTGACGTGACGTGATCTGTGATAGAGGTATATATATCATTATTGAAGACACTGATGAACTGCCATGGCTGTGTTTTTCCACTAAATCACTAAACATCCTCAGCATCTGCCTTCATGACTGAAAATTAACAATATATTTTAAGAAAAGCAAGGAGAGGATGAATTGATAGTATTAGATATATCCAAAGCTTTTATTTGTACAGGCATGACAAAAAAAAAAAATTATTCACAATGAGGGCCTGGCCCTGATAGTCTGACAATTGTTGTTCTTTATATACACTTGATTTTTTACCTCATCACATTTTTCCTTCTCTGTGAAAATTGGAAATAGGTGACTTGCTGGAAATCCCCATTCTCCAAGAAGGGGTCAAATTATTTCAATGCACAATTGCAAAATTTATGACATCATCATGCAAGGAGCTACTTTATTAAGATGGCAGTACAGATTTTCACAGTAATGGCTGACCTACTGATTTCTGAAATATCTACTCTGTGGATATCACACATAATCATTAATGAAGGGGATCATTAATGTATGAGGTATCCTTGAGTAGTAACTTGCTAGGAAACTGGATACTAAAGAGACATTAAAAAGGCAGGAACTCCTTACCCAATATTACAGCAAGGAAGCCAAGGTCCTAGAGAGAGTGGATGAACAATAAAAGGCCACTATAGAAAATCCATAGTGCACAAAGCAAATAAACCATTTCCTACCAGCCACTAAATGTATGATATAACCACAAATATAGAGAGGCTGCTGTACAAAGCTTGGTAAGTAGTAATGCTTGTAGTCCAGCATGAAGTATCATCATTCTCAACATTTTAAGGCTCTTCTAAAGAGGTTAAGTTTCTGGACACAGCACAAATGTCCATCATGGTTTGCAGCCATAGCAACAGCAACATCCATCATACATTTCTGCTGGCACGTTCTTTAATGTTTATAATGTCATATAATAAGCAAGATGAGTAGAGCAATGTGCAGAAATAACACACAGCGGAGAATAACAGGCATGGCTTCCTCTGTGGAGAACTATCCTGCAGATACTTTTTCAGGCTCATCATCAAAAATTAGGCTCCAGAGTGAAGAGGGAAAACACCTCAGCCAAGCAAAAAATGCACCATCCTCTGTGGTGACAGCCCACAGTTTTTAATTTTAAGGCCAGGGCTAGACCATAAATGTGGGGAGGTAGACAGCTCAAGCAGCTCCTCTTGTGCTTGCGTCTTTCACACCAATAAAAGGACAACATTTAGGGATTGTGCTTGTTCAGATCCAAGAGACTGTTGCTCTTTTCCTCTTGTTGGGGGGCTTTCTCCGCATTGTAAGCTTTGCCGCTCCTCTTCCTTTCCAGGAGACATGCTGAGGCTCGTACGCTCAGCTACACAAGCAAATGGAATCTATTTTTGCCTGCGCCATGTGCAGCCAACAATATGCAACCCACTGTCACATGCAGTGTCTTTTCAGTGGCAAGAGCACGCAGTCTGCCAAGATGGGAAAGTTGCTAAAAAAAAAGTGGAAAGTCATGTTTAATCAAGGTGTGAATCTGGAGGATAAAATGCTGTGTGAGTAAAGCTGTGCATCCAGAGGTGCTCCCTCCTAAACCACTGAACTCTGAACCATTTGTGTTGCCACATATACCTGACCTCCTCCAGCACTCGTGCCTCTGTTTTGTTTTTGTTTTTTTGAAAACTGAAATCTTCACAAGTTTGAATGTCGGCTCACAACATAATAAAAACAATGATGGAATTTGTGTTTGTGTTCTGGTGCTACTATATCGTTATCTGCTGATTTTGCCAGCTCTTCGGGTCCACATATATATTACTGCATGTCGGTGGAACTGTTGTGCATTTCAGTGCCTTCATATTTTTTCACTCTCTCCCCTTCCCTTGCACCGTCTAAGCCAGGCTTATTTTAGGTGCTGTCGTTTTTAGCCTAATGAAATCAACCAAACATCACAACTGCAGGCCATGCCTTTCAGTGGATGCTCGCATTATGAGTAATTAATCTGAAAGTGCTATGATTAATCCTGCTACTTTACCCCCTGGGGCGAGACTGGATGTCTGTGAAAAATCTTCTCTCACAAATCCTCCTGAGAACAAACAGTGCACATTTAGGTTTCTTAAGTCTTTAAAACGCTGTGCACGTCCTCTCACATCATGTCATCTGCAAGTTTTCAGGACTTGTCATTTTTCTACAAAGAAATTTGTGGGAAACAGAAAACATTTGCCTCTCATAGTTTTTAAACTATATATTATTCCATACATGAAAACATTTGATTATGTAAATGCATAGATATCTGCCAAACTGCTCTGTAAAAGGGGGGCGGGGGTGGGGAGGTGAAAGGTTTAAAATAGCCTGTAGGAAAGTATGAAAATGCAAATCAAAGATTTATTGGACTTGAACTGCAGAAATAGCAGATATAGACCAGGCATACCACCTTCAACATCCAATAAAGGTCTATTGGAATTCATTTTGAAGTAAAGCTCTTCATCAAATTATACATTGTAAAGTCAAATGCGGATTTGATGTATATCTGATGTGTCTAGGTGTGTGTCAATAGGAGGAGCTGCGTGGGATGCCCATCTTATTAAATAACCAAGGGCAACACAAGGTTACAATCGCCCAGCCTCCCCCTCTTCTTGTTGTCCAGATAGCTTGGCTTTCATCGTGTTGAGCAACCCTCAAGCACATAAATTGATTAATGCAAGCCTCTCACTCTAGACAGCTCTCACCAAGATATCATCTCTGCCTAGAAAGATGCTCACATGCTGGAGAGCCTGACAGTTCAAGTCATCAGCTATAAATCACACAACTCCAAACTTCTCATACCCAGTGCTCACAGTTACTGGAAATGAAACACTGGTTTTATTTGGACATGCTTGTGTGTAAGTTGGACAGAATTTCTCACTGGAACTGATTTTTCATGACTGCCCTAATGTTAGTGCTGTGAAGCTGAGTGTTGCTGATTCTTTGATGGAAGGAATAAAATGGACTTTTCCGTTGACGTCATCAGGGGATTATACTCTTTGCTTGTCATTGCATTGCCACGGCAAATAATAATTGGTGTAAATATGTCTACATGTTATAGCCGGCTTGCGCTCTGCATCATGGCTGTTGTCTGTTTGACTAAGCTGGTATGCACTTCCAAGCATTAAGATTTGATGAGAAACATATAGAAGAGGATGCACATAAAGGATTAAAATCTCCATAGGGGTACGTCTAGGAGACAAACCCGGGTCAATGTCTTAATGTTCATAATACCAGCAGATGAATGTCTACACGCTGTTAGGGCACTTGCCATTCCACAGTGTTACGCACTCACCCCTCCTCTGTTCTTTTTGTTCAATCAGCCTCGCTCCCCAACACGCCCCACCCCCTCCCCTGCTTGAGTAATGGCCTGCGTCGACTTCTTGTCACTATGAGAGGTGGTGCTGCATGGCTTGCCTCTGTCCTCCTGTTTCCATGCGTGTCCTTTCAACCGACTAGGCAATCCCAGCTGATATCTCTATCGACCGTGATTTAGCTGATATCGCTGCAGTCTCCCTTCCTCTCCCTTCGCGTCTCCCCTGCAATCTATCTCTCCCTCTCTCTGCCTCCATCCCCACCACCTCCAATCCCTCCCCACTTTGTCTCTCCATTTCCCCGATAATGTGTTCATCCTCTGAAGTGTCAATATATTCCAATTCATCTTTACCATCACATTTCCTCACCCCCCAAAACCCGAGCAGCTCTGAAACTGTCAGAATACCTCTGAACTCAGATCAGTCATGGCTAGGAATAAGTTCTGCATGGTTAAGCAGCAGGAGAGCAGAGAGCTACTGAGCTCTCTAACAGAGGGGTGACTTGTATACAGATATGAGGTGAACACATCAGGCAGGGGGATTGTAGAAAATTGATTTGGAGTGTAAAAACAGCTCAGGTATGGCAATGCAATGCTGGGGAAAGAGGGGCTTGAGATTGAATTTTGATGCAAGGTCCTGATTTCTTCAAAAACGGATTATATACCACAACCTATGGCTTCCTCTGCCTCATGCAGTGAGTTGTATTACATCATTTTGACAGGTATTTGTGTTTCTATCATCCATGCTCCCCTGTCTTTATGTTAGGAGCACGTCCATGCCAATACCCTTGTGTTCATTCTGTAACAGCGCTGACAGCTCACCTAAATCAGGCTCCTCCTCTGCAGTATGATTCCTACGTGTTACTGCCAGGACCTGCAAGCCAGCGCGCTGTGAATCTGTAGCATGTATTTATTCACACAGCCCATTTTCTTGCCTCACTATTTCCCTGTGTGTTTGCGCTGTGGCTGCCTGTTTTCTCTTTCGCTGTCTCTTCCTGTCTCTCCCTCCCTTCTGCCATCGCTCACCCACCCTTTCCCCATACCGCCACCCCCACCCCCCTCCCACCTCACTCATTTGCTCACAGACTCTCTTTCTCAGACGCACACACACGCACACAAACACACACAGAGGCACATGCTGTGCTTCGCTGGATCAGAGCCTCTGACTACAGTATGCCTTCAGAAGGGCTCCTTTATCTCGCGTTCATTAGACCACAACTCCAAGCCAAGGTTATTTTTTTCTGGGGTCCAGACTGTCCTGGAATTCCACCCATCCAAGATTCATTATAATACGACGGTGCTTTTTAATTAGCATAATTTTTTTCTTTTTTTTTTCCTTTTTTTTTTTTCTGCTGCTGCAGTCCAAGGCAGCATCTCAGTCTCTACCATCCTAGCCTCATCTGAGGAGAATCACCTGCCCTCCTCCAGAGACAGACACTCGCAGCTGTCACGTTTGCCGTCCTCAGTCAGAGGCGGCACAGCAGATCTGGACGAGGTAATGGGAGAGGATAAAGGAAAAAAGGAGCAGCAGTGTGGGGAATGCAGCAGTAGTCTTTTTACTGCATGAGACTGAGCAGGTGGAGCGCGAGAGACGGATCCTACGTTCATTTGAAATAGAAACACTTGTGCTGCGGCTGCATTCTGGTGGATCTCCGCCGCACTAGAGGCTACCATTCGCCGGATTCGCTGCATCCGCGAGAGAGTGAATGAGGAGCTACTGAGAAATTATTTATTTATTTTCTGGATTTTCTCCTTTACCGTGCTGCTGCAGATACTGCTCCCACTCCCCCCTCCCCTCTCTCTCTCTCTTTCTCTCTCCTTTGCTCTTTCTCTCTCTCTCTCTTTCTCTCTCTCCCCCCCTCCTTATCTCTGTTCTCTTCCCTTTCCCCGGCTAAAGGGGAACAAAAGCGCTGGTTTCTGCATCACCCTTCATCGCCACATCTTCACTTGCGTGTATTTTTATCTCCTCGTCCTTTTTGTTTAATGAAATGATCCTGTTTCCCACGGACGCGTGTTGTGTTTTGTGCTGCGGTGGAGGGGCACTCTTCTTAGTGGGCAGGCTCAGCTGCCCTCAAGCTCTACCTGTGGGCGATGGAGACTCTTATCAGAATTCTTGTCACATGAAGCTCCGTCCTGCCACTTTCCATGCCTAAATATCATGGTTGAGGAACATGCCTGCTTGAAATTCTGGGTGGATTCATCTCCCTTCTTCATTTGGATGTGTATCTTTTCTGCATTTTGGATGCACTCGACTCACTTTCTGGAGAATGTACTTTGGGATGGTTTTCAATGAGGCGTTAACACTGGCTCTCCTGTGTAGTAGACATCTTGCCAGGGCAAAATGTTAACCAAAAATACATAAGTTGGTTGCTCTTCAGCTTCTTCGACAAAAATATAGTTGGATTTTGACTGCTTTTTGAAATCCATTTTTCTTTTTTCTTTATTTTCGCAAATTCAAAGGATATTTTTGACCCAATCCACTCCTAACCCAACTAAGGGATTATGGAAGAGATGGGCCCAGATTGCCACTGACATGCCCTGTGCTCCTCAAGCTGAACCATCAGAGGCCAGAGCTTGGCCAAGTTGTCTGTACTGGGCCCATGAGGATCTAACATACATGGGTAGACTCTTTGCAGCCACCCCTGCGCTCGGACAGAGGAGCAGCTGGTCACGCTTTAGCCTAGGCATGGGCCTAAGTTATCATTCACGACTAACCTTCTGGTTCGCCTTGCTCACTGTACTTCCCATCCAGACTGGAACAGCACGTGTGTCTTCTAGTCTCAGTACCACACACCATGTCCACCATTTTCACAACAAACATGGCACCGTTCCTATTGCCATCAACAGGATGCCTTTTCTTACCAGAGGGGGCCATGGTAAGACATTTCTATCAAACTTTCTCAACTTTAGAGTTTGCTGCATCACTAAAGCATAATTTTGCTCTGATTCAGAAGATCTTAGATCTTCTTCCTATCAGACATATTTGTAGTGGTAGCTTTGGCATTTTAGAGGCAAGGAAAATGTTATTTGTTCCTATATCCTGGTGATACCATTGATGGCTCTCTTGTGGCATTCACTGGGGTAATGGATCCTTCACTGACTGTGGATTTGCTGCAGCCTCAGTGCATCATTACACCCTTTATCCACCCATCATTATCAGTAGTGGTTGCCCTTTCCCCGTGTTGCTTTTCAAGATGCTACAGCACCACTAGAGCTGGGTTTGTTATGTTGCAAATGCACTTCAATGGCGTAATGAATCATCATTGCAAATCTCTTTATCTTCCTCTACGAGGTTCTTGTTTGTTTAAGCAGCATAATGTACTCCCTGAAATGGAGCCGGTTTTGTGTCAAAGGTGATTGCTACAGCACTCTGTAATTAGTGGCATGTCACAACAGACATAAAGTGATTATATGCACACAGAACATCCATTTGGTTCACCCTGGGTGCTCTGAATGTATAACAATCACCACAGGATTTATGGCAACAAATTTTTCAACTTCATATAATATCTGTCTTGATAATCTGTTCTCTCCTCTGTAGTTTCATAAGATAGAAAGCAATGTGTTCAACCGAGGGATATGGAGTATTGACCTGTCCTCCATAATCTACATCAAGTTGGCTACGCTACTTAAATTGGCTCCTTCAAAGAGCTGACACCAGAGTCAGGGCTCCCTTTTATATTGGACTTTGAAATTTCTGTCCTAAGACTCACTTTTATGTCCTATAAAAAGAGGCCCGATGGATTTGTAGTGTCTTTTTCACGGCAGCAGTTTTGTCAGTTGCAAAAGGGCTAAAAATGTGATGAATTACATCTGCGCTATTATAGCCATATCATTGCGGACCAGTTTTTTACGGGCACAGCGCAGCCTGTGATCAAACAGGCCTATAAAAAAAACACTTCAAAGAACTCACTGATAAATTTTCAATTACCTCTATTGTAGATTTTGTACTGTAGGTTGTTCTGAAGTATGTGCTTCGGAGCAAGAAATTCAATTTACTGCAGCATAAACGATACAGACAGTGCTTATGGTTTACAAGTCATGTCCACTGTGTAGAATGCATAGCCAGACACTGGTTAACAGTGATTGGCAGTACTTGGTTATGTAACTATTATCACAGAAGCATAAACCATTTAAAAAATAAAGACTAATTTGAATTTAAAATAGTAATGATCAGAATAATTTTTGGACACTTGCTTTGATATAACAGATATGCATGTGTATGTGTGTTTGTGTGTGTCAAGGCTAGCCAAAGACTTCTGGAGGCCCCTCGGCTATGGCTATTTATAGGCCACCTACCCTGCTGCAATGCCTCACACTCCTCATCCTAAACACAGGTTATTGCATGTATTATCACACTACACTGGTTGCAGTTTGTGGCTCTTAGACACTAGACATGGGTGGGCTCAAATAATGAGCACAAAATGAACCATGTGAGTGTGTCTATGAAGAGTCATCCAGGTCACAGAATAGCAAGAAGCACCAAGCAAAATAGTAGGATCTGTTAGCAGTGAATTCATACTTAATCAGATGTATTCATGTGGAGGAGTGCTATAGAGCCACAATGATTAGTTGTTTCATTGATCAGTCGATCGCCAGAAAATTAAGCAGCAATTATTTTGAGTACATTTTAAACAGAAAAGACAAATGTTCCCCAGTCCCAGCTGCTCCAATGTAAGGATTTGCTTCACACTGTCTCTGCTTTATATCACTGAAAATACTCTTCTAGGATTCTGGAAATTTGAGCTGGGCATTTTTTTTCTGTTTTCTGGCATTTTATTTATTAACTATTAATCATTTAATTGAGGAAATGACTGCTAGATTTATCAATAATGAAAACAGTAAATCGTCATAGATTTTGGAAGTATATTTTTTCAATAATAAATGATGCACCTTCAAAATGTCCACTTTAACCACTCCAGATACACAAATACTCTTCTCTCCAAGTGCAAGGCAAAGATTATTTTATTATTGGATAAGATGACATATGACACCATATGACACCTTTAATAATCTCTTTATGAGATTTCTGATGAAAAAGCCCCTGGTTTGTGTTTTATCTTTTTGAGACATTCAATGTGGCTCAAAATTAATTTGACAGTTTGATGGGAAAATGGCCACATTAGCAACATACATCAAGATAATTACTTCAAAATTCCACACTGATGGCCTTTCAGAATGGGCATTTCATTTTCTAAACTCTCTGCCCAGCCTTTTTTCAAATGAACCTCAGACAAAGAACCACATCTTACTAGTTACCACTCCATATCATGCCTCATCCCTCCATCAGCAGTGTATCACAAAACTTTGTTTTGCGTTAATGTCGATGAAAACAATTCAGGCATTGTATCTGGGTTGTTGTAAATAAGAAATGATGTTTTCATGTGCCAAACAAAATACCATACATGAGTGCACCATATCAGGGGAAGACAAATCCCAACTTGAGATGTGTTATGCAACTAACGTGCTTACTGTTTTCCACCGTTCAAATTCCGACCCTGCAGTCCCATGATAACTCACAGGTTTTTTTTATTTGTGTCTAATAATCATCTAGTTTAGGGTGGCTCTGTTAGATACAGTGTTGTTTCAAAGCATGTTTTATGCAGTGTTTTATCGAACCAGCCCCTTAACTACTGTGCTGCAAGAGTGAGCAGATACTATGACCCTGAATGCCAAAGACCTTGTATGCTCTCCACTGGAATGCAAGAAAGATTGCACTGTAGCTGACCCCTCATCGTGTTCCCGACACACCCGCATGTTCAACACACTCAGTGAAAATCTGCTGCACTTCACTCTCCAGGGCCCCCATGTTGGTGTAAGAACTGTCTGGCTGTGGCAAGGCAAAGAGCAGCTAATGCTTCCAGAGAGATGTCTCAAGCCGAGGAAATGGCTTAGTGATCTTCTTTTAATGCTGATATCTTTGAGAATAGTTCGATAAGACTGAATTGAACAGAAAGCATGTGATCCTTAGATGAATGCATTAAGTGTAAGAAATGCCGGTCTAGTGTCTCGCTGCAGTCAGACATAAAGCAGTGCTTATTTTTTCCTACAAGAACTGCAGGGAGAGAAAGCAAAGGGACAGCGGTATCAAAAGGTCTATCAGAGAGGGCTCAATTTTCTCCAGGTCACGTATTACATTACCCTCAAGGAAGACAGTGAAGCAGGCCGGCATACACCCACTTACAATCATAGATATATTCACACACACACAAACAATAAAAACTAATTTAACAACAGAAATTGTCTACCACAGCATGTACATTTTGTTCCAAACCTGCCGGGAAATTTTATAACTGATGTTATATTATTATCATCATCAGTGCTCCTCTGTAACTGAATGCAGATACGTTGATGGCACTTGCCATTTTGAGTTTTTACCAAGACACTGAGGCTGAAACAAGTGGACAATGTAAGAGCAGAAATCAGAGAGCAAGAGAACCAGTGCTCCACTCCAGATCTGCAGCAAAGCAGAACAAACAGGAGAATAAAAACGTGAACCACAGAGCAGAAAGCATTCGCCGTAATGGATAACAAGTGAAATACAAGTGATCCTGTATTCCTAGCTAATTACCCGAGGGGGAAAGAAACAAACTGATCCTTTACTCGATGAAAAGAACCTTGTAAAAAAATATGACATAAAAATCTTAATGGCTGCTGAAGTAAAAGAGCAGAATTATTACCAGCTTAATGTACAGAGTATCAAACGTAAAAGTACTTGTTATGCAGAAAAATATGCACAAAATATGCAGATTTATTAACAAGGTCAAAGAACAAAGATGGCATGAGTCCACCACAAGTTAATTTCTGGTGGTTATGTGCATGTTTTTTGGTAACACATGAACATGAACACTTTAAAATACACACATTAAATAGCAGAGCCGTCAGTATGGTTGTAGATGTGTTATGGGGGATGGTAAGGGACCAGCATAAGCATATGGAACATTTCAAACAGGCCTGAACACTTAAAAGCAATCTTTAAATACAGTGAACAATGAGCAGTAAAGGACAGACAGGACAGGTTTATGGCATGAAGAATTCATGGACACCAGCACAGTGACATCATTCATGGAGATCTATTTTAAGAAATACAGGCATGTTATAGAGAGCCACATTGCTTTCAACAAGTCAGAGAGTATTGTATTGTATTGTATTATAAACCTCTGCTTCTATGTCAGACATCTTGATATTAAGATTTTGACTCTATTATTGTGAAGGAACTCGGTAATCTGATTGTTCCCCCATTTTATTGAAGCTACAGTGGGGATATTTTTTTATGTAAAACTGCACCAATTTTCCAAGATTAAATCATGAAGGTTGGCTGCAAGAATAGAATATATAACTAGCTTCTGAATAGTGCAGCAGAAAGTCTACATGAAAAAGTGGGACTCACCAACAATGGCTGTACCTGCTGCAAAATTATTTATAAGATACCATCAGAATCTATAAGAAATCTCGATAGCCACAGTGCAGACAAAATGTGGGTCTGAGGACTGTTGTAAAATAACTTTACAGTCCTCATAATTGTCAAGAAAATAATCCCTTCTGGTAAATTGTTTTTTTCCAGAGTGCAAAATAGCATTGTATGTTCCCTTGTGTCTAGTAAATAGGCAAAACAGACGTGCATAGTACTGCATAGTTTCAGATATGCCATGCTTTCCTCTTCCTTGTCAGACCTACATTACCTATAAAGCAACTCAACACACAACAGTTCAGTCAGAGATTTGGGTGTGAAAGTAGAAGGAGCTGATGTAGCTTGAAGCTACTAGCCTCAGACTGTTGAGAAGTGGGCTACATGGGTCCAGATAAGACTGCTTTACTCCTTTAAGGCTCCACCTCCATCAGTGACATCACTTGAGGCAATTTATCAGATTTAGCACTGCTCCCTCTGGAGTATGCAGCATTTATACTGACCATGATAACTATCCCTACTCTTTCCTACTTTTATAACTTTAAATGCAATACATTTTCAAGATACAACTCTTTGGTGGTATATATCACGACATCCCAAATGGATATAAAAGAAAGCACCTGTTGATTTTAAGAAAACACCATTGAAACAACATTACATATATTCTGATAATCAATGGTGTAAAAACTGAGAGATGTAAAGCTGAAAAACTGTAAAAGCAAAGGTCACAAGAAAACCTTGGGTTTGTCATCAAATCTATTCTGGCTCATCCACAGGAAATCTCTTTGTGACTTTGGCAATAGGGGGAAGGTTCAATGCAGTATTTCAGAATTGCATTTGAGTCGAAACAGTATCACAACGACCCGAATCATTTGAAAGTTGAGTGGGAGAAAACCTTAACATTATTATAAAAGAAGGGGGTCGTTTCAGGCACTCTGAGCTGCAGACGTTCAATTTCAGAACTGACAGTCTGGATACATCTTGCTGATGGGAGCAGAAACAGCAATTCAAGCATAATACAGCTGAAGTATGCATGTGCCAGCTGCATGTGTGGTTATTTAAGAGTCACAAGATTTTAAATATGGACTTTAATTGATTAAATTCAACAGATTGTATTGATTTGATTCCCAATGTCTGTATTTACTGTATCAAATCTATGATGCCGCTTTTTAACTTGGACAACATATTTCAAATTGAAAACTGTGTGTCCTCTCTGTCAGGTTTTGGCCTGCTCTATTCATCCTCATCATTTCACTGAGCTATATTTAATAGACCATGGAAGGAGTGTGCCTCAGATGCCATAAGTCAGATGACAAATTCAGACTTAATATCACTCCATAACTCTCCATTTCTGCAAAACTGCTCACAGTTTAGAAATCTATATGAGTTTATATTCTTAATCAATCAGCTTTGTTTTTCCTGTGAATAGCCTTGTTTTCCCATATAAACACCGTGTATAGTGTCCACAGCGTGGTGTATGCTGTGCAGTCCTCCTGAATGTTGGTTAACCATTCAGAAATGTTTACTGACTGAGAAAAAGCTCATTAATATACAAGAATAGGTGCACTCAAGTGTAGATATACATCAACCAGCGGGGGTTGGTTCCTAATCACCAGATTTGTTCTAAATATCTGTCAGAGTATGACTAATTTAGTGTTTGTTCCCCTGCTCTGTGTGTATACGGTTATCCGACACTAGGTGACATTTGTGTGATTCATTATTATTTTCAGCCTCTTAAAAGTCGTGATTAGTAATATTATGAGAGCTAATACTCACTCAGGCCACAGGAATTCTCCAAGACGGCAAGCTCTGGGGCCAAATTTAAACCTTTTCACATCTAAAGTGTTGTGTGTGATGCAAATTATCACCGGCGTCTCAGTGTATTTTGCAAGTCCTATGAGCATGCTGCCTCGTCTCTTGCGTATTCAGCTGGCTAAGAGCACAAATGAAAAGGACAGGATGTTTGAGTGGGTAGCATGCATCTTGGCACAAACAAACAATCCATAACGTTACATTTGTTGTGCAGACAACCATTAAGTCACGACAGCCAATCATGGTTGTTTGATAGAAATGTGTGAGATGTATTTGCAATGTTGCCTGTAAAGAGCTGATGAATCTATGCTGAACTATGTTATCTCTTAAAGCAACAAAAGGGCTGTAACATGCTTACAATTAATTTTTTTGCAGTAACTATGTTATCACACTGCATATATAATATCCATAAATAATATGGCTGGTGCCAGAAGCATTACATTGCCTGTGTACAGTATAATTAATCATCAAGGTTCCCAACTAATAATGATGTGATATACAGCACACATTTTGCAGTTGATAATCTCCAAGGGAGCCCTTTTATTCAAGCACAGATGCATTGTATGGCCATGAGAAGAGCAGAGAGCTCCCGTGAGATAGCTGGCAGAGAGAGAGGAGAGCTGCTTCAACGGAGAGATCTGTGACGTTTGGATATAATAATTTTAACAAGACTGATTTACTGCCTGCTTTATTTGATGCACACAGAGAAAAGACGAGATAGGAGGAGACAGAACAGGGAGGTAGAGAGGTGTAATGAAATGCTTTAAAGCTATGACTAATGCAGGAGTTACTGCTGTCTATGGACAGATGCTTCCATGTTTCCCTGCAGGTGCATTAGTATTCCATATTTCATGATGCACTTAACAGGTGTGCATGTTACCCCTTGTCACCCTTTGACTCTCTCCCTCTCTGCTTATGCTCCCACATAAGACACAAAATGTTTTCATGTTCTCATGTTAATTAGCTGTTGTCCTTGACAAGGGAGAAGACATTTTCTTACATTGAAGGAAATCATTTTATAAATAAAAAAAATTCTCAATGTTGCAAAAAATTAGATTTCCGCACTTCATGGTGTCATATGTAAAATATCTCATACCACTTGCACCTTATAGGTAATTATGACTGGGAAGCTCTCATTTTTCTGAAAGCTCTGATAAATTCAACTGGTAATTACTAATACGTTCTGAAAAAGCAGAAATCGATTCTATGGCCGAAGATGGCCATTCAGTGAAATTAAATCTGTATTTAATGGATAATTTATACATTGTCAATGCACAGTATTTTAACCCTCTCACAATCAAAACTGTAACCCGATAACTATCTTGATGACATTTGTTTGTAAGCTGTAAATGATCCAGCTTTTCTAATAGTGACATTTTTACTCGCCACATTGCCAAATGTAATATGAGTAATGATCTGCCAAGACCAGTTTCTAGGACTCTAAAATTGGGTACAAAAAGTTCATGAGGTTTGAGTCTCCCGAGTACCCTTTTAAATTGGTGTTTGAGGCTATATTGCCCAGCGAAAGTTGAGATGAGATCTGATGTGAAATTGGGTCTCAGAATATTGTGATTGACCACATCACATCATGGCTTGCCTGCTTGTGTGTTTGGCTTCACAAGAACAAAGAAAGCTAGAAACCATAGAGGGTTGTACAGTTTAAAGAAATGCAGTATTATAGCCTTTCAGCAAATACCATATACTGATTTTAAAAGCCAAAAGGTACACACTCTCTCACTGAGCAGAAATGAGGAGGTAAGATACAGATAACATTCACTGAAAGGAAGAAACCAATAAAACCACTCATTGAGACTCCTTGATGTAACTAATGTCACCGACTCAGATTCGACTTCAAATCCCCGACATTAATTAAGATTACCTCAGCAAGAAATAATTTGGTTTGAAACAAACGCTGTCAGAGAACGTGTCCTTTTAATTAAATTCAAAGTCAGTACAAGGTGTTTTCTAGTCTTTGGAGTAAGTGTTTAATGCCAAGAAAGCATCCAACCTGCAGTTAGTTCCTGTCAATAAGAAACCTTAGAGGTGAGTGCCCATTACGCCTTGCTGAAGAGTGCTCAAGTCTTCGTACACAGTTGAAATTGAGGCTACAATTTTATCTCGAGTGTTTCTCTGTGTTTCACTCACAAGGTACGAGTATTGAAAAGTATCAGTTGTAAAAACAACACTTAGGTTTCAGGTGTTAAGACTAGCACAGATAAACATGTAGTTGTAGTGTACTATTAAAGATAATGGTTGTTTCTGCTGCACCCTGCATCACAGTGACGACACACCTTTTGTTTTTCAGCATCTTCATCTGAGGACAGCAGTTTCTCTCTCTGTTTGCAGAGAGTGCCTGCAGTCCTAACTCCTCTAGAAGATCATTCGCCACCCGAGAAAGCAACCTTTGATTTGATTCAGCTTAAAATTCACACAGACTATATGAAATGAATCACAGCTGATTTTTCTGTTCCTATGCAAATGAAAGAATGGTCCTAATTTATATTTAATCATCAATCAAAAGGTGTCTGAGAGGTTAGGAATAAATCATATCATATCACAAAGATTTGTCTGATTTACAAGCCGATCAGTAAATGGATTTTTGCACAAGCTTGCATGGATTTCCTCAGGTATCTCGGCAATCCCTTGACTTGTAAATGATTAATTGACACCATGGTGCCTCATTCATCTTAAGGAGCCAGGAATATTTCTGAGTGCAGATGAATAACTTGCATGATAAAAGTTTTAGCAGGCAGTATTTCTTTGCCATGCACCTGCCACATACTGTGTGAGCGAGAGAATTAATTTTAATCAGGTTTAAATCTATGCTGTTTTAAACAGTCACTTTGCATTTATCACTTACCTTTTCGTATTTCATATCAGAATTAATTGGACAGTAAAAGCTAATGTTATCATTCCTTGTATGAATACATTTGGCAATGCAAGAAATGTGAATTAAATCCTGCAAATAGAATATCCAGACAAGTCAGACAAAGGTCAAAACAGGTAAACAAGTCTGGGCACCCTCATAAAATATAAGGTGCACATACAAAATGACTGTAGATGTTTGACTTAGTGATGAAGTAAGCCCGAAGAGGAGACAATGCAAGTGGAAATGATACA